>VDFB02193867.1:223763103-224125972 GCA_007258455.2 Sequoia sempervirens
TTCGAGATCATCAACTGAGCCATATACAAATTTTGATCCATATACAAGGTTGTCCCATCAATTGTGCAACATACAAATTTGGATCCATATACAAGGTTGTGCCATCAACTATGCAAAATACAAAGTTTTTCCTAACACCAACAATTGTGCCATATACAAATTATAATCCATATACAAGGTTGTGCAAAAAGCTCCATTTATATCTGATGTACACTGCAACTATGTATAGAATGACTGTCAAAAGCTAACAATCGCACGTGTTATGAATAGAACTGAACAATGAACAGAGTTGACTATGGAGGCTGAACAATGCCTGTGAAGTCAACAAACTAGGGATATCTACAAAATCAACATAAAAAGAAGAATCCATGCAGCCCTCACTTCAGTTGTTACTGCTCTCACTGCCTGACTCAAGGTTGCCCCACCCAGCCAGTGTCTTTCCCACCATCATTTCATCTTTGTAGAACACCTCTTGAGTTTCCATATTCTCATTTGTATGCAACATTGAAGACCTGACCTAGTGTTGATCCTCATTAACCTTTGCTTTCCCATTGAAGTCCTAAAAATTTTCCAATGCAGTCATGAAAGTGGCCAAATTGGATTGGCCCACCTGCCAGCTAAGTCCAAACTTGCCCTTGTTATGATTGACAGGAAGTGTCTCGTCTTGCAAGAATCTGCAAAATTTTCCTTTTGATTTCTTCATCGTTAATACAACCTATGAAGCAATGTTAAAAAGGGTGAGTCTCTTTGTAGACTCAGTAAGGAGCCTCCTCTCCCCATTGAATTTCTTAATGTTTCTTGCCTTCCACAAATGCCATAAAATTTCATTAGAAATACAATGCCAAAAAAGATTAATCTCTGTGTCAAGCTTTTTATCATTGCATAGAAGGACATCTTTCTAATTAATTTTTCCATTAATTTTCTAGATTAACATGATGTTACATAGGAGTTTTCAAACTTCATTTGCATACAAGCATTCAAAGAATATGTGTTCAACAGTCTTTGGGAGCCTGCACATGTTACATATTTTAATATCATCATGTTTCCACTTGATAGGGGCTCTTTGCAACAATATTAACCATCTTAGACAAGCTTTTTTGGGGTCAAGAACAAAGGACCGGTTTGATGTGAATGTTTCATGCCAATCCTTACTACTTAGGTTTACTTGCCAAGATTTGTTTAGGTGTTCAATTAAGGAATCAATGTGCATTAGTTCTTGGTAGATGACCTTTGCCTGAAGTGAATTTAGAGGAGTGTTGCCTTTCCAAGAAAGTTGCTCTATAAAATCTCTGACTGAGCTATTAGGACTGAGCAGGGGTAAAAGTTCACAGGCTTGCTTCATTACAATGTAGGTTCTCGACCCGAGCGGGGGCAGATGAAATTCCTCCTTCAAATCTTCCCACTTATTGACCTTACCATTTACCAGGACATCTTTCAAGGTCTTGACTCCTGTTGCTTCCCACTTTTTGGCAGAGTAACCTTGGAGCAAGGCCAAAGGCTTTCCCTTGTGCTCCAAATTTCACCAAATGGAGTATCTAGGATGCAATGTATTGCCATTTTGGACTGTGAATGAGGAGTTAGTGGTGTGTTTATTAATCATTTCCCAACCCTTCCAAATGCTTTTGAACACCATACAACCAGTGGGGACTATAGGATGCTTCGATAGAAGCAGATCACTAAAAGGCAGTTGTTTGTAAGACCTTACCTGCTTGGGAGTGCCTAAACGAATATTGTTCCTAATTAGCACTTTCCAGGGTTCATTTCCTTCTAGTGCCTTAAAAATCCTCTTACTAGCTAAAGAAATTCCTTGCTTCTCTAGGTCTTTTAGCCCAATTCCCCCTTCAATCTTGTCCAAACAGCACCAATCCCATCTGACTGAGTGTTTCTTTGTTTTCCCCTTACCATCAAACCATAGGAAGCCTCTAATTTTCTTTTGTATTTCTTTCAATTGATAGCTATTGAAAAACCATACTAAAGCATAATAGACAGAGTAGGAAGAAGGGATCTTTTGACAAACCTAAAATCTACCATAACAAGGGATAGGTATTGCTTTTTCCACATGTCCTTCAGACATGGACTAACTGCAAAAGGGATTCCAAGGTATCTTACTTGTTTATTAGGGCCCCCCCACAGACAATCAAACTTTTATAACCAATCAGGCAGCTTGTTTGACCATCCCAACATTATTGTTATGGAAATTTTTACACCAAAGGCCTAGCAAAATAGATTGAGATTGCACAACAAATTTTCCACTTTTTCCTCCTCTAGATCAGCAAATATTGTTGTGTCATCTACAAATTGGATGTTTAGTAGTTCATAGTTGTCTGGTAAGCGCAAACCCCTTATCTTTGGAGTTGACACCATGTCTCTAAGCAAGAAGTGCAAAGAGTCATAGTCAATAACAAACAAGGTAGGTGCAAGAGGGCAACCCTGCCTTATAGATCTCTCCAACATGAAAGGTTCTAAAAGTGTTCCATTAATGTCCACTTGGGCTAAAGCATCTTTCAATAGAGTGTTGACCATATTACAAAATTGCAAAGGAAACCCAAAGGCCTCTAGGATCGTTCTTAAGAAGGCCCACTCAACCTTGTCGTACGCTTTTTCAAAGTCTAGCAACAGCATGGCAAAGTTTTCTTTGGATAATCTAAAGGTTCTAAAAGTGTGCCATTAATGTCCACTTGGGCTAAAGTATCTTTCCATAAAGTGTTGACCATATTACAAAATTGCAAAGGAAACCCAAAGGCCTCTAGGATTGTTCTTAAGAAGGCCCACTCAACCTTGTCGTACACTTTTTCAAAGTCTAGCAGTAGCATGAGAAAGTTTTCTTTGGATAATCTACACCATTCCATAGCCTCCCAACTAGTAATGAGGTTCTCCAAAATGTACCTTCCCTTAATAAATCATGTTTGGGTACTGTTTATGAATTTTGGTAAGATGTTGACTAGCCTTAGGGCTAGGACTTTGGCGAGGACTTTATAGGAGACATTTAAGAGAGTTATAGGTCTCCAGTTCTTCAAGCTAGTTTTGTCTTCATCCTTGGGGAGCAGCCTTATAATGCCTCTGTTAATGTCCTTCCCCAAGGATCCCTTGTTGATGGCTTCTCTATAAACTTGGGGTAGATCTTCACATATCAATTCTGAGAATTCCTTGTAAAATTCGACTGGTAGACCATCCACCTCAGGTGATTTATCATTGTTCATTGAGTTAATAGCCTTCTCGATTTCTTCCTTGCTAATTTCTTTGGCTAGGAACAAGGAGTCCTCATGGGAGATCTTGGGGGAATCATTCCCTTGATGAGACTTCTTGCCTTTCTTCCCTCCTTAGAATCACCTTCAGAAGAGAAGAGGTCTTTGAAGAACATGAGGAACTGCTTAGAGATATCTTCTTGATTATTGAGGAGGGTTCCATTTTGATTTATCTAGTCCATTTTCTCTCTAACCCATTTCTCTTTTAGCAGCCTAAAAAAGAATTTGGTCCCCTTGTCCTCATTATCCATTAAGTTAATTTTGGCTCTTACTTTTAGGCCTTGGATTTTGTGTGATTGGAGTCTTCTAAGCATGTTCTTAATAGAGACCATTTCCTCAATGATTCTTTCATTAGCTAGATTGCCCTACATCCTTATTTCTGCCCCTAGCAATGCCTCATGGAGATTGTTTTCTTCCTTCCTCCTTTCCATTACCAAGTGTTTCCCAATGGTTTGGAAGTCCAGCCTTTGACATTGCCTTCCCACCTTTGAATTGCTCCTTCACCTTTTATAAGGTAGTTATTTATTCCCCTAAGGGTGCAAATGGCATCTCTGCAACTTTCTAAAGCAAGCTAGTATTAAGGATAAAGTTGTGCCCCTTTTTACTTTCCTTCCTTCTAGCAAAGTTTAGGATCAGGGTAGCCTTGATTAGATGGTGGTCAGAGAGGGTGTATGGGTACACCATGACACCCATCCCACCATCCAATGGGGAAAAATTGAACTAGATTTTATCTGCATAGAACCTATCCATCCTATAGTACACCCTCCTTCCCCCTTTCTAAGATTCACACCGGGTGTACCAAACTTGATTGTTTTGGTGCTTCATCCCTTCCAAAGGGTCAAGGAGATTCAGCTTGGTTTTCAACATCCACCAGAAGTGCTTCTCATTTCCTTTCCAATCCATATCCAGGCCTCCTTTTTTGTGCTCCAAACTTTCTATCATATTAAAGTCCCCCCCAATGACCCAAGGGACATTAGGAAGGGTTGCAAGCCATTTCCAAAGTTCAATGCACTCTCTATAGTCGTTTGAGGCATAGACCGAACATATGCCAAATTTGGCTCCATTTCTCTCAAAAGTTTCCCACACTGCTCTATTACAGGGGGAAGTGCCATTTTCCACTAGGGATTGTTCCTAATTCTTGGCCATCAATATGGCAGTTCCCCCTTTCCCTTTTTCATACTTGGTGACTAGAGAGGATGCACTATTCCAAATGAACCTCAAATTAGCCTCAAGAGTGAAACCTATGGCCTTCACTTCCTGAAGTAGTACAAAATCCTTGTCTTTTTCCATATTGAGAAATCTCCTCACCAAGTATTTCCTATCAGGGGATTCTAGTCCCCTCACATTCCAAGAAGTGTAGTTAATGTTCATTGGTGGCAAGGTTAGTGGAGCCCTCTTTGCCTTTCGTGAACAATTCAAAGAATTTAGGAGAGGCTTCTTCACACTCTAGCCTTTTGGTGTCAGGTGTATATAATAAATTAGAATATTTGTAAACACTTTTATATATATTTTATTTTATATTATGATTTTATTTTAAATAAATATTAATTAACAATAAAATTAAATTTATTTATTTATTTTTAAGTAATAAGGCCATTGGCCTGGCCACGACTTTATGCAGGCAACAAATATTTTTTTAATATTTATATTAAATTAAAATAAATATATATATATATAATTATTATATTTATATATGTATTAATTATTAATTATTAATATATATATATATATAATTATATAAATTAAAATTGACATGATTCATTTTTTATATTAATTTTTAAATAAAAATATTATCATAAAATATCAAACTTGAATTTATTGAAATAATGAAACATATATGATTTTAAAAATTGTAAATAAATTGATTAAGTAAAATAATTTAGAGGAAGAAGATGGCGCAGCAAAGGCGAGCTGAGTGAAATTTCGCAGGAAGGAGAAAGGTTGCGGGCGAAGTTGATGCTGGGATACCCGTTGTGAAGGAAAATTCCAGTGTAAGTCATGAAAGGATAGTTTCAATCAATATGACTTTGGAGGCAGACCTGGATGTTAGTATGTTGGGGGATTTTGCTTTGATTTGCCGTGTCATTGGTCCAAAATTTGATCGGAAAGCTCTTAGGGCTTGGCTCGGTGAAAATTGGAAGCGAATGGCAATAGTCAAATTCCTTCCGCGAGGCTTCTTCATTGCAATTTTCACATCTTATGAGGACATAAATGTTGTGGCACATGGTGGGTTGTGGAAGATTGATGGATGGCCATTATACATGGAGCTTTGGCGTCTGAATTTTGATCCTTTGTCCTCCGATCCATATGGGAAACCAATTTGGATCTGCTTATACAATTTTCCAATCGAGTACTGGGTCAAAGAATACCTAGAGAAAATAGGTCACACTCTTGGAACCCTAATGGAGGTTGACTCCAAAATTCTTGATTGCAATTCTTATTTGTATGCCAGGTTACAGATTGCGGCAGTTTCCAAGGTCCCTAAGGAAATTCAAATAAACATGGGCAGGAATCTCATAATGGTGCAAGTGGAGGTCGAAGAAGAAAAAGCCTTATGTCTCCGTTGTGGAAGTAGGAAACACATGGAGACCATCTGCAATAGAAGCCAGAAAATGAAGAAGGTCTGGTGCCCAAAATCTCAGTTGGCTTCGAATTTACTCACCTATCCTGGCTTCGATACGTCATCAGGCAGTGGATTGCCGTCAAGTATGGGGATGTTAGGGAATTTGTCTCCGCTCAAGCCCAAGGTGATGGATGGAAAGTCTTCATTTCTGGTGGTTTTGTAGCTGAAGATTGCCTCTCCTGATTACTGTGATGATAACTGGAATATGAATGATCCCCTGGTGGCTAAGAATGTCTCTTCGCCCCCTCCATTGGCTTCAGGAACGGCTCCTAAGGCTGCGCCGGCCTTCGGGCCTTCCCAGAATGAGTTGAGACATATGGTTGATTTAAACTCAATGTCCAGTGTTGACTCCTCGGAGGAGGATGTCCTGGAAATAATTGAACCTAGGCATATCATCTAGTCTATTGCTAAGGGGGTTGGCAAGATCAAAAAAGGAAAAGGAAAAAAGTCCCTGAGGTAGAAGCATGTGGAGGTGGTGGAAGAATTGGGTCTTAAGAGCGTCATGGAGTTTCTGAAGTCCAAGGGAGCAAAGATCTCCCTTGGAGGTCAATGAAGATCCTAACATGGAACGTCAGGGGCCTAAATGCCCCTGACAAATGGCATTTAGTTAAGTGCCACTTAGATAGATGTGTGGCTGATTTAGTGTTGTTGCAAGAAACCAAAGTGTGTTCTGCAGAGGGTGACAAATTTTGTAATTACTGTAGGCGGTGGTCTAGTTTTTTCAGTGATGCTATTGGTTCGGTTTATGGCTTGAGGATCCTCTAGTCTCCAGACAAAATCAATTGAAAATTCATGGATTCCAAGCAGGGATGGATCCTCTGCTCAATTAAGTGTTGGCAGTCAAATATTCGCTTCTCAATTTTCAATGTCTATGGCCCCACAAAGCCTGAAGAAAAACTCTCTGTTTGGAACAACATTGTTGAGGTGGCTCTTTCCCTTGGGGATAAGAAGCTAATTCTTGGGGGTGATTTCAATGCTATTTTGGATTTGAAGGAAAAGAGTGGGGGATTGAATAAGGAAAATCGCTCCATGAAGGACTTTAGGTCTTTCATTGACACTCTATCATGGTGGATTGTATTCCAAAAAATGGATCTTACACATGGACTAACAGGCGCACAGGCTTTACAAACATCTCAGAGTGGCTTGATCGTTTCTTTCTTGGGGAAGGGCGGTTTCTAGAGGAGTTTTGCTGCGAGACCTCCATCATGCCCATTGTTGTATCAGATCATTTTTTGGTTCAACTGTTGATTGGCACGAGTGAAAGGCCAAAAAAGAGCTACTTCAAGTTTGAATTGATGTGGTGGTGTGACCAGGAACTAATAAAAAATCCAGAACAATGGTGGAAGGAGGATTTGAAGCTCTCCGGGACATTTAGCTTCTGCTTCTCCAAAAGATTTTCAAATCTAAAAAATAAGTTAAAAATTTGGAATAGAACAGTTTTTGGCGACATCTTTAAAGAAAAGGAGATGGTGGAGTTGAAGTTGGAAGCTTTAAACAAATATTTTATTTCCCATGGCATGTCACAGGTGGAATATCAGACAAAGAAAGATTTCAAAGAAAAGCATGCAGAGCTGCTTGCCAGGGAGGAGCTTTTTTGGAGAGACAAGGCTCGAGAAACTTGGCTAAAGGCTAGGGATTGCAACACTAGTTTCTTCCACAATTCGATAAGAATGAAGAGGGGGAAAAATCAAATTGAAAGTGTCTTGAATAACTGGGGTTCTGTTGTCTCTAATAGAGATGGAATTGAAAGCGAAGTTATTGGCTACTTTCAATCCCTTCTTACGAATGGAAGCCCATACGCTTCAAGAGATCAGTCCTCTTTTCTTTCTTGCATATCGTGACTAATTATCAAAGAAGATAATGATATGTTGTGCTCGCCATTCACTTTGGAAGAGCTCAAAATTGGAGTATTTGGGTTACACCCTGACAAGGCCCCCGGGGTGGACGGGCTGACTGCTAAATTTTTTCAAAAATGTTGGCATTTTCTCGGGAATGATCTGTTGGGCCTGTTGGAGGACTTTAGATTAAACCAGAATTTTGTAAGGGACCTGAACAACATGATAATTGCTTTGATTCCAAAGAAAAGTGAATGTAAGACTTTTGCTGATTATCGGCTAATTTCTCTTTGTAATTCTATCTACAAAATATTGGCCAAAGTTTTAGCAAACAGGCTGAAAAAAGTTATGGGGAAGCTTATCTCAAAGGAACAAAATGGTTTTACACCTGGAAGGGAAATTATTGACAGCATTATAACATCAGCAAAAACTATTCACACGATTTCGTCGGAGAGGCTCAAGAGTATGATAATTAAGTTGGATGTCAACAAAGCATATGATCGGGTTCGCTGGGGTTTCCTCCTTGATGTTTTAGCTAGGTTTGGTTTCTCCCCTCAATGGATTAAAATGATCCATTTTTGTATTTCAACTCCTAGATACTCGGTGCTTGTTAATGGTTTTGTTTGTGGTTTCTTCAAAGCAACCAATGGTCTTCGACAGGGAGACCCTCTTTCTCCTTTTCTTTTCATCATTATGGTGGAAGCAATGGGGAGACATTTTTGTGCACTGAGAAAGGCCAATTTATGGAAGGGTATTGTTGTTGCTGAGGACCTCGATCCAATCACCCACTCCCAATTCGCTGACGACACCATGGTGTTCGAGGAGGCATCCGTTAGGGAAGCTGAGACAATTTCATTGATGTTGGGAAAGTATATTGAGGCATCTGGGCAAGTCCTCAATAAAGAGAAGTCAAAAATCTACTTCTTTAATACAAAAGGGGCGATAAAGCGGCGAATAACTGACATCTTTGGTTTCAAGGACGCCACAAATCCTTCAAAACACCTTGGTGCTCCGCTCTTTCATGGCGCCATCAGATCTGAGCATTGGGTGGGGACTGTGGAAAAATGCAAATTGAAATCAAAGGTTTGGAAGTGTAAGTGGCTTTCACTTGTTGGTCGAATACTCATGATAAAATCAATTTTAGTGATAGTTTCGATCTTCACTATGTCTTGCTTGGGATGACAAGTAAAGTTGTTGGCGACATTGAGAGTTTTATGAAAAAAAATCTTTGGGAAGGTGCTAGGGACTCTTTGGGAAGGTGCTAGGGACTCAAGAATTCCTCTTTTAAACTGGAACAAGGTATGTCAAAGCAAGGAGGAGGGGGGCGCCGGTCTGAGAAGAATGGAGCTACAAAATCGTGCCCTCGGTGCAAAATTGTGTTGGAAATTATACAGGTGTCCAAAAGTCAATGGTGTAAGATTGTAAGGAAAAAGTATTTGGATGACGAGGCTCCAAATCGGATCTTAACCCAGGCTAACTCAAATGGTGGTTCGGCTGTGTGGAAGTTTCTTTGGAGTTGCAAAGACATAATCACTTACCATTTAACTTGGAGGGTTGGTAATGGGCATCATGCAGATTTTTGGCACGATTCATGGAATGGCTTCGAGGCTCTTGTAAATTTTTTTGGGGATCGTAATTGGCTCGAGGCTGTTATGCATATCATTGGTAGAAAGGTGGCAGATTACTTCGTGGTTGGAAGTTACGGCTGGGCTCCCCTCACGGATTGGATTAAAAGAGTGGATAACATCATTCCGGTTTCGGATAAGGCGCTTCTAATAGAACTATTAAGTTCACGGAAGGTACTTTTGACCACAATGGAGGATGAGATTATATGGGATGGGGCAAAATCGGGTGATTTCTTTGTTAAATTGGGATACAAAATTCAATGTGCTAAAATGGAGGACATGGTTTGGCCAAGCAAGGTCTGTTGGGCTTCTTGTATCCTTCCAAAGGCGGGCACTTTTCTTTGGACAACATTGCACAAACGCATTTTAACCGGTGATAGATTACATTCAATTGGAATTCTCAGGCCTAGTAGATGTCCATTATGTTGCAACAATGAGGAGACCTCATATCACCTCCTTCTCAACTGCAAGTTTGCAGCCTAGTGTTGGGATTGGTTGATGATTTCATTGGATTGGTCTACTGCGAGACAAAATGATCTAAAAGATTTTGTCTGTAGCTGGCCTAGGGGTTTTCAAAAGAGTGTGTGGGCGGATGCTTGGCTTGTTGCGCCCTCAATGGTAGTATGGCAGCTATGGAAAGAACGAAATAGGTGGATATTTTGCGATGCTGAACTCCCAGCTGAACAAGTCATAAAAAAGATAGAGGCTGGGCTTTGTGAACTCTTAAATTCAAAATGGGGTAGGCCAAAGGGCACCTTTTTCTCTAGCTGGGATTTTAAGCTTCAAAAGACCTGGTTGGGCTTGAAGCCCCCCAACCTTGAACCTATGATCCCCAAGGCTCGGCGTGCGGATGCTAGATGGGTGCCCCCTGATACAGGTGGATTTAAACTCAACTTCGATGGGGCTTCAAAGGGCAATCCCGGAGTCTCCAGGATTGGCTGCATTATTCGTGATTGTAATGGGACCTGTGTTGGTGTGTTGGCTAAAAACATCAGGTTTGCTACAAACAATGAAGCTGAGCTCGAAGCATTGGTGACGGGGTGGATCTTTGCTTGGAAAAAGGTTTGAAATCAGTAATAATCGAAGGGGATTCCCAACTGAGCATCAATGTGGTTGGAAGATCATGCATCCAAAATTGGAAGCTTAGAGGCCTTGTGGAATGGTCTATAGATAGTCTAAAAAAATTGGATTCCTATTCGATGTCTCACACTTATAGAGAAGCGAATAAAGTGGCGGATCACTTAGCAAACCTGGGCATAGCCATGGAACGGCTTGGAGATATAAAGTTTTTTGAGGACAAGTTTTTAACTGGGGAATTATTTGCTTTGATTAATAAAGATCAGAAACGTTAATATTGGACTCACCCTTGTTTCTTTTGAGTCTCTATTGACATTGATCTCGATGGGGATGGAGAATAATTTCTACTTCATTTAGTTCATGATCCTTGCTGGGCCCAATCTGGTCCTGCTGAAGGGGTACTTGGTTGCTTGGCTTGTGATCATTACTGTTGCAGTTGGATTTCTATTTCACGTTGTAATCTATATTTTTGAATGAATTGATGGGAGCTACCCCCTTTGGTAGTACTTACCAAAAAAAAAAAAATTTAGAGGAAAAAATATAAAGAAAATTTCTTCTAATTATCAGATTTTTTTTTTATAACAAAAACATAATTTCTTTCAAAATCTTTTCATAAGAATATGGGTTTGAGCCAAAGAAAATTATTTTAGAAAAAAAACTATTTTCAAGGATTTTCAAATAGATTTTAATTTTCAAAGAACATAAAAAATTAAATATATGCATTTTAATATTTGAGTCAAATATAGACTTTTAAGAAATCTTTGTTTTATATTTTCTTTAATTGAACCCTCTACTTGTTAAGTATAAAAGCTTAACTAGTTGTGCCTATTCATCTCAATTCCTTTCAGCTTTATATGTTCATATTCAAGTAGATACCTACTTATCAATTAGGAAAATCCGACAAACTGTGCAAATTGTTTGTTACTGTGTTTACTTAACAAACTGTTTCTATTCCTCTCAATTCCTTTCATCCACATGTGTTCATTCTAAACTATAAAAAATCAACTGCCTCATCCTCAAATTTTCTTTGGTTGCACAACAAGTACAATTATGCTTCTTATCCATAGCATCATGCAAGATTATAATCTTATCAAAATATTATCTCTTGACAACTCAAGCATGATCGTCCTTAAAATGTTTCAAAAATTATATCTATTGGATGACATAGTAAATTTGAGCAACTTAGCTTTCACTAGATTATGAAAGCAATTATAGTAGAATTGAGGTTAGAGACCACAACATTGTATTATGACTAAAACAAATATTTTCCTTCAGGTGGATTTGACAGCATATGTAGAGAAGCATGAATTTGTTTTTGATGCAGTCCTAGATGAGCATGCTACAAATGATGATATGACCTAATGTACCCATGTCATTATTCTCATTTGGAGTAAAATTATTATATCATGCTTATAAGTATCCTTGATTACGTTTATCAATATATTGTCTAATCTCCATTGAGAATGTCATAATCTAAAAATGTTGTCAGGTGAATGGCATAATCTAAAAGGGGTTAGATACTACCATTATTAACACGTGGAGTTGTCACATGGTACACCACTATTGTAGTCGATGTAATGCAGATTTGGTGGGAACATTTATCTCTCTTGATGGTGTCAAAATTTTCTATCTTAATGTTGATGACTAAAAGCAAGCTAGACATTGAAAGAGTGTTGGTTTTGGTTAAACTTGAAGTTTTATGGTATGTCATACTTCTATGGTTATACTATCGTATCCATTTATGAATGAGTTTCCTTGATGTTTCATACTGCTTGTAAGAAGAGGAGATCATAAGAAGGCAATAATCAAGCAGATTGTCCTAGACAATTGAAGATTCTAGCAACTAAGAGATGTCATCTACCAAACACCTCTAGTTAGGATAATAAAAAATGACAGATGACATACCTTTCACAACATAATCCTTCTCAAATTCAATCTCGTTGAGTGGAAAATATCTACAATTCCTATCCACACAGGGATCCTATCCACTAAGAAATGCCATCTGCCAAACACCTCTAATTAGGATAATAAAAAATGGTAGATGTAATACCTTTAACAATAGATTACTTCTAAAATTCAATCTCGTTGAGTGGAAAAAACCTGCAAGTCCTATCCACACAGGGATATCATGGCTGATCTAAATTTAGAGTTGGTGGGATGGCACCCTGAGTCACCTAAAGTTAAATTGCTCCCTTAAGTATTTAGAGAGAACAATGACCTATCAAACATGCATGAGGGTAATTAAAAATCAAAATTGCTAAATCTAGGCCCTCCTACATCCCAAAGTTTCTATAAACTTTAATAACATTTTTCCAAGTCTACATCCACGCTCTCATATGTATATGTAGGTTCTCATCATGCATACACATCTAACCAACATTCATAAACACCATACTGACATGTGAATGCATTGTTATATTCAAAATTCCATTCAAAATGAGAATTTAACTTGATTTAAATTTGTATAATGGAAATCCTCTCTCCACATTTCAAACACTTGGGAATTAGCTACTGTCCAAGTTCCATATTGAAACACACCTTGACAACTATCTCTGTTTGGTAGTTATCTTGGTTTGAATTATGGGGCATAGAGAAAAATAAAGATAGTTTTTAAGCCAACGAAAAGCAAGACACCAATATCATGTATGTGACCTCCCTTGTGGAAGCCTGCAATGGGATATTTTTCAATTTAACTTGAATATTGTTCATCTAGGGTGCATGTACTCTACTCCATATTTGAACCTCTATTTCCTCCATGTAGTACACAAGCCTTCACCATTAGCTCCACTAAAGCTTTGATTATAATGGAAACCTAAATCCTTTTTGGAATGTAGATACCAACATCTCGGGTTGTTCTTAGGTCCAAATTCCTTGGTATTTCATGGTTGTTTTGGGCTTAAGGTTCTCATTAAAACCTTTCTTGGTGCAGATTTGAGACTTAAAGTTAATATTTTATAATCTTCTTCTGGCTTGTTGTTGGTTGTCTTTGTTTTATTCTTTAGCAGCTTGGTCTCTTTGTGTGGGTTTCAAGTCCCCGTCAAAACCTATTTGTTAATGGTTTCGAGTCCATTCAAAACCTGTTATTAATGGTTTTGGGTCCATTCAAAACCTATTTTTCTCTCGTAATCAAAACACCTTGGGTTCCATGTTGTTTCAAACCATTTTTAAAATCAACATTGAAATGTATTTTCTCTGAGAAAATGGATAATCACAAGATTTTGAACAAAATTCAATAGTGTTCAACTTCTCCTAGGAAGTCAATGATGAGAATTCTCTCTTCCTCTTCAATTTTTGTCCACCTAGAGGGCATTCAAAGTGGTGATCCTTATGGCACACAAAATTTGATTCCATGGTTATGATAGGTTCTTTGGGTTAAGATATCCTAGCATCTATTAATAAGTTTTGCACGTTGCATCTTGTTGGAAATATAGTTCTATGGTTGTTCGTTGTATTTCATAATAAGCAGGACAGGTTGTTCATTGTGTTTGATTTGAATACATAGATTGTTAATTTTGAAAGGATAATACATGTTTCCTATTTGTAACAACTTGCCTTATTTCCCAAGATTGTTTATGGTATTACATGTCACCATCTGACAAATTACAAAATTACTATTAAGTTATAATATCAACACTGTTGCTAAAACATAGCAAACACAACAAATAAAAATAGGACTATTCTTGCACATTTTGGCAGGAACTTCATTGCTCTGCACCTCTTGCTATTATTATTATTAACATACATATAGTTTAAATGTGGCTATGAATTCGGTCTTGCCTACTTCTATCCTCCTTAAGTCAAAATTTTGTAATTGGACCCAACCTCTAGAATATGAAAATGCCTATCATTTTTTCCAGTTGTGTAAGAAGTTTGGTCACCTCATTGACTCATGTGAGAAAAACCTGTCAAGGGATCCTTTACAAAGGAGAAAAAACCTGTCGAGGGAACCTCTACTAATGAAATTGCTTCTGTTGCTCAACCATCTATAATTTTTGTTGTCCCTTTGATTACTATCCCCCAACTAAAGGAAAACCTAATCTCAAGCCGGGAGGCTATTCTGGTTGAACCTCTTGTTGTTTCTAATGACTCAGTTAGCTTGAACCTCAAGGTTGCTGCCCCTATTTTTAGTTTCCCAACCCCTGCCTTTTTGAAAATTGTGATGTCGGATACAAGGGAAGAAGTGAATATGAATATTGAGGACGAACCTAAGGAGGTCTCCCTTATGGAGAATAATTTGCAGTCATCTGTGGGGAAGGTTCGAGATTCAGGAGTGGGTGTTGACATGGAAGAAGGAGAGCTAGTGCATTCGAACACCAACCTATCCTTGGAGGAAATGTATTTTTTATCCCAAAAGGGGGCAAGAAACCTAAATGACACTCTGGCCTTGTTGGGATTTCCTCAGCCCAGTGATAAAGATGATGAGGATGAATGGTCACAAGCCCCAATTAAATCTAAAAAGAAAAATAAGTTGAATGTCGGGGGGGGAAATTAGGTTGGTAGACCATCCCAAAAGGATTCCAAAACCAAAGACACTGTTAGGGATGTGGCTACTAGGAAACAAAGAACTTTGAATTCGATTGCAAGATCGAAGTCCAAAAAGAAGTAGCCCTAGTTGTTTCTTTGGGGTTTTAGTGGTATTGTACCCTATTTTTCTCTAGAAGTATCTCTCCTGGAATATAAGGGACATTAATAGCCCGTATAAATAGTTTTTGGTAAAAACCTGTATCCTAGACAATAAAGTGGATGTTCTTCCCCTCCAAGAAACCAAGATGAAGAAGGAGACTTTTGATAAGGAAATTTTGAGTGTTTGGCCTGGTGTGAATTATTTTGTTAGTGAGGTTGAAGGGGATTCTAGAGGTATAGATACCCTTTGGAATCCCTCTAAATTAAAAGGAACTTTGTGCTTTGCTAGTAGGAATAGTTTGATGGTTTCCCTAGAAGATATGGCTTCCCAGGAGAAATGGAACTTAATAAATATCTATGTTCCCAACTTGAGCAGGGACAGGTTGCTGCTTTGGGAGCACTTAAACGATGCTATTAAAAATAGAAAAGATGATCATTGGATGTTGGGAGGGGATTTCATTCCCCCTTCTTCCTTTAGAAAATTCAGGGGGGTTGGATGACTATTCAGATAGCATGATGGAGCTGGCTGAATTCCTAAACTCAGCTAACCTTATTGATATCCCTCTTCAAGGCTCTAAGTACACTTTGTCTAATAGAAGGAATGGAAACCATCTGATCCAAGTCAAGTTAGATAGGTTTCTGATCTCTGCCAATTGGAATATCTCCCAATTCCTCTCTTTCTACTCTCCCAAGAATTGGCTCTGATCATAATGCTCTTGTGCTTAAAAGAAATGTTGATCACAATAGGGGACCTTTCCCTTTCAGATTTGAAATTGTGTGGAACCTTCACCCGATTTTTTTTGCTCTTGTTAAAATTTGGTGGGAAGAACCTATAAGTGGCACCCTTATAAGTATTGCCTAGTGGAAAAGTTTAGTAGAATCAAGCAAAGAGTGAAAGGGTAGCAAAGAGTGAAAGGGTGGAATAAGGTGACCTTGGAAATATCTTTGAGATTAAGAATTCCCTAGGAAACAACTTAAAGTCCAAGTTTAGGATAACATGGAGGCTGGTCTTATGGATGATGTGATATGTGCTAAGGAAAGAGACCTAAGATCTCAATGGTTTAAGATAAACAAAAAGGAGGAAATATTTTGGAAATAAAAGTCACGTGTTCAATGGCTAACTGAAGGGGATAGGAATACCAAATTCTTCCATCAATCTACCTTGAAACACAAAAGAAGGAATAGGATTAGATCACTTTTGAAAGAGGATGGCTCCATGGTTTCCACTGAAAAAGAAATAGTTGGGGAAGTTGTTAACTTCTCTTCTCACCACATTGCCCCGGGCAATGTTAATCAGGTACATGATGACTTTCTTGAGGTGATCCCTAAAGTTATTTATGATCTTTATTTAAAGAATATGACTAATGTTGTCTTTATGGAATAAGCTAAAAAGGTTGTGTTCTCTTTTGGTGCTTTTAAAGCCCCTGGCCCAAATGGATTTCCTCCTGCCTTTTTCCAAACCTACTGGGATATTGTAAAAAATGACCTCTTTAATGTTGCTAGAGATTTCTTCAAGTCAGGTAGGCTCCTAAACCAACTGAATGTCACCTTTATTTCCCTCATTCCTAAAAATATTGATGTATCTTCAATCAAGGATTATAGACCTATAAGCCTCTGCAATATGGTCTATAAAATCTTCTCTAAAATTTTTGTGTTAAGGCTCAAATTGGTGTTAGGAAACTTGATTGCCCCTAACCAAAAAGGTTTTGTCCAAGGTAGAAACATCCTTGATGTTGTCATCTCTACTCATGAAATTCTCCACTCTATGGACCATTTTAAAAATCCTGGGATGGCCTTCGAGATTGATATATCTAAGGCCTATGATAGAGTCTCCTGGTTGTTTCTCTTTGTTGTCCTTAGGAAGTTTGGGATAGAAGGAAGATTCCTTAAGCTGATCCCTACTTGTGTTACCTCCCCCATGTGCTATGTTTTGGTTAATGGTGTCCCTCAAGGATTTTTCTCTTATGGTCATGGTCTTAGGCAAGGTGACCCCCTCTCACCCTATCTTTTCATAATTTTTGTTGAGGTTCTTGGAAGGAATATTCAAAATTTGGTGGACTCTAAAGCCCTAAAAGGAGTTAAAGTTGTCCCGTCTCTTTTGTATGACTCCCATCAACAATTTGTTGATGATACTCTCTTGTTTGGGGAAGCCTCGGTGGGGGAAGTTGGGCTTTGGAAATAGGTTCTAAATGACTATGTTGTTGTTTCTGGCTAGTTTATCAAATATGAAAAAAGCAAGATATACTTCTTTAATATTGACCACTTGGTCAAGGAAAGAGTGGTGAAAATTTTGGGATACTAGGAAGTTGTCCTACCTGCAACCTACCTTGGGTTACCTTTGATTTCTAAGAAGTTGAAAAATAATTACTGGAATCAACTGATTGAAAAAGTTTAAAAAAAGTTGGCAAGGTGGATGGGGAAGCTTCTTAGCTTGGCTAGGAAGATCCAACTGCTAAAAGCATCCTTACATAATATCCATATTTACTACTTATCTCTCTTCAAAATTCTAGCCTTAATAGGGGAAAAACATAATAGATTTAGAGAAGATTCATGTGGTTAGGAACTGAAGAAATAAACAGGCTGTCTTTGGTTAGTTGGGAAAAAGTGTGCACACCAAAAAGTGTTGGTGGTTTAGGGATAAGGAGAATTAGTTTTCTTAATAAATCCCTAACAACTAAAGTTGGATGGAACCTCCTCGAAGGGTCTAAAGACTGGGTGAAGATTTTCCAAGCCAAGTATTTGAAGAACAGGAACCCTAGTTGTTTTCTCTCTATGATTGATTTGCTTAGTGGTTTTGTTTTATGGAATCACTTTATTAAAAT
This sequence comes from Sequoia sempervirens, assembly GCA_007258455.2. Lineage (NCBI taxonomy): Eukaryota > Viridiplantae > Streptophyta > Pinopsida > Cupressales > Cupressaceae > Sequoia > Sequoia sempervirens. Next base: position 223,780,954 of record VDFB02193867.1, read on the forward strand.
AAAAAATGTGCTAAAGTTAGGGGTTAGAAAGAGAATTGGAAACGGTAAAAATATTGACTTTTGGAAGGACCCATGGATTGAGACTTCTACTTTGTCTTCAAGTAAAGGATTAAACCTCCTCAAACAAAGCTTAACTAGGATATGTGGCAAAAATGTTTCAGACTATGTGAATTGGGAGTTGGATGAACCTAACTGGAAGGATTTCAATATGCTATTAAGGAGGGCTAATTTAAGAGGTTAGAGACAGATCAATTGGGATCCAACCATGTTAAGGCTTCACAATCGAATTGGGGAGGCGAAGTGGTTTGATAATGAAAGGGAAGATGAATGGGTTTGGAAGGGTAGCTCTTCAGGTTTTTTCTCTGTAAACAGGCCTATAAGGAATTGGTTAAGCCATTGTTAAACATCAAAGATCATCACTGGGGAAAAGTGTGGTTAAAGAACTTGGTTCGTAAAATTAACTGTTTCTGGTGGGTTGTCTCACACGGAAAAATTCTTACCATTGACAACCTGGTCAGAAGGGGGTTCCAATTGGTTAACATATGCTCCCTTTGCAAGCAAGATGATGAGTCAATAATGCACATCTTCTTTCACTACTAGATCTCCAGAGATTTTTGGTCCTTCTTCCTACTGTTGTTCACAGACTGGGTGTTTCCTCACTCTATGAAGATGTTTATAGAAAGCTAGTCAAATTGCCTCTTTTGCCATAAAGTTATTGTTGATCTCTGGAACCAAGTTCCCCCCTTTGTTACCTGGGGAATATGGAAGGAAAGAAATAACAAGATCTTCAGGGAGGTGGAGAGAACCAACTATGAGGTTTGCATGATAATAAAAACACAGATTAAGGAAAATATGGAGGTTGGAATATAAAGTTTCTTCAAAGTTTGGCCGAATTACAAAGAGATGAGGATAAAGTAGATCTGGGGTATAAGCAAGGATCTTACTAACCTAAATTGGACCAAGATTTTAACTAGAAAGTTTATTGTGTGGACTCCTCCTTAGAAAGATTGGATTAAGTGTAACTTTGATGGGTGCTCCAAAGGCAACCCAAGTATAGCTGGGGCAGGGGGAGTGCTCAGAAACCACAAAGGGGAGTGTATTGTGAGCTTTGGTATTAACTTGGGTGTTTGTTCCAATAACAAAGTTGAGGCTATGGTTGTTTTAGGGGGTTTAAAGACTCTTAAGAAGAACGACTTTAAAAATGTAATTCTAGAAGGAGATTCTAAGTCAATAGTGGATATATTGAATGGAATGGCTACACCCCCTGGGAGCTAAAAAAATATAATTGAAAAGTGTCTGTCCCTCAAGAGATATTTTACCAACTGCAAGGTGCAACATGTTTACAAAGAAGGGAATAAGTATGTCGATTGTGTTTCCAAGGAGGCGTTAAGGTGTATGGGGTGGACCCATTGGGTTAATAATAACCTACTGACGTCTTTAACGGACATGATTCTAAATGAAAATTTTGAAAACGATTATAATTTACAAAGATGAAGTGTGGAAGTGGTGTGGGAAGTATGGGAGAGCTTGTGTTTTAAAAAGAGTGCAGTTCAATGATGATAATTATGGTACGATGTTGAGTTGGTTGATCTTGTTTGGAGGTAAAATTAATCGTTATTTCCTTCTCGAGGCAATCAAGGATCACATGGAGATTTTCAAGTTGTGAAGGGATGTCAAATCTAATTATGTTGATAAGCCTAATGTTAGCTTTCCCCATATTTGTGAAGATTTGTAAGGTAAGATTATTAATGTGATGTTAATTACTTGTAATAATAATTATGAGATCGTGGCTCCGAGAATTGTGTCATTGGATTCCCCTAAAAGAAAGTTCTCGATTGGTCATTTTTTATGGGCTTATTTTGAAACTTTGAGTAAAAGAGTTTTCTGCAAGATGGGTAGAGAGCTGAAGAGGTGGGTGGTTATGAGGAATAGCTCATAGCAGTCAAAAAACTTGTAGAGTGCTAAGATGGGTGGGCCAAGGACGCACACAAAGCCTCCTAATTATCAGACACTCAAGCAGAATACAGACTTGTGGAGATTATTTGATAATGCGGGCATGGTTCCTTTCTTTGAGTCTATGAAGGGCTATAATGAGAGCCTTACTGCCAAGTTCACAAATTCGTGGAGGAAGGGAAATGTTGCTATCGGTGCTATCAAGTTCGAAGTGACGACAGGGTTTATTGTGGAAGCTACAAGATTACATAATCAAGTTATAAAGGTGGCAAATAAGAGTGGGGCCGACTACTAGAGGTTTGTGGACAAGTTTCTGCATGACATGGAGAACCTAAAACGCTTCCAAAATGGGTATGTTAGGTTAGAAATTTCACCTCCCTACACCTTGGTAATTTTGTTTGTCATGAGGTATTTTACGTTGGAAGGAAGATACATGTTTATACATGTGTATCATTTCCCCTTGCTAAATAATCTTAGGCTTGGTGAAAGAATTAATTTTCCCTTCTACATATTGTCTTCCTTGCAAATTAACATAGAGAAAGGTGTTAGCCCTTCCTTGCATCAAGGATTGATGCTTGCTCTGTATAAGCATGCTCTTGCGCTAAACCCTCATGGTAACCCTCTTGTTGTTGGAAATGAGAATCAAATTCGTAATGATGGAGATAATGAGGAACCCCCTATGGTTGCAAACACTATTGAGGAACCTAATCTTAGCCTGCCTCCCATTGTTGCCACTAGAATGGTGTTAATTCCTGCTAATATCCCTTCCCCTGTTGCTAATGTTTCGAACCCTTCTACCCCTGTGACACAAAAAATTGTTGGTAAAGGTTCCATTGAGTTTGAGCTTGTGAAAGTGACTTTAGAGAAGAGAAAACACTCTCCTCTTCTCCTGGACTTACCCAAGTCTAAAAAGCTTAAAAAAGATCTCAATCCTCAAATCGAAGTCATTACTATCAGTGAAGAGGGCATACAAAAAGAGGATTTGATGGAGAACAAGTAGGGGCAAGATAGCGAAGGTAGTGGTGGTCGTAGGTTAGATCACTTGGCTAAAGTTGCTTCTAAGGATAGGAAAGGCAAACAAAAAATCACTGTGTATGAAGAGGAAGATTTGGATATTGAAGAATTCAAAGCCCAGGTGGATGATGATTTTGATGGGATGGAGTTTGAGGATTCTGCCTATGATATGGGGGAAGAGGATTCTGAAGAAGAAAAGGAAGATGGTTTTGAGGAGCAAACTGAGATGGAGGAGGACCAAAAGAATGACAATCTAACTATTCTGGATGATGGGAATACTGACAATGAGATTAATAATGATGATTCTAGCATGGATTTCATGAAGAGTAGACTAACTTATTTGCAGCTATAGATGGACAACATGGAGAAATCCTTGGTCACGTTGATGAAGGTGACTAATAGGATGATGCAAAGAGTGATGATGGGTGCAGTTTCTAGACAAACAAAAATCACCAGGAAGCTGAAAAAATTGGGGAAGTCTAATGATTTGAAGGTGTTGGATGATTCAGAGGGACCCAATTGGAGAGAGTATATCTCCCTCATTGGTGAATATGGGGACCTGTCGAGAAAAGCCAAGTAATGGATTTCTCTTTTGATGATGTTCTATGACTGCTCTCCTCTTTTTTTCTTTTGCTTCCAGATTTCAGATTGCTATTTTATAATAACTTTGTTATGGTTTAGGACTACTTGGTATATGGTGGACTTGATCAATGGCTTATGTGGCTTTAAGTACTCTAGTAGTAACTTCATTTTTTTGATTAATTATGGTTGGTCTATGGTTATGGTTATGAATTATAGCCTGCATGCCACCCTAGATGTTGTTTTTTGATGTTGGATGGTGGTGTTATTTCCCACCTTACTTCCTTTCCTTTTTGTGTGGTTGTAACCATGGGATCAAGGCCCTTTCCCTACTTATCTAATAAAAAACTTAACTTGATTATTTGAGTTAGGTGGTGTTGTGGGCATTGTTGGGACTCAAATTTGTAGTTATCTTTTTACCTAAGTCCCTTCCCTTTTATGGCTTAGCCATTTTTTCCCAATATTTTAACCGATCCAAGAATTTCATTCATAGCTCGTCTTTTATTAAAAAAAATTGGCATAATTTGGTAAAGCATAAAAAATTAGGCCCAATTTCCCTTTGGATTTTTATAAAATTATTTAAGGATAAAAAGTTATGCCCATGTGGGTTTTTGCTTTCCATCCAGTTCAACCATCTTCTCCTAAAATGTCTTAACCTGATGGTTTTGCACATAGTTTTGATGAAATTTCTCACAAAGATAAAGAATATGAAAAAATGACTAAGTGTTACACTTTGCGAGAATACCTTATCTAATCAAACCTTCCCTTTGTCCATTTCTGTCAGGTTCACCTTTTATTTTATTTTGAAAAAAGGTGTGCCCATCTAGTCTTGTGGGAATATTTATGTGAACCATCTCATTTCCACATCCTGATGGTTTTCCAACAACTTCCACTTGCTCACCTTTTCTCTGCATGCACAAAGTTTTTGAATCAACTGAGTAATGTCTTGCAAGCAAATGAAACCCTTGTTCCTGCCCCACTAACATCATCATCCTTTGAAAACTTTCCCCATCCATCTGAACTTCCCTTTCCCAAGTTTCTTCATCTCATTTATATGATTTTTTTGCAAGCACATTCCACTTCACTTTCTCGCATCCCCAGCTTGATGATGTCATGTTGATGCAATCCCATCTTGCTTACATCATCATGATGTCACCATTTTTGAAGCTCCCAAATCCATTTCATCTCATGATGGTAGCATGATGGTAGCTGGAATCATGCTACCATCACCCTTGCTAACGTCACCTTCAATATTTTCCATCAAAACCAAATATGATGTTCAATTGGTGGATGTACATGGTTTCTCTGTATGTTTCACTTGGAGGCCAATTTTCACAACAACCCTATGGATCCTTCTAAGCCACATTGAGTTGCTAAAGAATGGTGGAGATAGAGGAGCACTTTGTGGAGATTTTCTAGTGAACTGATTATGTTCCAAATGACTACAAAAGTTTTGCACTTGTCTAGATGATCCTCAAACTCCTGCATTGATTTGTTTTGAGTTGCAGATGTTTCTAAGAGTGCTCGATTGCCCAAATTTTTATAATTTTGGTCCATGCTTGTTTTTGAGATTCTTTCTAAGTGAATCAAAGTGCGATTAATTCTTCTTCCACCAACTGGGAATTATGACATATTTTGAAGATGGTATTTTAATATCCAAAGTATTTACTTGCATATTTTAAACTCAACAACTACCAGTATGGCTTGCCACATGCCCTTGTTTCATCTACCCACATTTATGGTTTCGCTTCAACTACCAAAAGTTATTATAGAGGCCATCTATTAATAGGATATATCTATTTTGGAGGGAATCTTCCCTAGGTGTGGATTTAGTGTAGCTACAATGGGGTTTTCCCTTACTGCTTGGTCTTATTGAAATTTTGGTAGTTATTTTCATTATTGGATGGTATAGAAGAGTAGAGGAAGAATTAGAAGAGTAGTAGTTACATAAAATATGTTATAGAGAATAGTTGCAGGAAGGCATAGGTTTTGACACACTATTATATAGATATTGTAATGATGTTTTTAGTTTTATGTCTCCATTATAGTGTGTGTAAACTTAGAGAATATAATAGATTTGGAATATTTTCTTCAGCATATTTGTTGTTGTGAATATAATCATTATTAAAGGAATTTGATAAGATTCTAAATCTATTACATGAGTTGGAATAGTTCTTTTATATGGTTGTATATGATTTTGCATATTTTAACAATGGATAACTAAGTAGATAATACTATAAACGGTATTCATTGATGCTTTAGATAAGTAGATCAATTCCTATTTTCCTTTTCCCATTTATATTTCCTTCTTTTTTTATCGTGACTTTGTTGCCCACTAGTACAGGCACTATTCTCTTGAATGTGTTCCAGTCATCCATACATAAATAAAAATCATAAATCATTTGTTTTCAGTTCTATTTCGTGAGTTCATGATATTATTGTTTGCAGAGAGTAGAAAAATCATTATTTGTGAATCATGCAACACATTCCACCTTGCACTTGTTTTCTAAGGTGTTACATCAACTATATAAGGGTTATAGATAGCCATTTTCTTAATGTAGTGATAATTTTAGGGGTTGATCAAGCTAGTTGGGTTTGGCTATCATTTGTTTTATTGTTGGTTATCATGACCGATTTCAATACATATTTAGGTATACCCCTGGGAATACCCTCCTAAGTTTAAGTTCAATTTTGACTTCGCTCCTGGGTTTAAGAGGTGGAACTTCTTGTGGGCGGGGGATCTCACCTGCAGGGAACTAGTCTCACCCTTGCTCGCCTCAAGTACCCAAGGTAAGGTGTTGGGCTGCTAGACTGGGTCGCGGGGACACCCCTGTTGTATAAAAAAAAAAGAGTTGAGCTTAAAGTCCAGAAGATAAAATCCACTCTTGTTGATTTATCTTAGAGTCCTCCCTACTTCTATTGATGAACTGTTTTACACACATGATGACAACCTTGGCCTTACGAGTAGAATTTGTTCTAATAAGTGTAACAGTGATTTTGAGACCTAACAAGCGCCTTTAGAGACTTGTGATATAGTGATAAAGTGTTTAACTTCTCCCTTTCATCTTGTCGAGTCCCACATAAATATTTGATAAATTGGAGATTTGAACATTGAAAGGAATATAAAAAGGGTTAAGATGACTAAGTGTAGTATATGGGTTTATGTGGGAGCAACTAGGAATATTTATCAATGAAGTTTCATAGACTTATGACTCTTGCTATATTGTTGACCTTGTGTGTTACCATGTATTTGTTTCTTATGTGTTTTCAATTAATCCTCTATTTAATAAATAAAATTTAACCATTTATGGCTATTTCAACATGCATAAGGGATAAACATGCAAACTACAATAGATGTGTGTATCTATTGCTTATGCTTTAATTTAGTTATCCTTTATTTAATAAACTAAAAATGATTGTTTATGGTCTTTTGGATGTGAATAAGGGATAAACACGTGCAGTGAAGTAGAAAAGTAAACTTCCAAATAAAAAAAATCAACATCCAAATGCTACAACCATGATCACACATGATTTCATCCCAAAGATAAAAAAACTATAGATGTGGTACTGTCCAAATTACAAAAATAATGAGAACTGAAATTGAACTAAATATTTAAATTTAAAAAAGATTGAATGTAAATAAGATATAAAATTTAAAATAATTTAATATATCAAATAATTAAAACCTGTACAATTACAATCAACCCTAAATATCTAAAAATTAACACTAAAAATATATAGAATATAAAATAAGCATATTTTGTTTCTACAACATATTAATTATAATTTATTATTTTTATTTTAAACAATTAATTTTAAAAAAATACTATATTACTACTTTGATTCTTTATAATTTTCATAAATACTTGTTTTATTATATAATTCACCATCATTCAATTAAAAAAAATTCTATATGATAGAAAAAAAGTTGTGGTTGTTGTAAGGGAGCTTTTGGTCATTATTCTAAAGGTTAAAGCTCCAAGAATAAGTTACATATTAATTATAAATGAAAATGATGCAAATGGAATTTTCGTAGAGGACAAAATATGACTTATATGGATAAAAAGTATTGTAACCAATGGCGCCTCTATAGAATTTAAATATTTTTCGAAAAAGCCAAACATTGAATAGTTGAAAGGGAAAATTAAGATTCGATTTCATTTAATTGATTTTTTTTCCATATATTTTATTTTTTCAATCATTTTTGTAGAATTTTTTAATATAATTAATGGTCTTGAATTAGCGGAAATTATTTTAAGATGAGTTTAATAAATTGTAAAATGTTCATACATAAAATATAAATACATGTCTATTGATTATCATTAATATTTAGAAGTTCAAGTTTTGTATTATTTTCATGAACAAATCTTTAAGAGAAATGTGAATTTCATGAAATTAATTAAATATATGGAACAAGATTGAATAAATAAACAAAATTATTTTATCAATTTTCTTGAATTAAAAACTTTAAGTTACATATGCAATTGTGTAGAGCATTTAATTAATTTTGATGAAATGATTTGAATTTTTTTGTTTTTTATTTACAATTTTGGCTCTCTTTTAACATAATTAATTCATCTAAATTTTAGGAAATGTTTTTAAATGCACTTGCATTGGCATAGAAAGTAAATTTAGATTTTCTTGGAGATCCTTAACTCAAAATAACTTCAAAATAACTACCATACTCAATAGTTTGATAGTTTTATTCGATTTTTCAGTTATTTCTAATTAAAAATGCTTGTAAGTGTCCCTCTTCTTACTTTTATAGTGCAACATATCTATCCTTCATACATAAATATCTTTAGCATGTGAATGCAAGGCATGTGCAAATATTTACAAGAAAACACACCCTCGATACAATTGTGAATGTGATCCCTTGGTGATCAATGTTGTCAATGTCGATTGATATTTCAATCATCAATACTTATGAATTATGGATTGTTAATTCTCATTGTCATTTTAAGGAAAAGTTGGTGTCGTCCACCCTAACTTATTGAGATGATTGGCATGTACTTTGGTTTGGTGGGATTCCAAGGTTGTCCTATGTAATGTTTGCATTTATCACAACAAATAAAGGAATATCTGGTGGGTTGTTCTCACTCTTGCATATAATTGCTTCAACCTACCCTAGTTAATTATTGTCGAGATCTATTCCTACCTACTAGTTTGAACTTAGAATAACTTATTTTCCAACATAGAAGAGAACCTTTGCATCAAGTTTTTTGTCATCTAGATTGTAATACAACACTCCCTTTAGTTGCTTTGTAATGTATCTTGCAACATGCATGCCCAATTATTTTAGCATATGTTAGTTATGAAATGAAAACAAGTTATTTCCTACAAACAAATACATAAAGGACCAAAATGATGTTTTATTATCAAAACTAAGGAAAAAATCATAATGTGACACCTCTTTGTATATCAATATTGGATCTACATTTTTATTGTTGAAAGTAGTATATGGAAAGGAATATGTGATGGTCCTTCACAATGATAATAATTTTTTTAATGTAACTACTGTATGAAAGATATGCCAAAGTATTGTGCCATAGGATGTCCCAACATAATTGATACATGTTTCACCAATGGTAGTTGACCTTGATCACCAAAGATGATAATAAACGAGAACCAAATAAAATTTAATTTTGACTCGAAAATGATTCACACAACCTACTATTAAAGTGGTCCATTAACTTGGGCCCAACAAGGCTCATCTCATCTATTAGAACATAGTGAATTAAATACATTCTCTCTTGGAATGTTTTTAATGTTTGCCTCTATAAATGATCCATATATTTAATTAGAATGAGAAGGCTTGAATTTATTGTGGATGCATTTATGTTAAAAGTTTTCATTCTAGTTGGTGTGAGCAACAACAATGATAACTTGTCATATGATAAATTTCTTGAAAAACTATTTATTGTCAAGCATGTAAATTTTTAATATATGGGTGTTAGTGTGTTGAATGATTAGAGTCTAGGACTTTCCATTCTTCAAGATCACACTGTTGCATTACATCTTTTGTATCACAAGGAAACTCATTGATTTTACTGCTAGATAAATTTAGGAGAGTGTGACCTTCATGCCATGAATGGTAATTGTTTGCTATGCTCTTACAATGTTGTAAAATATTTTTATTTGATGATCAAATGTTGGTGAAAATATTGTGGAAGCAATGATAGAAGAGTAATTCACTCTAGCATAAGGAAACAAAAGTGTTAATCTATTTGGCAAGAATGGTAGTGTAGTTGGGTGTTACTTGAACAATAAATAAAATTTCACATTCCTTTCACTTGCTTCCTTTGTGAGATGCTATAAATATCTACTTTTTTGTTTCTTTATATGCATCATTGTTTATAATTCTAGCTAGGTCACACCATATTTGCACTAATGAAACTTGGAGTCAAAGCAATATCATCATTAGAGATCGGGCCATGTTGTAATTTTTTCTTGTTCACATTCAGAGAAAAATATTTGTTGAATATTGTAAAAGGAACTTTTACTAGTAAATGAAAAAATATTGGGTAGTGATATCATGACCAAAAATACTCTCAATGAGGAACTTGTGAAATACAATGGAGTTGGGTTTTTAAGGTCAATGTTAGTTGATATGTGAGTTAGCATAATTGTAGGTCTCAAACTTACACTTTTACTACATATTTTGTGATGTAGTTAAGTACTTAATGACTTGATATAATAGGTTGGCAGTCTACACCATTACTAGAAAACATGTATTTGAGTTTCTCATTCTAAGGAATTGTTAAAGATGATTTCAACTCTCATGATGCTTTGTAATGCTATTTTAAGGATGATCCTTTCCTTTTTAATTTTGTTTGTTTGCTCGATATGGTTAATAGAGATGTAAGTTGAATTGATCATTGTTGTGTCCATTAAGTAATGGTCATCAAGGATAAAGTAAGGGTCACTCTATTCTACTACATGTTTAATTAGTTGTTGGTTGTTCCATTGCAACTTTTCAATATTAGGTGCTTATTAAAGCCAAAGGAAGCCATGAATATGTGCATAATCTATGTGTTTCCATTCATACCTATGGAAATAAAGAGAGGTAATATGGAACTATATAACTTAGTGAGTTATTTTATGTGAGTGAGTGCAAGATCATGAATGAACAAAGAATGGAAATGGAGGAACAAATCACATGAAAGTGTCAGCCAAAATTGTGAAACATTTTTTAAGCTTTTATTTTCAAGTTTTTTTGGATTGGTAAGTCAAAATGAAATTGATATCCATTTTGGATTTTTTTCCCCCCCAAAAATTATAAATTGTATGAGAATCAAGAATGGGAATCCAAACTTGCCTTTTCCACTTAAATGATGAGTTGGGATGTTTTCACAAATTTTCCTTGACTTCACCCTTGATGTTGATGGAATTTTTTATCTAAATTTGATAAAATAAAAATGGTATATTCAAGAATCTCTAAAGATTCTAAAAATATAAAACACTCATTATAATTTTAATAGGTAATTTTTAATAATTTTTTGCATACACTATATTTTAATTCCTCATAGTCAAAACATTTAACCTTTTTCAAGTTCAAAATATTCTTCACACTCTAAACTTCATGTCTAAAAAAGTGAATTTTATATTTTTTTATCAAACTAGACTAGCCATTTTTAAATATTTGCAATAAAAGATTAATAAATAAATATTTAATTCTAAAAATCAAAATGCTATGCATCACATTCAAACATGTATGCTTTAATTTTATCTAAAGATTCATTTTTTTTGTTTTGCTCAAACTTAGGTTGGATAATATTACAACTACTTTTGTTTTTAAAATGTTAGTAGCACCTCATTCAAATATCCAATTTTCAAAAAAAAAAAAAAATTAAAAAGTTTACACCTACACACTTTTCAAATTGCGTAGATAGACCATTCAAACTTTCATACATGAAGTTGCTTAAGTCTACTTTTCAACATTTATTGCCACTCCAAGGTATTGTTTGACCCATAATGATCGTGCACTTACCCATGTTATAGGTAAATGGATTTAAAATTTCTCACCTATACCAATACTCTTGTACACCGATAATCTTTTGTAAGATCTCTTCTCAAAAGGACTTGAATCTATGACGAATTTAGATTATAGCATGATGTGGGTTTTGAATTATGTTTTATATCCTCTAGTAAACACGCTTTGTGTTAGGAAATTACCATGCTGATCAAATGATTTCCTACACAACCCTATGAGAGAAAATCATCCATACAAGATTATAGAATAACCATAAAGTAAATATCAAATAAATATCACAAGATTACATAAGATATACCTAGAGAAAACCCTTGTGAGGAAAAAAAACTAGCCTTCACAAGCATCCACACTCAATATAAATTATTTAGCAATGAAACATTACAATATGATTATAGAGTCTTCATGAATACTTCTAAAGCATCAAGCTCCTCCAGTGCATCCTCCAAGTGTACAAGAATAATGAGTAACTGCGAAGCCACACATCTCATAGCATGTTTCACATATACAATCTAGAAGAGAACTCGATACAAATGATAACCAACCTCAACCACTAAACTTGTGATTGACTTTATAGTTTCAAGCTCATAAAAAACTACTAAGTGGTATCAACAAAATCATGTGTCTCAAAACCATGAGAGCACAAAACCATTGACCCAAACATGTAATTTTTGGTACTAATTTTTCCAACATGCAACCCACACATAAAATATCTAACCAATGTTATGATAAAAATATACAAGTGGAACCAAATTAATAACTATTGTGTCTAATTTTTTTCCAAAGATGCACCACAAATACATATTTATTTTACATAATTCAAACAATTATTTTCTTGTGTAAGGTGTGTTGATGCCTAAAAATTTCAAGCAACAACCTTATGGGAAACTCAGTTAATGGGGGGACCAATTGCGCTAAACTAAGTGACCTCTGGGTTTTTTAAAGAAGTCAGCTCCTTCTATATTTGGGGGGTTTGGAATGGGAAAAGGAAATAGATATATAAAATAAAGATCTAACCTAAGGCGATGTGCCAAGTTGTAGGTGTGGGCATGATAAATCTTCCTTTCATATGGGATTTAAGGGCCCATTCAACAATTTGCATGTCCGAAAATAACAAAGAGCATAGATGAAAAGCCTAAGAATTTTATCAAATAACATAAAATAACTTTCATACATATTCACTGAAAAGAAGAGTCCAAGAGATGGTCTAAATCAAAAAACTTATATTGAAATTATAGAAGTTCTACAAATAAACTACTTAGTACAATAACAACACAGTATAATGTTTTTTTCAACTAGCTAAGAAACATAAAGGTCAAACAACAATGGCACAGTCTGAGTCTTAATACCATAATCTAAAACAATACAAAGGCCTGGTGTCTTTTCATAATTTTTATGTGTATGTTCTGAACTCATTTTCAGAAATTTGAAGCAACATATATAGAAAATCATCCCACTGTCTGGGAGCTAGTAACAAAAAAGATTCCTTAGCACGAGCAATGATGTTCATCGTAATGATTTCCCAAGGCTGTTGCAATAGAAAAGATTCTGAAACATAGAATGCAGTCGCCTTCAAACCAGATGCATCCCCTACGAATGATGACTGTGGTCCCAGTGTGGAAGCAACAAAATTCCCATACAAATATGTGTCGCTCACCCATAGAGTTCGCTAGGACACGTGGCGATAGGATGGGGCTTGTCGCTCATCCTTCCCTTTTGGCATTGAAAATCCCCTCAGAGAAGACACGTGGAGAAGTCTTCGTTTTGAACGCTGAGTGTGGGGTCTGCCAAAAGGTGCCTGTGGAATGATGCTATGTGGCACACGGGCGAAGCTCGGTAGAGAAGCAAAGGGGAGTGGGCTCATAGAGGCCCATGCTGCTGACATGTGGAGGCATGGCAAGGCTCGATAGAACAATAAGGGAAGAAATATTTCCAAGGAGCGCTCGACAAACACATGGAGGAAGCGGCCAAAGCTCTTCAAAAGAAAGGGGCTAAAGATATTCAAATATATGAGGCATGGGTCAAGACCAAGCAAAACAATATCATCAACCCGAAGGTAGCTCTAGGGATTTTCAATCCATAGCTTTTGGCGACTACCAAGGGAATTTCACTTGCGGAATACGAACCCAAAATTTATAGTTTGAGGACTAGAGTCTTATTCAATGGGAAATGGAGTTAGAGCTTTGAGAGCGCAGTTTGTAGAGGCGACCAATAGGCCTCAGACGGTATCAATATGGCATGTAGATTCTCTTGTACCTCATGCAGATCAATCACTTCTTTGAAGGTAAACTTCATGGATATCCTGGTTTTGAATTCGAGTTGAAAGAGCAACCGCACTATCTAATGGGTGATGCATTCAATGTCCTCAGTAGTAGGGGTTGACTGAAATTCTAAAAGGTACATAAATCTTGTTGATTCTCCTTGATTTGTGTTGCGATATGCTATGTTGTGGCCACCGAATCATCAGAAAGAAACAAGGAGAGCAATCCCATCTGAGTCAATTGGGAGAATTTCATATGTATACTGTTCATAGTATGACTCAGTGTTGCTGAGCAATCACTAGCATGGAAGATGGTCGCATGACATCGGATAAATTCTTTTGCCATCTTGGCAGCTAACCTTCGATCTTCAATCTCTGCATTCACCAAGTCCTCATTTTCCACTGTGTATAACTTGTCTAGCAACTTCTCTGCCTCAGGCACCTTCTCTACAATGAACAATGGGAACTATTCAATTGTTTCATGAACCTCTCTGCTCAAACTTTCCGCTTTTGCCATGAATTGAAGCATCAGATGAAGAGTCAGACAAAAAATCTTGACCTTTTCCTCGTAGGAGATGTATAGTTGTTGGGCTAGTGAAAGGAGATATGATAGAGTAGCAAGGGGCTGGGGAGGATTCTTCAAAGCACAAATTTCCATCTCCTTCAACCCAACATCTTGCTTCAACTCCTCAATTCTCTTGTTCACAATAGAGAGTCGTTCTTATAGAGTTAACTCAGTAAGCAATTGTTCCTTAGCTTGACCTCTGGTTGTGGATTCTTTTTTCTAGGGAAAGCTTTACTTCCTGGATCTCCCTCTCAAATTGAGCTTGTTGGCCCTAGAATTCCTTGTCTTTTTGCTGCATTTTCTGCTCCAATTAAGCTCATTGATCCCAAAGCTCTTTAGTTTTCTATTGCATCTCCTCCTTTTGACGAGCCAACAGGTCTTGTAATTCCTAGTTTTTCTGTTGCAATCCAACGACCAGGTTAGGATCCTGGGATTGGAACTTTGCAAGTTCTTCCTGGAGTTTAGTTGTCTTTGTCTATGCTTGGTGAGACAAGTGTGAAAATTCGGCGTCCCTTGCCTTGTCCTTCTTCAGTAGGACCTCCATCCTTTCCTTGACATTCTTGAGCTCCTCTTCCTTCTTCTTTAGTTGGCAACCATGCTTGAGGAAGTCAATAGTCACCACTCACTGGGTCTCCTCTATCAGCTCAACTTTGTCTTGTGGTTGGGCTGTGCATAGATGAATCCCTACAACATGGATTGTATAATCCTCAGGTCACATCTCCCCCTACGGTTTGATGGTGTTCAAATGCATGATTGCAAAATGCAATGACTGTTGAACTTCATTGAAAAGGGTTGGCATGCATGGCTCAATCGGCTTTGCAACATCTTTTGCTTTCCTCTTCTAGACCCTAATAGCCCGTGTTACTTTTGTTTTGTCACCCTCCCCAATAAATTATGTTGGTGATCTAATCACCTCGCCAATGAAGGGTGCACTGGGAGGAAGAGAAAAAGGGAACGAGAGAGTTGTGGTCCCGGCTGATGTCTTCTTTGGCAGAGAGTTAATGGGGAGAATGGGGGAATGTTATGCCAAGGCCCAGTCTAAGAAGCGGTGGAAGGACTCATGGGGAGCGGTGGCGATAGCAGAGATGTAGAGGATACTATCTGTTGGGAAAGTTGAGTCAAAGCTGATGTAGTGGGAGTAAAAGGGGTAGCAATGACAGTTTCAGATTGGGCTTTGAAAAAAGGTGGAATAGACCATCGGGAAGTAAAGGCTAATTGTCCGCTTTGGAAGAATTGGGAGAAACCTCCCGTGACCGTGGCAGTAGAAAAGGAAAGGATGACACTTGAAGTAATGGGAGGCACAAATATAATAGAGGTAACCAAAGACTTCATAGGGGGAAGAGGGGGAGAGAATGATACCTAAGGCATGGAGGACTTTGATCCTTGGCTCATTGCAAGCTCCTGTGAGCCTTCTCCAGAAGTTGCATCTGTGTGCAACCTCTTATCAAGTGGAGAATTGTCCACCTCTATGACATATGAAGGGTGTTGGGCTACTCTGGATCTTTTTTTAGCCCATGTGCATGGTAGTGAGGCCTCTGACTATGATGTAGTCACTCGCACTCTCAATGGAGCTTTATCGGGTTGCTCCGTCGCTTTTTCAATTTTTTGTGTTGGGGCCTTTTTCACCTGCTTTCCTTTCCCTAAATATGCCTTAGCTTCCTCTAGATCTATATCCTCATCATCACTTGCATCTATATCTTCATTCCCTCTATTCCATAGATCATCAAATCTTTCATCCTCGTTTGTCTCCTGGAACGGGGCATTAAGGCATTTCATCTCCTGACGATAAATCTAGAAGTCTGTAATTTTTTCCTCACTCCACTGCAATGCTTGACCAATTCATTGCAAAGGGTGTCCCCCATTTGGCACTTCTCATTAGGCTTCTCCAAAGGAAAATAGAAAGAGAGCCATGGAAGCCTCTAAGCCTCCGATCCTCAGAAGGAATGTAGGCTAGGTCCACAAATAGATCATCTTGTTCTAACTGCAAATTTCGTCGAGCTTCCAAGTAAGGTCAGGAGCTATGAGTCACCTTAACTTTTAGGTCTACTAATTCATTATCGGGGTTATATTGCCACTTTTCACAAATTAATACCAGCCCTAGATGAGCCAGCTTTGCTTCTAGCAAACCATGTGTCTGCTTCTTTACCATTATCACCATTTTGAAGCTCAAAGGGTAGAAGAAAAAACCATTATACTTCTTTCCTCCACAAAATTTGTTGTCAATAATCGATAGTTGTTGAAACACCTCAAGGGCCAACACCTTGTTTGTGAGGCATACCAGGAGCTAGAATGGTTTCCTCGGTAAATCCATGCAGCCTAACGAATGTGAAATCCTCCCTGAGAAACCAATTGCAAGGAGGACGAAAACTCTGCATCCACCTTGTTTGCTCAACGAAAAGCTGATAAAGCTTGCCATCCTTGCTAAAATCTTGCAAAAACAGAGTCAAGAAACACTTAAAAAATGCATAGTAATCATAAGTTGTAGAAAGGAGGGGAGTCCACATAGAAATTGGCCTTCTTACTCCATTTTCATCAAAAATAGCAAGGCCCATACGATTTCTAAAGAAGTTAGGGTTCTGGTGCAAAAACATGTGAGCAAGGAGAGAAGAAAACCTAAACTTATGTTGTGTATTGTATTCCTTGATTTAGTTCAACATTTCCCAGACAATGACTTCCACGAAGTCATACTAGAATAAATAATGTTGTCTCCTCAACTGAAAACCTAGACCCATTTGAAACTCTTCCACGTACTTGTTGTTGTCCATGCCGCAAATAAAATCCATCATAGAGAAGGCCTCCTACAAGTCCGAGCTAAAAGCGTTGTGCGTGATAGGAATCTATGGTGGATTTTCTAAATCTTCCTTAGGCCTTTTGGTTTCTCGGTTATAGAAGTCCAAAGTGATATCTCTGGTCCTCCAAAACTCTTTTGTTCTTTCTGGAGTGAACGTCTCCATCTTTTCTGCTCTAGAGCTCCTTCCTATAGGGATGCATGGCATATCCGTGATAGCATCCACATTGATCACAACCCTCAATTCTTGGCCTTCAAAGGCGCTGGTATCTAAATTAAAATGTTGAATTCACTTGTGAACTAGTTTTAGGTAGTAATGCACAAAAGGAACCATATACTGTGAGAGACTGTAGGACCATAGCTTGTACGCCAAATACTGTTGGCTAGCAGCCTATTTTATTCTCTCACAGAATGCTTCCCTAAGACTCTTAGGGTTGGTTTTAAGGATAGGGTCATGAATGCTATCCCATTCTTTCATTATCAGGGTCTGGTCCCTGTGAGGTTTCTTATCCATGACCCGTGTGTGAATCCACTTTGGCTTCTTTGGAATCCTAGGCGAAGCGTAAGAGACATCACTAAAAATATTGGCCACTAGTTTCACATGCATGGCGTCAAATAAGCTTTGAGTCGCCTCTCCTTGTGCTTCCCTATGAGGATTATGGGTCATTTCAGGATTTTGTGGACCTTTGTGATGCTCAATATTTATGCAAATCACTTGGGTTCTTTGGCAATTCTAGACTCAAAGCTCTTAGCAATGAACATCGTACTCAAGGAACTCTTCACAGTGTCATTCCTTCTCATGCAACACTTAGTCTTTTCTCAACTTGAAGTTGTAGACAACAATTTCTTTTTTGCAATAAATTAGGCATGTACCGCCAACTCTCTTGTTCATGCGAAATGGATTCTTTTCCCTTTGAAAAGACAATAATTCATAATGACAATTATTCATTATGTCCTACAATGCCATTTCTTAGGAAATTGAGTTGGTGATTGAAGGCATACAAAACCTTTCGTGTGCTTTTTAATTAATAACCTAAAAAGAATGATTAGGCCAAAAGAATAATGAGTACACAAAAAGATTTGAGTTCATCCATGGAGAAATAAAAATGCCCATAGTGTGACACATCAACACTTGACTGTGCGGACGATCACTTGGGATTGCCATCAGTTTTAGCTAGTTAATTACTTCTTCTTAACTTCGTACATAGCAATTTGTACACAATAGATGCAACTGGGTGGGATCTCAAGTTTACTCTTGGTGGGATTTCGAGTTGGCTTTTGATGGGATTTTCGAGTTAATACTTGATCATCATCATGCTTATCGCACGTATGTACCTTAGCTATTTCTATAAATAGACCTAAAGACAACAACAAAATTGCACTTGGTAATTGGGAAGAATTTTCATTTAGTAATTGGGATTAGAGATAGGTGCAATGAATACTCCAATTAGGCTTACTAGCAATAAGTCGCAAGCAGCCTTTCAAGGTGAAATTTCTAGTAGGTGTTTGAAACGCACGATGAAGAACAAGAATTCTTTGGAAATTATAGCAATGAAGTGGATACTAGGGAGGGATTGCATAGAATACGAGGATAAGTATAGGGTTAATACTGCCATTTTCTCCCATTTTGTTGCCTCTCTGCTTGACATACAGGTACCCAAGCCAATGATCCTATGACTCACATTGGAAATCTTCTCGAAGCGCTACCTTGGTGGCCTTGGAGAAGTTGTGGAAAATGCGGTGTATGGCCTTGGTCTCCCCACAATAAGTGATCTCCACAGACACCTTGAAGAGGACGCAGTGGTGTTGTGGGTGCCATTCCTGAGCAGATTTTGTAGTATGTTGCTTGGAGAGCACTTCCAAAGAGTCACTCATGCTTTCCACTTCCTGTTGTGCTACTACAACGTGGTGTTGTTCTACGACGTGGAGTGGTACACCAATTTCAGAAACTTGGTGTATCCTCCACCGCTTGCCATTGATGTTGTTGATGCTCTTGTTGTTGTTAATGCTCTTACTGCTGTCCTAGATTCTGTTGATGAAATTGTTCCTAATGTTGTTGATGTTGCTCCTACTCCAGTTTGAAGAATGAACTCCCTTCTCTCGTTTTTTGTATATATTCCTTGAAAATATTTTAACACATGCTCGAAAAACTACATAGTATATATATATACTCAAAAAGTATGGCCTAAGAGCCATTTTGGAATGTAATATCAGAGTATATAATACCGTATAATGAATATACAACTTTTTAAATTAATTTTCTGTCTCTTTTGCTTTCTCTGCTTCTTGCGTTATGAGTTCCTTTCTTTGATTTTGCATTATGGGTTCATTCTTCTGCTTCTGTATTATGGGTTTGTTCTTTTGCTTCTGCATTATGGGTTTGTTCTTTTGCTTTTGTATTATGGGTTCCTTCTAGAAAGACTGGTCAAACAAAAACAAAAATAAAAAATGAAATTACATCTAGTTACATATTTACATTGGCAAAATGATTAATGAAGCTTAATTGAACAATTTGAGGTGAATTCCGTTAACTAGAATTCCCAATGCTTATTTTTCCATATTTTATAGTTCAAATGTGTTATGCTACTTGCATTGAATAATGTGAAAAGGGTCTTCCCACAGGCTATCAAACTTTTTGTGTAGGCCAGGCTTTGCGGTCCTTTCGTTGAATTTTAGCATTAGGTCTCTGCACTTAAGACCTTGGTCGAAGGTCTTCTTGTCAAACCACCCTTTAACCACCTGTTGGTGGTTATTCATGGCTGTTAGGACTTTTTTTCTTTTCTCCTGCACCTCCAGCAACTTATCCAACCAGACCTCCATGGCTCTATTCTATTCAATCTCTAAATACTTGAGCAACTGTAATGCGAGAATTTCCATGGAGACGGGCAATAGCGCTTCCTTCCCATATACCAGCTCGTACGACGAAGTCTTAAGGACTTACTTGGGAGTTATTCGGTCTGCCCAAAGTGCTGCCTAGAGGTTCTTATGTCACTATTTTTTATGCTCCGACTTGATTCTTTTAATGAGTCAGACTAAATTTTTATTAGTCAACTTGGCTAGACCATTTCCCTATGGGTAGTAGTTTGAAGATGTTTTTAAGAATATTCCATGATTGAGTGCGAATTGACATACCTTTGAGCCTAGGAAAGCCTTAGCATTGTTGGAGATTATGGTCTTTGGCGAGTCGAATCTCATTACCAATTCCTCCAGAAAGTTCACAATCTTTGCCTCTGTCGCATTCTTCAGGGATATGGCCTCGGTCCATCTGGTAAAGTAGTTTGTAGCCATGAGGATCAATTTGTGTCCAACACTAGAGGTGGGATTAATCATCCTAATAAAATCAAGGCCCCATTGTGCAAAGGGTTCCTCAGTAATTATTGGATTTAGGGGCATTGTTGAGTTCTTCCTTCTCCCTGTGAAGAATTGGCATTCCTTGCAGGCCTTAACCAAAGAGTGTGAGTCATTAAATAGTGTAGGCAAGAAATATCTGGCACACATAATTTTGATGGCAGTGGTTTTTGCAGATAAATGTCAGTCCGCGGGACTATTGTGAAAAATATCTAGATTTTTCTTTGCTTACTCTATGGTGACGCACCGTAAGAGAACGCCATTGAAGTTCCTTTTGAAAAGGACTCCTTCTATGAGCACATATTTTCTATTTTGTAAGCTATAGCATCTTCTCTTCTAAGAAGGGAGGCCCATCAGGTATTTCCCAGTTTGCATGAATCTCATCCAATCTACCAACCAGCAGCCTTTGAACTCATATTCATTCGTTAGAACAAGCTCAGGTTATTCCTCTTCGGCTACCATTTCTTGATCATGCGCCAAATAATCACACAGTCCTCTCCCTCAGATGGTTTTTATGGGCCTGACCTCAATGTCATATTCGAGGATTTTGGTAATCTAGTTGGCTCTTTTTTCTATGATTTCTCTTTCCATAATGTATTCGTGCACACTAGAATGCACAACATATACTACCACCTTGTTGCAAGATATGAGGTGTCAGAACTTCTTGAGCCCCTTAACAATGGATAATGCTTGCCTTTCAATGAAGTTATAATTTTTTTCATAATCCTTTAAGGTCCAAGAGTGGAATGCTATCGGATGTTCTCTTTTTCCTTCATCATTCTTCTGAGTCAAAACAATAGCAATGTTGGATTTTCTATTGAATACATACATTATGAAGTCCTTTGATAGGTTTGGATTTATCAGCACAAGAGCTGAAGAAATATAATCTTTAACCCTCTCAAAGGCTTCTCTAGCCTCTTTTGTCCATTTGAACAATTGATCCTTCTTGAGCATCAAGGTAATAGGTCCAATTAATCCTACAAAATCAAAAATGAATTTGCTCACAAAGTTTACCTTTCCCAGAAAGGATTGAACTCCCTTCTTGTTGACTAGTAGGGGAAGCTCCCTAATTGCCTTCACCCACTTTGGGTCAATTGCAATTCCATCTTTGGACACCACGTGTCCTAATAGTTTTCCTTACAGAACTCTGAAGACACATTCTTTGGATTTAGGGATACCCCGAACTCTTGACATCTTTTAAAAACCATTTATAGATGATCAAAATGATCATCCTTAGACTTAGAGAATACAGTCAAATCATCCAAGTAGATTAAGACAATCTTGTTGATCAATTCTCTGAAAGCAATATCCATTGCCCGCTGGAAGGTAGCTCCCGCATTTGAGAGACCGAAGGGAATTTTCATGTAGGAAAAAGTTCCCCACTTAGTGGTGAATGTTGTTTTGTGTTGGTCTTCCTCTTTTACTCGGATCTAGTTGTAACCAGAGAAGTCGTCCAGTAGAGAAAACATTTTCGAGCCAACTAGTGTTTGCAAGATTGACTCCATGGAGGACAAGGGGTAGCAGTGCTTCAGGGATGCTCTATTCATGTCCCGGAAATCAACACACAAGCAGATATCTCCACTCTTTTTTTGGGTAGGAACCAGGTTGGACACCCATGTGATGTGCTTGATTAAGAAGATGATCTGAGACTAAATTAGCTTTGTCAACTCCTAAGCCATCAGTGCCTCAATCTTTGGATTCACTAGCCTTTGCTTCTGGCAGATGTGTTTTTCTCCTTCTGTCAACCCTATAGTATGCTGGATAATTTCATGATCATATCCCTTGAGGTCATCATATGACTAGGCCACTACTCCATATTTTTTGCAAAAATGGATCAACGTTTCTTTATCATGTTGTAGGACATCCTTTCCGACCTTGAGCTTCCTTCCATCTCTGACTTGAAGATCTGCATAGTCATTTTTGTCCACTACAAGCTTCCTCTTGTCATTCCTTGCATCGTCATAATCGAATAGGTTTTCAAGAGTGACCAATCCTTTTAGAAGCTTTTTGGACTTTAACTAAATAATTTTCCCTTCATAGGCCTCGACAATTTTTGGTTAGAGTTGCTCAATGAACTCCCCTGATTGCTAGATGAATGATGCGATATGTTCATCACTTTCAAACATTTTCCAGCTCTGATCATTGTCTGGGATTGTCAGTCAGAAAATCACTCATATAGAGTGTACGTTATGAATTAGGTTGGGAACATGATCAAATTGAGATTTGATTGCTGCCATGCGATCCATATCTGTATTTTGCTCTCTGGGCACTATCTGGATATTGAAGGCTTCAAACCTTTTAATCAGGTCCTAGAATTTATGTCTATAGGATCTCATGCAAACATTCTTGGCTGTGAAGATCCCTTAGACTTGATTGACCACTAGCTATGAGTCTTCGAACACCATTATTTGTTTAACACCCATCCATTCCGCAAGACTCAGACCTTGCATTAGGCCTTCATATTTAGCTTCGTTGTTCGAACAGACAAACTAAAAGCGAAAAGACATGAGGGTTTTTTCATTAGATGGGGATGTCAAACATATCCCAGCTCTTGCACCAACTTTACATCTTGCTCCATCGAAATGCAACATCCATAGCTCTGAGGCTTGACCACCCTCAGGTTCCTTCATGACCTTCAGAATCACTTGATGTTCATCATAGATGACATAGGTTCCCAATCCAGTGGCATGATAGTTGCCGAAAGGATCAATGTCTATATATTTGCTCAAGAGGACCTCTTCTTGACCAGTTCAGTCTTTGGTCACCTTCTCATCCTTAGTACAATATGTTTCCTCTTTGATGATAGAGGTATGAGCAGCCTCAAATTTGATCATGGCTTCATCTGCTACATCTTTTGAATGTAGAGGTTCAAACACTATCTTCATTTTAGCTCCATGTTTGGTCCTGAGGATTAAATGTGACCAATCTAAAGAGATATATCCACCTATCTTGGAAGTGAATTCTTGAGATAAGCAAAGACCGAACATGGGGGGAACTTCTATGATCACGGTATCCTTGGAACTATGATACTAGGGCAGGAGAATAGAGTCAAGGGGAGGTTCTTAATAACACCCATGGTTTCAACCTTGTTCCCATCAAGCTACATAACCCCTCTATTTAAAGGTTCATAGCTAAGTCCTAAGGCTTTAGCTATCTGCTTGGGCATGACTGTGGTACTAGCACTAGAGTCAATCATAGAATTGTGCAACTTCTTACCCACAATAAGAGTTAGGAAAAAGGGTTTCAGTTTTAACTTATCTCTAACTTCGATAGAGGCTTCCTCTGCACTATTTTTGAGAACTTTGGCAAGAGGTGATGGATCAACGACCTTTCCCTTGAGTGATTGCTTTGTTGGCTTGGTGCTTGCATCTTCGAGTAGGGCCTTCTGCAGTAATTACTTCTACTCTAGAATAACTAAAATATCCCAAAGAGATACATTAGCAGAGGATTTCTTTAATTGTTCCACCACATTGAATAGTTGTTGATTCAAAGGATTTTGTTCCTTAGCCCTTGTTATAATAATTTCCCTTCACGGCTGAAATTGTTGTGCAATTGTGGAGGTGCTAGGAGTTTGGTCAGGGACACTTTTAAGCTGCGGGACATTTGGTTCACTCGTGAATCTCCTCTTAGAGTGAGTATTATAATTTGATTGTACTTGTAGGGCCTTTGATGTGGAAGCCTTTTTTGTGAACACCACCTCTTCTTCTTCCATCCATGAGAAGAGCGCGTGATCTGGAGCTATATCTATCTCTTGCTCCAGGGAAATTCCTTGCATTTGAGCAGTGAGTATTGCATTTTCCATTTGTGGAGAGGCATATACATAACCTCCTGAATTTGAGGCCACACCTTGATTGTGATGTTCTACCACTCTTTGTTGTAGATTGTTGCACAGTCAATTTTGAGGCATATGTGCTTCATTACAAGGGAAGCACCAGGGATTGATATCATCAACAATATTATTTTGTCCCACTTTCAGCTCTCTACTTGAGCTTGGGTGAGCATTATGCAGTGGAGTAGGTACCGACACCATCTAATTACTTGTTTGGGTCTGCAGATTTGTGCGCAAGCCTCCTTGGAACTAATTTTGCTAGTAGGAAAATTTTTGCCCTTGATAATTTTGGTATGTTGGCTTTGGAGGCATGGACTGGTTCCGCTTGATGGTAGTTATTTTGTTTGAGATGATTTGCAACAACTCCCTGACATTTCTCATCTCATCTTTTGAGGAGTTAGACGTAGAAGCAACACCCTATGGTGCACTTGGATATACGTACATAGATTGGGGAGGAGCGGACATACTGGTAGATGCTATCTCCTAAGCGGGAATTGACAAGTCTGCAAATATAGGCATAGTGGGCCGAGGTGGTAACTTTCTGACATCAATCAAATTATTATCCACCTAAATAGCCATGCTATATATGCATTGGCAAGGTGTTCCCACCAAGGGACTGGATCATTGCTGAAATGTTAGCGTTGAGAGACTTCAGATAGAACATGAATGCCAAATCTATAGGTAGACAAATTGTAGGTTGAATCCTTTGCCAAGTTGTGTGAAATCAGGCATTAAAGTCAGTCATGGCCTCCTGAGGGGCTTTCTTTATGGTCACCAATTGCTAAAATAGTGAAGATCGATCTCCATTGTTTGAAAACCACTCATATAAAGGATCTCTGAGTCGATCCCAAGTATTGATAGTATTAGCTCCCAAAGTGCAATACCAATCTTGCGCTCTACCTTTGAAAGAGGTTGCAGCAACCTTAGTGCGACATTTTGGTTAGTAACATCATGCACCAAAAACACGTCTGCCACATCTTGTAGGTGTTTGGATGGTGTTTTCGAGCCTTCCCTGGTGAATTTTGGTACAACTTTTAAAGCAAAGACTGGGATAGGGTCCCAAAAAATGGGTGCTATTGGTGCTATAAGAGGGCTTCCGACATCCCATGCCACATAATTTTTGTTAGCAATCAACAAGATGGCTGGTGGAGGGATCAAAACGTTCATTGGATGGGTTCTTGTTCGTACTGTTACCAACGGTGGCACCAACAGGATAGGGTTGTTCACTATTTGATATCTAGTAATAAGCCTATGGCTCATACACCCACTTTAGATATAGATACATGTAAGCAATCCCACTAGGCATGCCAAAAAAATAAACTGTTGATGCCTAAAAATTTCAAGCAACAACCTTATGGGAAACTCAGTTAATGGGGTGACCAATTGCGCTAAACTGAGCAACCTCTAGGTTTTTTTAAAGAAGTTGGCTCCTTTTGTATTTGGGGGGTTTAGAATGGAAAAAGGAAGCAAATATATAAAATAAAAGATCTAACCTAAGGCGATGCGCCAAGGTGTAGGTGTGGGCATGGTAAATCTTCCTTTCAGATGGGATTTAAGGGCCCGTTCAACAATCTACATGTCTAGAAATAACAAAGATCATAGATGAAAATCCTAAGAAGTTTATCAAATAACATAAAATAACTGCCATACACATTCACTGAAAAGAAGAGTCTAAGACATGGTCTAAATCAACAAACTTATATTGAAATTATAGAAGTTCTACAAATAAACTACTAAGTACAATAACAACACAATATAATGTTTTGTCAACTAGCTAAGAAACAGAAAGGTCGAACAACAATGAAACAGTTTGTGAGTCTTAATACCATAATCTAAAACAATACAAAGGCCTGGTGTCTTTTCATAATTTTTATGTGTATGTTCTGAACTCATTTTTGAAAAGTTGAAGCAGCATATATACAAAAGCATCCCACCGCTTGGGAGCTAGTAATAGAAAAGATTCCTTGGCACAAGCAATGATGTCCTTCACGATGATTTCCCAATTTTATTGCAACATAAAATATTCTGAAACATAGAATGCAGTTGCCTTCGAACCAAATGCATCCCCCTGCAAATGATGATTGTGGCCCCAGTGTGGAAACAACAAAATTCCCATATAGACACGTGTCGCTCACCCATAGAGTTGGCTAGGACATGTGGTGATAGGATGGGGCTTCTTGCTCATTCTTCCATTCCGGCGTTGAAAATTCTCGCGAAGAAGACACATGGAGAAGTCTTCATTTCGAACACTTAGTGTAGGGTCCACCAAAAGGTGCCCACAGAATGATGCTACATGGCACGCGGGCGGAGTTCGGTAGAGAATCAAGGGGAGTGAGCTCACAAAGGCTCGCGTTACTGACACGTGGAGGCATGGCGGGGCTTGATAGAGCAGCAAGGGAAGAAATCTTTCCAAGGAGCACACAACAAACATGTTGAGGAAGTGGGAAAATCTCTTCAACAGAAAGGCGTCAGAGATATTCAAATATATGAGGCACGGGACGAGACCAAGCAAAGCAATATCATCAACCCAAAGGGAGATCTAGGGATTTTCAATCCACAAGGTGTACAATACCATTTTTTACTATCATTCTCCCACTTGTTTTATACATTGTATAAAGTTCAATTAATGAAACATGTCATCATAGCCATCCATAAAATCACATGAATCACAAGCACACTCTTGTTCTCCATCAAGATACCTGCAACAACATCCAAGGTGACCACCATCTCAAGATAACTCTAATCATTCAACATGCCATGATGGAAGAAAATGAATAAGCTACGATAAAGATGCACCAATCCAAAGAACAAAAGCATCAAATCCAAGTGATAGTAAAAGATCCAAGTTTATTCCAAGGAAAAAAACCCAACATCAAATCATCCATAACTTAAAAAATATCCAAAACCATCAGTAGAATTCATTCCAACAACATACCCACCCATAAACCACAAGATCACAAGCTCCTTATATAAAACATGCCAATGATAAACATATATATGTACGATCTCCCATTTCTTTATTGATGTAAAATATAAAAAATAGATCAAGGCATACCAAATCTACCAATACACACTCAAACCAAGGTGTGGCTAATAATCAAATCCATGTAGTAAAAAATAACAATCATAATTATCTACACATGTAATAAAAATTATGTTATAGTCCCTCACAACTATTCACCATAAATTTCATAAGTTCTCCACATCAAACCATGTGAACATGAACCTCCATAAAGTAGCCATAGAACAAAGAAAGAAAACCTAATAATCATATCACATAATATGTCCTACCAACACCTCAAAGTGCTAAGTTGTGTCAAGTAAGATATCCTTTACAAAACCCCAATTTAAAAGCCTTAATAACACCCAATCATTCAATTTCATAGATCAAATAAAGAATGTATCTCATAAAATAATATATATGTAAGACTCTCTAACAAAGGAAGATAAAAATCATATTTATTCCAAACACTAAGAAATCAACCCAATAGAATCTCCTAAATCTCTTACAAATATCATTGTGAATCAAACTCATATACATAAAGAGATAACCATGTCAAATACTCCTCAAATGAATCCCCCATAACTAATAATCATAGTTCAAGATCCATATCCACGAGAAGAAAAATAATAGAACATAATGTATCTAAAAATAAAGTGGGCATACCTATCAAATGATTATCCACCAAGTGGTCCATGAGTGGAGAATGAGATTGCTCCTCTAGGATACACCAAACTAAAATGACTCTCCTCTTAGGGGATCACATGATCCAATTAACATATAATTCTCTTGAGAGCACACATGTATCGTGCTAATACTCTAACACATGATAAAGATTTCACCATGACACAATATCAAACATCCTCTAAACCAAGGATCACCCATCCAAACTGACAAGTCATATATTGACACCTCAACCGAAGACTACAAGAGTCCTCTACAACTAACCAAGATGCCAATATCTTTAATCACATAATGATAACTTTATCTTATCAATGGCACTCAATATTTTAAATTACTCCGATTATATATAAAATTAATGATGCAAGAGTTTTCCCTATAATACCTATAACCTCTATAAAAGATCATCTATCGCAAGTGATGAATTCACATCACTTCTAAAGCTTCCACTAAGCCATGGTACCAAGATATCTATGTAATTATGATAATCATATCCTAAATGAGGATCACCCATGGTTCACACACACACAACTATAATACCACCAACTCCACAAAATAAAGTAGAACCAATATATTAAATCCAATATGATATACTACCACCAAAATATCACTATCAAAATATCCCATTAAATTCAGGATAATGAATCTATCTATTAAATACTGATAAATAAATGATAAAATTCTAATAACCAAAAATCCAAGCATTCTAATCATCTATACTCTCATGCTATGCAACATACCAGTGGATAAATGACCATAGATAAGACCACCTAATTGAATTTGCATCAACACTAATAAAATAGATATAGTCGATCTAAATTCAAGTCATCCCTACAACAAATGGGTGGCCAACCCACAAAATTGTATAACTTGTAGACCCCCAAACAATACAATATGCAAACTCCCCATCACATCAATAACTTGCAAAATAAGATAACAAAGAAGATAACTTGTAGACCTATTAAAACTCAAACACTAAATAAAATATAGGTTTTATTTTCCAAATAAATCCACAACTCAATAGCCATATTCAAGAAGTCAAACAATCATCCAAGATATAAGAATAATCTTATAACACTGAAACCATACCACCACCTACAATCATGAACCAAATAAATACCATAACCAAATCCTATCTAATGCATATAAGATCATGTCATGTCAATGCTCAAATATACATGAATATCCATGATACCATAATTATCACCATTATTGCACTTATACCCAAATCTCACTAAAATTAGGCTCCTTGTCTCATACATGTATCAACCATGTCCTCAAATTACAAGACAATTTGTATACATGTCTACGTCAAAGTCCACGCTCTAAATATACATGTAAACATATATCAAGAAGCACCAAATTTGATAACCTATTGTACCATCATATTGATCTCATAAAAACATGCACTCCCACAAAATTTCACCCTTAAGTTCATTTGGATGCTTAAATAATCACATCTTGAATCTTGGGCTCTTACAAGTGCTCAAACTAGTATAAACCTCTCTTTACTTATCCAAGTAAAATACTAATTAATCCACTATGCATTACTCTATAATTGTATCCATCACCTATTACAAATAAAAAAATCAATCTTATATGTTAAAGATATTCAACATCAACCATTTTGCAACAATGCCAAGTTCTGCATTTGTCTAGATGATCCTCAAACTCCTACATTGATTTGTTTTGAGTTGTAGATGTTTCCAAGAGTGCTCGATTGCCCAAATTTTTATAATTTTGGTCCGTGATTTTTTTGAGATGCTTTCTAAGTGAATCAAAGTTCCATTAATTCTTCCTCCACCAATTGAGAATTTATGACATGTTTTGAAGATGGTATTTTAATATCCAAAGTATTTACTTGCACATTTCAAACTCAACAACTACCATTATGGCTCGCCACATACCCTTGTTTCATCTACCTGCATTTATGGTGTCGCTTCAACTTCCAAAAGTTATTACAAAGGCCATCTATTGATCTAAGATATCTATTTTGGAGGGAATCTTCTCTATGCATGGATTTTGTGTAGCTACAATGGGGTTTGCCCCTATTGCTTGATCTTATTGAAATTTTGGTATTTATTTTCATTATTGGATGGTATAGGAGAGTAGAGGAAGAATTAGAAGAGTAGTAGTTACATAAAATATGTTACAGAGAATAGTTGCAAGAAGGCATAGGTTTTGACACACTATTATATAGATATTGTAATGATGTTTTTAGTTTTATGTCTCCATTGTAGTGCGTGTAAAATTAGAGAATATAATAGATTTGGAATATTTTCTTCAACATATTTGTTGTTGTGAATATAATCATTATTAAAGGAATTAAGATTCTAAATCTGTTACATGAGTTGTAATAGTTATTTTATATGGTTGTATATGAGTTTGTGTATTTTAACAATGGATAACTAAGTAGATAATACTATAAAGAGTATTCATTGATGCCTTAGATAAGTAGATCACTTCATATTTGCCTTCTCCCATTTATCTTTCCTCCTTTGTTGATCATGACTTTGTTTCCCACGAGTAGGCACTAGCCTCTTGTATGTGTTCCAGTCATCCATACATAAATAAAAATCATAAAATCATTTGTTTTCAGTTCTATTTTGTGAGTTCATGATATCATTGTTTGCAAAGAGTAGAAAAATCATTATTTGTGAATCATGGAACACATCCCACCTTGCACTTGTTTTCCAAGGTTTTACATGAACTATATAAGGGTTAGAGATAGCCAATTTTCTCAATGCAATGATAATTTTAGGGGCTGATCAAGCTAGTTGGGTTTGGATATCATTTGTTTTATTATTGGTTATCATAACTGATTTCAATACATATTCAAGTAACCCCCTAGGAATACCCTCCTAAGTTTAAGTTGAGCTCAAAGTGTAGAAGATAAAATCCACTCTTGTTGATTTATCTTAGAGTCCTCCATAGTTCTGTCAAAGAACTATTTTACACACATGATGACAACCTTAACCTTATGAGTAGAATTTGTTCTAAGAAGTGGAGCAGTGATTTTGAGACCTAACAAACACCTTTAGAGACTTGTGCTACAGTGCGAAAGTGTTTAACTTCCCCTTTTCACCTTGACAAGTCCCACATAAAACATTGGATAAATTGGAGATTTGAACATTGGAAGGAATATAAAATAGTTAAGATAACCAAGTGTAGTATATGGGTTTGTGTGGGAGCAACTAGTAATATTTAGTAATGAAGTTTCATAGACCTATGACTATTGCTATATTGTTGACCTTGTGTGTTACCATGTATTTGTTGCTTATGTGTTTTCAATTAATCCTCTATTTAATAAATAAAATATAATTGTTTATGGCTATTTAAACATACATAAGGGATAAACATGCAAACTACAATAGATGTTGTGTATCGATTGCTTATGCTTTCATTTAGTTATCCTTTGATTAATAAACCAAAAATGACTATTTATGGCCTTTTGGATGTGAATAAAGGATAAACATGTCAAGTGAAGTAGAAAAGTAGACTTCAAAACAAAACAAAAAATCAATATCCAAATGCTACAACCATGACCACACATGATTTCATCCCAAAGATAAAAAACTATAGATGTGTTAGTGTCCAAATTACAAAAATAATGAGAACTGAAATTGAACTAAATATTTAAATTTAAAAAAGATTGAATGTAAATAAGATGTGGAATTTAAATAATTTAACATGTCAAATAATAAAAACTTATACAATTACAATCAGCCCTAAATATCTATAAAATTGGCTCTAGGAAAATTAACCGCCAAAAATTCATGCAATTAATTTTTCGTGCTATGAATTGTCATGGCGGTGAATTTTTCGTCAATGAATTACTGGCAGTGAATTTGTCATATGCCCTAAAAATTAACACTTAAAATATATAAAATATAAAATAAGCATATTTTATTTCTACAACATATTAATTATAATTTATTATTTCTATCATAAAACAATTAATTAAAAAAATACTATATTAATAGTTTGATTATTTATAATATTCATAAATACTTATTTTTATCATAATTTAGCATTATTATAAAAAAAAGTAGTGATTGTTGTAAGGGAGCTTTTGGTCGTTATTCTAAAGGTTAAAGCTCCCCCTTCCTAATTAATTCAGATTTTCTCAAAAGTCTCCAAAGAATAAGTTATATATTAATTAGAAATGGAAGGCCACGTTCCTCTCAATATGAGGTAATGGAATTCTCATAGACGACAAAATATGACTAAAAAGTATTGTAACCAATGGCACCTATATAGAATTAAAATACTTTTTTGAAAAAGCCAAACATTGAATAGTGGAAAGTGAAAATTAAGATTCGTTTTCATTTAATTGATTTTTTTATTATTATTATTTGTTGCATATTGTAAAAGGTAACTTACTAGTAAATGACAAAAATATTGGGTAGTGATATCATGACCAAAAATACTCTTAATGAGGAACCTGTGAAATACATATGGAGTTGGGTTTTCAAGCTCAATGTTAGTTGATATGTAAGTACTTCACATCTTGATAGAATAGGTTTGTAACCTACATTATCTTTCCAAATAGAGAGAATTATGGGGTTGTAGATGTTTAGTTTATCATCATTGCTAGCAAACATGTATTTAAGTTTCTCATTTTCTCATTCTAAGGAATTGTTAAAGATGATTTTTCTTACAAGTCCTATGATTCTTTGTAAGTACATGCTTAGGATGATCCTTTCCTTTTTCAAGTTTGTTTGTTTGTTCAATATAGTTAATAGAGATATAAGTTGGATTGATCATTGTT
Organism: Sequoia sempervirens; assembly: GCA_007258455.2. NCBI lineage: Eukaryota > Viridiplantae > Streptophyta > Pinopsida > Cupressales > Cupressaceae > Sequoia > Sequoia sempervirens. The sequence goes on from VDFB02193867.1 coordinate 223,813,733, forward strand.
GTGTCTATCAAGCAAGGGTCATCTAGGTTAAATTAATGTAGATTTTAATTTCTTTTATCATTGTTCTATGGGTTTCACATGGTCACAAAACTATCAGTATATTTTACTATATGTTTAATTGGTTGTTGGTTGTTCCATTACAACTTTTCAAACTTAGATGCTTATTAAAGCCAAAGAAAATCATGAATATGTGCATAATCTATTTGTTTCCATTTGTACCTATAGAAAGAGAGAGAGGTAATAAGGAACTATATAATTTAGTGAGTTATTATATGTGGGTGAATGCAAGACCATGATTGATCAAAGAGTGTCAATGGGGAAAAAATCACATGAAAGTGTCGATTAAAATTGTGAAACCTTTTTTAAGATTAAATTTTCAACATTTTTAAGATTGGTAAGTCAAATTAAAATTGATATCTATTTTGGAAATATTTTTATTTTTAACATCTAAGACCTAAATGAAAGCTTGGACATAACACCTTGTTTGACAACTTTAACCCCAAGGAGAGAGTAACATTAAGGCGAGAAGAAGAGGAGTGGTGAGAAATGATAGGAGATTTAATCTTATGATATGATGAGATAGATGAAAGCAAGAGCAAGCTTCCATTAAATAAGTGGTTAGGATCTAGATGAGGGTAATAAGGGGAAATCAAAGGAATTAAGATATTATAACAAGATAAATTTGTATTAATAGAAAAGTAGGATAAAAGGGGATTTCCAAAATCCTCATGGATGGTTGGGTCAAGCAATCTAGCCTTGGGAATCAAATATAATGGGAATAAGGGGGGAAATGTGCATGAATCCACCAAGGAGAGATGTGGCTAAATACTATCATTGACAAAGGAAGAGTAGCAACACAACCAACTAAAGAAGTAAGGCTTGAAAGGGTGTTGGCAAGATATTGAAGATTGTGAGGCACTACATATGTAATTTGGGTCATTTTCACACTCGTATATCTATTATATACCACTTAAATAGCCCTAAAACACCTATAATATGCCTAAATAATCTAGAAACATGTAAAATATCATAAAGGAAAAAGGTAAATTTATGAGAATAAAATAATTAAGTGTTATTATGAAAGGATATGATGGAAAGGAATTAAGATGCTATATAAAGAAGGGGAAAGTGGGAGATAAGAGTATGAATCATATGAATTAAATATATGGGAGAATAAGGAAGACAATAAGCTAGAGTAAAGCATGAGGAATTAATTATAAGACATGAATAAGCCATTAAATTATATTAACACATGATTTTGTGGGCGTATATACATGAATGTATACAATTTATTATAATATGGTTTATACTTATTACATCTTTAAGTTCTCCCTTTTTATTGCATCACATTAAGGTTTACTACATATAACATAATATTAAACATTGAACTTTGATCAAATTTTTCTATCAACATTTTGTTCCATTATCAAAACCTCAATTGTTATTACATGAGGGAAATCATACCAAAGAAAGAAATTAGTGTTAAAAATTTGAGGAGAAATGAAAAATTTAGATTTTAAAAAAACTTATAAATGGTGAAAATATTTATTATGAAGAGGTGTGGTAATACACAATAAGCACTAGTTCTTAGGGAACAAGATAATGGATCAAGAAAAGAAGACCCACTATCATAAATATAAATTAATATTGGAAGTAACAGTCAAAGAGAAAACTTGGATCCAAAAGGGAGATGCTAGAGGAAGACCAACAAGTTGTACCAGTTGGGACTAGACTAGAATTTAGTGAAGGTTTAAAGTCATGTTCTAACCTACATTGATATTAAGAAAATATTCATATGAAATTAGATGGTTGTTATGTGTAAGAAAAATTTCAAGCTCTATGTAGAAGAAAATAGAGATTTAAGCCTAAGTACTTATTGTTGAGAAAATGTGTCTCAACCTTGCAATTACATAAGGTAGTGTTCATCCAACGACAACGGGGGAGGGGGGTCGGGCGTGTTGGGGATCCAAGGGGCAACATTCCCCAATGAGGGCTCAAGGGCAGCACCCCTAGAAGCCAAATTTTATATACACTTTATTATTGTAAATTTGGGCCATTCATCATTATGTCTCATATATGACGACCGATATTTTATTAGCTTGACTTACCCTAGAAGGAAACACTATTTAATGAGTGTGTTGTATTATGGCTATGTATTGTGATGTACTATGAAAGTCTAGTAGCTGCTATGTTGCCTTTGGATCTCTAAGTGGCGATACTCCTATGAGAAGCTTGCTCTGCAAGTATATTATAATCTTTGTGATTTTTGAATAATATATTGGGCGACTTTTTGGAGTGTGGGGTTTTTCTCTTGAAAGGGTTTTCCCCACGTAAATCATTGTGTTGTGGTATGCATGATATTTGCGTTTATTTTTGTTTAAGTTTTGTAACTGTTAAAGATCTGTAAAAGTTTTGTATTATTCTCCTCTCAAGATTAGTGTAGGAAGTTGTTCTACTACCTTAGTTTCTTTACACTTATCCCTAATTATGGAGAATGAGGGGCTAGAAGTTGCCTCAATGTTGACAAAGATAATGGATCAAGAAAATAAGATCTTCTATCATTAATGAAATTAATACTGGAAGAAAAAGTCAAAGAGCAAGCTTGGATCCAATGAGTAAGGGTTAGATAAAGACCAACAAGATGTAATAGTTGGGACTAGACTATAATTCATTGGAGGTTTGGAGTCATGTTGTAACCTTTATTAATATGGAGACAATAGACATATGAAAATTGGATATTTTCTAGGTCTAAGAGGAATAACATGCTAAGCTCTATGTATCTAATAAAATAGAGAATTTTCTAAGTTGAACCCATCTATAAAATCAAATGTGGGAATATGCAAATAATTGATAGAGTTTCATATAGGCTAGCTTCACAAAATAAGGTGGAATTATATTTTATGAGGTTTGGAGACAAATACAAGAGTAGGGTTGAAGGTATCCATCAACAAAAGAAGATCAAGCAATAACAAGGGAAATTGACGAGCAACCATACATCCTCCAGAGTGATGGTAGCCTTCCCAGTTGGGAAATGGAAATACGATGTCTCTAAATGTCATCACTCTACAATGGAAGTAATTAGGGAACAATGAGTACGGATCTCTTGCATGTGTAAGATGCGAAACAATCCTAATGCATTGAAGTATCTGGTCTCCTCTATACCGAAACTTCCCATCTAATCTAGCAATATTGATCTACACTCTCGAGAGGTCAGGGGATGTAAGTCAACCTGACACATAATGCGTACAATGTCAAGTTTTGGAAAATGAAGCAGAAATCCTAAGTTAAAAGTTGAAAAGCACAAAAGTGTGCTTTCATACAGAAGTGCTCAACTATCATTTTACGTATGTGCGACTTTATTGTAAAAGTGTGGGCTTATTACAAAAGCATGTGCATTGTTTTAAATCTACAATCGTGCAAGTTTATTGCAAAAGTGTAATACAATGGAACTGAGAAAATTCAATAGCGCAATCCTAAAAATTAACCTACGCACCTTTGCAGAGAATCCAAACCTTTATACAAAGGTGCAACATCGCTGAGAAAGGCACGTGGAAACAAATTTTCATGTTTTTATTTCCCTAAGTTTTATGCTACATTTAGCTAATCAGAAAAAAGTATAAGGAAGGTTTTTTCAAGTACGTACCTAACCACCCGACTAAAGAGGGCATTGGAACTCACATACTTGGTCAATTTGATGTCTAGCGCCCACAAAAAATCTATTGCAGTAGGTGCTCCAAGTAGCTCTCTCACAAATCTCTCTAAGGACTCAAGAATTTTTAAAAGAAAAGTGTACAAATGAGCTAGAAGTTTAAAAAATGAGCATATATATACCCAAAATTAGGGTAGCCTTTTATGCATCTTGGTTAGTATCTAAGGCATTTTTAGGACATGTTTTCATCCTCAATGCAGCTGAACCAATCTCACAAGAATGCCATGAGCTCAATAAAAAATTAGCTTTTTCTGCTCGATCTCTCAAGTGGGTAGCATACCTGCATTCTATCATCCGTTGGGGCATAGTGGAGCATCAGGAAAAGTCAGTTTTTTTTAAATTTTAGTAGTGTTAGTTCTTTGAAACAATGTATGAGGTAATTCGCTTCAAAGAGGGGAAAATGTAGACACCTAGAAATGTCTAGAATATATCGCACCCCTGATTTCACTTACTAACATCATTTATCTCCTAAATAGCTCATTTTCATCAATTTAATTAAATAATGTCAATTATTTAATCAAATTCACCATTTTTCTCCTATTAATTAGATCATTCATATTATTTGATTAATTCACCCTTTTCACACTAACTTTCATCCAATTTGATTACATAATGCAAATTATTTAATTAAATCTTTTAAGTCCTCTCATTTGATTAAATAATCCAAATTATTTAATTAAATGTCATAAATACTCCTTTTGATTAAATGATTCTAATTGTTTAATTAAATCTCTAAATTTCCTCCACTTGCACAATTAAGTATTTTCTTAATTATTTAATTGACTAATTTCTTCTAATTCCTCCAATAATTGAAAGAAAATTCTCATGGAATATTCCTACAATTTGAATTCAAATATTTCCCTCCTCATGGAAATATCTCCAACATAGTTCCTAAAATTTTGGGAATTTGTTGAGTCTCTCATGGATTTTAGACCATTGATTTGATCCTTGATCCATGTCTCATGGATTATCAATCATTGATCGATGTTTACCTCTCTCATTTGATTTCATCCCTTTATTACTATTTTCAATCTTGACCATTGATCATGATTTTCAAATTCTATAAATAACAGACCATTTCACATAATATTCATTCACAAGCCTTATGCAAACTTACCCTCTTGAATTGATCACTTAATTTTGATCAATTTGAGAGCTTTTTGTGAATCATCCACTCCAATTTTCATCAATTTGCTTTGCAACATCATGTATTTTTTTTGAATTGAGCACTCCACATCCACTTTGAACATAATCCCATAATGGGATTCAGGTTTGCATCAATAGTTAGACTATTTGCATTCTTATTTGTTCTTTCAATGCTTTGAATTGAATCTAGTTGTTGATTGATAAACGAATTTCATTAAAATGGTGTAACTGATTGATCATTTGTTTAGTTATAAAGCTTGATTTAATGTTAATTGGTTAAATGATTTCATACATTTACAAATTGGCATGCCATTGAGTATTTTACTAAGTGGATCGAAGAAATACCAATGACGTATATAATCGGTAAGTATCAAAATTTATCCTTAATTATGTCATTTTTCATTATGGTGTTCTATAAGTCATTATCTCAAATAATAGAACACCCTTTAATAACCAGGATGTGAAAGAGTTATGTAACCAATTTAATATCAAACACCATTTCTCAACCCCTTATTACTCCCAAGGAAACGGCCAAGCAGAGGCTTCAAACAAAGTCATCATTAAAATCCTAAAAAAGACAGTTAATGACGCTAGCTAGGATTGGCACCTGCAATTGAACCTTACCCTATGGGCATACAAAACTAGTATTAGAACACCTACTAAGTTACAACCCTTTATTCCTTGGTCTGTGGGAATGAATCCATCTTTCCTATTGAATTTGAGATCCCCTTGTTGATAATATCATTGCAACATTTGATAACTGATGAGGAGTACAAAGTGTCAAGTTTGAATGAGTTGGAACTATTAGATGAACGTTGCCTAGAAGCACTCAATCATCTTCAAGTGTACCAAAATTGACTAAGCAAAAGTTATAATAAGAAAATAAAATGTTGACACTTCCAAGTTGGAGATCTTATCCTAAAATAAAATTAGAAGAATACTCCATATCAAGATAGCAAAGGGAAATTTGAGCCAAATTGGTTGGGACCATTCATTGTCACAACAAGCTATCGATCATGAGCTTATTAGGTCACAATGCTTGAAGGAGATCCTTTACAAGAACTGCTCAACAACATGCATCTCAAAAGGTTCTATGCATAGCCCATGAGGGGTATAAACATCAAAAAAGCAAAAAAAATATTAAACAAAATAAAAAAAGGATAAAAATACTAAAGAGAAAAATTGTCCTCTAGCAAAAACCACTTCAGTGGCGCTTTGGGCAAGTACCTTGGTGAAAACCAAGAAAATAGGTGTCTTGTGTAAATAAGTGTCACCTATCATCTATCAAATACTCTTACCTTCCATCTATTCCATAATAAATCAATATTCATCTATATTCCATCCCTACCATGGCTTGGTGTTCAATAAGTATCTACCTATGCTATTTGGTCATATCCCTAAGTCATCCTATTAGTCTCATATCCAGGTAACTTAACACTACGTTGGGGGCATCTTCCTACACATGGTCATTAGATTTTATTCTTGTATATCATCTAAGTCGTTTAACATCTTAAAATCTCAAAAACATTCAAAAAATGTGAAAAAACCAAAAACATCAAAACATTTGTAAAGTTTCAAAAATATCAAAAACATTCAAAAACTGTGAAATATCCAAAAACATCAAAAAATTTGTAAAGTTTCAAAAATTCAAAAACATCAAAACATTTGTAAAGTTTTAAAAATCCAAAAACATCAAAACATTTGTAGAGTTTTAAAATCCCAAAAACATCCAAATCATCTCAAAATTCTAAAAACATCCAAACCAATTCAAAACCCCTAAATAGGTCTAAAACATCAAAAAAGTCAAAAACGCTATTACGTCTAGCAGTTGGACTATGTTACCTCTGCAAGTGTACGTAGAATAGGCCATCATCAATGACCCCCAAGGCTTAGGTTGGTCTTTTGGGAGTTTGTCACACTAAATTATCTTGTCAAAATTCAGTCAAACTATATTGTCTCTACGCTTTTATGTAGGCAAGGAAATCTCTGATGAGCCCTTGAGGCATTAGGTCAGTCCCTCCTAGGTCCTATTCTTGATCTAACCTTGGAAAACTCAATTTTTTTTTGGAAAACTTGAAAATAAAAATAGTTGTAAAAACATTGCACAAAACCCCAAAACAACCTCATAAATTTGAAATCTTGAAACATTCAAATAACCCAAAATACCAAAAACAACATCAAAATATCAAAAACATTGAGAAAATGTGAAAACAAAATCACCCCTCCCATCTCACTTTCACCCGTAATAAAATTTCATCCATAATAAATTAATCACCACTTTCAAACTTTGACAACACAAACAAAAATAAATGCAATACTTGGAGAAACACAAAGTTAAAAAGTGAAAATTCCTAAGTCTGGATCATGGTCAAACATGTTAGTTAACATTCATATCAACAACCTTTTAAAACTTATAAAATAAATCAACATCCAAACATGTCTTACGGATATATCTTTCCTACAATATGCACCACTGGGTATCACACAAAAACAATATTCTTTGGCGAAATATATGAATAATATTGATTGATTGTTCATTTTGATCTTTTCTTATGATTTATCTTATTGCTCCATTTCGATGATCTCTCAGTTATGTCTAAAAAATGATTTAGAGAGAAAGGAATGGGGCAATGATCATTGTTTTCATTTATTGCACGTTTGTTGGATATTATTGTAACACGACCTTGATGATTACTTGCCTTGTGTGTGTAGGGATAGTCTCAAGTAAAACAATGGCTAGGGCATATTAGGTTCTTCATACCTTTTGTGTGTTAGTCTCCTTACTTCAATGGCTTTATTCTTCCACATGATCAAACAAGGTTTTTGTATGTTAGGTATGGACAGGGATACTCTTATCTATTTGAAGAGTCAAAGTCCATGCATTAGATACAAAGTCACCTTGGTTCCTAATAATTTGGTGCATTGTGTCTATTTGCTATATCAAAAATAAGGATTGCTATGATGAAATTAAAAAATAATTTGAGAAGCAAAGAAAAATCATCATTATCTCATCACATATCTAAGGTCTTGAGTAATTATAAATTTAATTATAAATTTATTGGTATACTGATCAATATCATTCATTTATTTATTCTATCATATTCTTACTAACATCCAAGTAGCATGACATAAGAAAAAATACATGCATTCACACTGCACCAACAAACCATCAACATACATGTACATAGCATAAATCCTGCATGATCACCATATATCATATAAAGATACAAAAAAAATCATGACATAACATACATATATGCATCCATCCTGCATCCATAAACCATTAATCACATGCATATCATATCATAGGGATCATAATAAATAAAATATCCATCTCATATCATGAACATCATAACATTTGCATCCATCCATACATATAGTGCATCCATAAACATAAACATATGGATAATCATAATCATACATCATACATCATACATCATAAAATATCAACACATGCAATGATCACATCAAGGGTCGATCATCTCATATATATATAAAAAATAAATGTCATGATACAAGTCAAGTGTGTGATATATCTCAAAAATATACATGAGGTTACAAAGAGTTGATGAATGAATATACACAGAGTCTATATCAAAATCTGAATATAAGGTATTTGTACAAAGGCTATCTCCTGCTGCCCTGGTCCACTCTGTTGGCAAATGGTTGGTGGGATGGTTGCCTCTTATGCTTCCCACCTGAGTGTCCTGCTCCCCTTGAATGCCCTACTCCTCTAGACTGACCATGTGACTTGCTTGGTGGTCCCATCGCACTCCTCTATGAGTAGGGTGGATGCCTCTAGTGAGCTAGGACCTACATCAAGTATAGTCTTGTAACAAGACAAGTCATCCTAAACGACCCTCAGCTCCTGAGTATACGTCGCTAGGGGAATGGTGTCTCCCTATGTTTCACCCTGTTGTGTTACTACCTATTTAATTTTACCTATTTGGGTGAAAAATGCTTTGAATGGGTGTATTTATGTTTTATGTGTTTTAGAAATATGAAGAATAAATGTTGATTCAATTTGATGTTATGAAATGATTCTAATTATGAAATATTTGATGCAAATGAATGTATCATTTTCAGCTAACTACTATTGCAATGTATTAGGTTGGATGCAGGAATTTAATCAAGCGTCTTGAAGAGAGGGGAAGTATCACTCAAGGAGAAGAACTTGGTCTATAACCTTTGATAAAGATCTAAACTGAGCTTTCACACACACACACACACTTCTAGTTTGGTCAAGTCAGAATAATAGTTGGGAAATAGTAAGTTACCTTTAGTCTTGCTTGTGGTTAATATGTGGATGTTCTTGTTTAGAGGTGATGAGTGAGTTCTTCTTTATGAGTCTCTATTTAATCGATAGGATATATATACATTATATATATATATATGTATGTATATATGTGTGTGTGTGTCAACGATAAACTCATACACATGAGTAATTATGCGCATAAGTATATGTAGATAGACGTATCCATGCATTCTCATGGATGGATTACCCATATGCATGGGAATATCGATCAAACAAGATGACATATATATATACCATGTATATATGTTGATTGATATGATTGTGTTAATATGTGTTTAAATATCAAAGTATGATAAGTATATATATCTAGTATACGAGTATATATATATATATTAACATACGTGTGCGTTGACGTAATGGAAATGTCCATACAAGTATATTAATATATATAAATATATATATGCGTATATATGTATATATACACATACATTATTATATATGAAATATAAGGATACATATGTGTATTCATATATCGAATAATACAACTCTATTTTAACATGTGAATTATGAATATTTATATATATATATATACATGAAATTCATGATGTATATAAATAAATAAATAAATATATATATATATATATATATATATTATATATTATATATATTATAAATAAAGTAATGCTTTCTCTAGCATTGAATTATCATATAGCACATAGCATTTTAAACTTAGCTTATGCTAAGAATAGCATTCAACATATTACCAATGGAAATAGCGCTAAGTAAGCATCGATATATATTTGAATGATGCTTAAAACATACAAAGTGAAAAGTAATATGAATATGGACAATGCCATATAAATCACATAGTATCCAATGACTTTCAATGTGTAAATATTGCTGCCAAGACTGTCAAAATAAAACAAGAAATGCTCATGCATAGGAAGTAAGTCGACCAAGTCAAAACAACAAACATCAACCCTTGATAAATGTCGCGAATGGCATAATGTGGCGCCAACTGAGAATGAGATGAATTGATTAGAATTATATTTCTTAATATGAATTTCCAGAATGTGAAGCATTTGAAATATTTGGAAATGGTCAAGTATGAAGCTGGCCAAGTAAGTCGACTTGTAGGAGGCAAATACCTTGCATTTTTTATTATCTTTCTTGTTGTTCATTTGAGAAGTGAGATTCATTCACCACATTGGTTGTGTATGTGTTCATTGTGCATCAATCTTAGCTACCAAATTTTCTTTACCTTGCTGCTCGTCAAATCATTTAAGCTGAGAAGTGTCAATATTGATACCTTGTTTCTAGCCTTTAGTTGTTAAATTTGTGTATAAATAGAGGAGCTATTTACCTCATTTGGACACATATCTACATTCTTGTTGTGATTTTCTAAGTTATTGTATTATGATTTCTTGGGTTGTGAGAGATTTTTTAAGAGAATTGAGAGAGGATTTTGAGAGGGAGTCTTTGGTAAAGTGGGAGAGAGTTTATAGGGAGTTGCTTACTATTTTGGAAAGGTTGTGTTGGGAAACCAAATCGATCAATTGGAGCATTGCATAAATAGGCATGTTGATTCCTAATCTTTTATGCTTTGTTTTATGTATTTGAAAATATTGAGTGACATTGCTTGTTTTGGATTGGGAAGTTAGTTCTATTGCTTATTAGGGGAAGATTATTTTATTCTTTTGTGAAAGTGAAAGGAAGCTTCTTGTATTTAGTATATAGATCTATTTTGCTTGAAGTGTTTGTACAAATTCCACATTAAGGAATGAGTGGATAGAGTGGGAATTAAATACTATATTAGAGATATATCTTACATAGCTAATGTTTAAATAGTTGATTCTTAGAGTTACTATTGTTACTTCATAGATGTGTTAGTTAAACATATAGGTAATAGGTTATTCTTGAGGTTAGGATAATCCAGTGAAGGGGATAGCCTATGCATAGGTTATGAATGGTCATATATAAATAGAGCTAGGAAGGTGGGTGAGCGTGTGACGTACACTCTGAAATCATGAATGATGAATACTTTGGCCAAAGTAGTGTAAGTTGCCACTATTTACATCGTCGATTCACCGTGTTTCCAAATTTATGTACTAGATAGGGAATTCCATATGTGTAGGTAGTCGCCATTGTATGAAAGATCTATAAATGTTTAGGACACTCCACCAAGCTCAAAAAAGGTCATGTTATTATGAGGTTACCAAACCAATCTCTTCGTCGAAGGGTAGGGCCATCTATTAGTTAGATAGATGTGCGAGGGACCGCGGTTAGTCCAAGGTTGGTGGAAAAGCGCTTGAGTGATGCTTCTCCTCATCAATTAGCGACCAATATTGGAAAGGGGATTGCCTAGATCATTCGTACATATTTTTCCAGTAAGCTCAATGGAGCCTTGTTAATGTATTTTATTTCCATTATGATGGAAATATTGTAGAAAGAAATATGTTATCATGTACTATGTAATCAATACTTTGGAAAGTTGTAATACTTTGATATAATGCAATGGAAAAGTTTGGAAAAATGTTTATTTCAAATGTGCATGTTATCTTTAATATTAAAGGAAAAAAAATTATTGCTCATAATGGTTAGATACTTGAAACTTTTACTTGAGGTTAAAACATAGGAAATTTACTGTGTAGAACAATGGGTATGTTACGCGCTATCCCTCTAGCTGTTGGGGATGATAAGTCTCCTAAGCTAGCTATAAATTTAAATGGCATCATTGTGCTATCTTTGCATCCCCCTCTTGGGTATGTTGGTCTAACTATGCATGTAGCTGGTCTCACTCCTAGAGAGACTCATCTCTCTCTCTGAGTAATAACTAAGTCTTCCTACAACTATTGTATATTTGGACGCGACACATGTTCTGCCACCTAATAGTACTACTATTGGTATTGGTCATGCACTGGAGGTGGCCAATTAGGACTTCTCTGTTGATCTTGATCTCTATCCTGATCAGGGACTTGTACCTTGTCGTCTTGTGGTCCCTCTGCATGAGTTGCTAATCTCTGTCATCTGATTCTACTAGACTCTCCCCTCTATTTATGGGGCACTTGTGTTGTATATGTGAATCTAACTGGCCTCTTGGCCACAAACCATGTGTTGTAATCCGTGATAGTGTTGGCATCAATAGGGCCTCTAGCATAAACCCACGAGAATGGAGTGAGCTAATCAAAGTCTATTGTGGTGGTCTATACATCTACCATTAGGCCATAGTATCTCCGCTCTTGGTGGGTGCAAGAAAAGAACATCATGTACTCTAGATGGAAAATAGTCTAAGTCTCCCCAAACTATCTCATGTACCAATTATGAAGGTACTTCTCAATAGTGTCTGTAGTTAGTCCAATAAGCCATCTGGTCTGGCAGTAGTAAGGAAGGTAATTAATATAATCATCCCAAGCCTCAAATCCTAGTCATGGCCTCGAGGTGAACTCTACCATCTTGTTGATCACACACCTCTAGTAGTGCAACTCATCCATGTGATTGTGAGTCAATATTCCCTCATATTGATACACAAAAGGATCATCCTTGTCTCGACATAATGTGCAAATAGGATGTAACATGACAATATGCTCCTGCACCCATTTTTGAAGCATGGTACATCCAACAAATAATACATCACCACCTCTGTAAACCGCCTGGTGCATGTCTTGATATAGGTGGGCTAAGATATATGGACTCCATGCAAAGCGCGTCGCATCCTCAAGCATCCTCTCAAGCACAATACCCCATCCAACATTGAAGTGACGAGACCATATGTCTAGAAGTAGGATGCTCATAATCAAGCCAACTAGTACAAGTGTAATATCAGAAGCAACACCAATAAAGTCTCTCAAATCCACCTATCCCTCCACCAATGGAACTTGTGGTACTCCTAATACTCATAGTAGGGCCTAGCCACCTTGAATAGTATCATATATAAAAAATGAACCATAAATAGGCACTTTGAGAATGCTCCATACATCCTCCTGAGTGATGGTAGCCTTATCAATTGAGAAATGGAAAGACGATGTCTTTGAATGCCATTGCTCCAAAATGGCAATAATTAGGGCACAATAGGCACGAATCTCTGACATGTGTAAGATGTGAAACAATCCCAATGCATGAAATTATATGGTCTTATTTATATCGAAGCTCCCCATCTAATCTAGCAATACTTATCTACACTCACAAGAGGTCAGGAGATGTAAGTCAACGTGCATGCATAACACACACAATGTCAAGTTTCAAAAAATGAAGTAGAAAACCTAAGTCAAAAGTTGAAGAGCATAAAAGCTTGCTTTCATACAAAAACGCTCAACTATAATTTTATATATGTACAAATTTATTACAAAAGCAAGGGCTTATTAAAAAAATGCAATATAATGGTAGTGAAAAAATTCAATAGCGCAATCCTAAAAATTTCCTATGCACCTTTGTAAAGAATCCACACCTTTGTAGAAAGGCGCAACATCGGTGAAAAAGGCACATGGAAACAAATTTCCATGATTTTGTTCCCTAAGTTCTATGCTACAATTAGCTAATTAGAAAAACCACAAGGTGGGTTTTTCAAAGTATGTACCTGGCCACTTGACCCAAGAGGGTGATGGAACTCATGAACTCAGTTGGCTCAATGTCTATTACACACAACAAACTCCATTGCAATAGGTGCTCCAAGTAGATCTCTCACATATATCTCTAAGGACTCAAGAATTTTCAAAAGAAAAGTATGCAAATGAGTTGGAAGTTTCCTAAAATGAGCATATATACCTACCCAAAATTAAGGTTTTGACCTTGAAACTCATTTTCCTAGCCTTTTATGCATCCTAGTCAGTATCTGAGCCTTTTTAGGACTTGTTTTTCATCCTCAATGTAGCTAAACCAATCTCGTAATAGTATCATGAGCTCAATCAAAAATTAGTTTTTTTTGCTCGATCTCTCAAGGGGGCAGCATACATGCATTCTATCATCTACTGGGGCATAGTGGGGCATCAAGAAAAGTCATTTATTTTAATTTAAGTAGTGTTAGTTCTTTGAAGCAATACATGAGGTACTTTGCTTCAAAGAGGGGTAGATGTAGACACCTAGAAATGTCTTGAATATATCGCATGCCTAATTTCACTTACTAACATCATTTCTATCCTAATTCGTTCATTTTCATCTATTTAATTAAATAATGTCAATTATTTAATCAAATTAACCATTTTTCTTCTATTAATCAAATAATTCATATTATTTGATGTATTCACCCTTTTTAAACTAATTTTCATCCAATTTGATTAAATAATGTAAATTATTTAGTTAAATCTTTTAAGTTCTCTCATTTGATTAAATAATCCAAACTGTTTAATTAAATGTCATAAATACTCCTTTTGATCAAATGATTCTAATTGCTTAATTAAGTCTTTAAATTCCCTCCACTTGCACAATTAAGTAATTTCTTAATTATTTAATTTACCAATTTCTTCTAATTCCTTCAATAATTGGAAGAATATTCTCATGGAATATTCCTCCAATTTGAATTCAAATATTTCCCTCATGGAAATATCTCCAACATAGTTCCTAAAATTTATGGAATTTTTTTAGTCTCTCATGGATTTTAGACCATTGATCAGATCCTTGATCAATGTCTCATGGATTATCAACCATTTGACCCATGCTCACCTCTCTCATTTTATTTCATCTCTTGATTACTATCTTTGATCTTGACCATTGATCATGATTTTCAAATTCTATAAATAACAGACCATTTCACATAATATTCATTCACAAGCCTTATACAAACTTACTCTCTTGAATTGATTACTCAATTTTGATCAATTTGAGAGACTTTTGTGAATCATCCACTCCAATTTTCATTAGTTTGCTTTGTAACATCATGGATTTTGTTTGAATTGAGGACTCCACATCCACTTTGAACATAATCCCACAATGGGATTGAAATTTGCATCAATAGTTAAATTCTTTGCATTCTCATTTGTTCTTTCAATGCTTTGAATTGAATCTAGTTGTTGATTGATAAACAAATTTCATTGAAATGGTGTAATTGATTGATCATTTGTTTAGTTTTAAAGCTTGGTTTGATGTTAATTGGTTAATTGATTTCATAAATTTACAGATAGTGTCTTAGCTTCTACATTGCAAAGATGAGAGCAAGAAATTGCTTTTCCATCACAAGGTAGCAGGTTTCATAGTTGATTAGAAAATGACTAATATAATAGACTACTCTTTTCTTACCATCATTGTCATGCTGAGCTAGTAAAGCTACTAAAGCATGAGGCAATGCTAAAATATATAGTAGAAAGGGTCTATCTTGCATAGTTGGCATCAGGAAGGGAGGATTAGTCAAGTAGTTTTTAAGGGACTCAAAAGCCTCTTGACACTCATCATCCCATTGAAAGTACATATCTTTCTTCAAAAAGCACATGAATGGAAGGGTACAATCAACCAATTGAGATATGAATCTATGAATTATCTAAATCTTCCCTTGCAAAATATGAAGTTGAGAGATGCTCTTAGGTGGAGGCATGTTAACAATCACATTGATCTTATTTGTATCTACTTCGATTTCACAATGAGAGACAATAAATCCCAATAGTTTTTTGAAATCTATGCCAAAAACACACTTAATAGGATTTAATCGTATCTTATAGAGTTGAAGCATTTCAAATATAAGACTAAGATTATTAACATGATATTAGCGAGTCACAGGTTTAGCCAAGATGTCATCGACATAATCTTCTAAGATGTTATGAATGAAGTCATGAAATATTAGTCATCACCCATTGATAGGTTTCTCTTGCATTCCTCAATCTAAATGGAATGAATACGTAGCAGAAAGTACCCCAAGGGGTTGTAAAGGCTATCTTGTATTGATATTCTAGATTAATAAGGATTTGATTGTATCTTGAGAAAACATCCCTAAAGGAAAGTAAGGCATGGCCTATAGTTGAATCTATAATCATATCGATATTTGGAAACGAAAAAAATCATCTTTGAGAGAAGTATTATTAAGGTCACGAAAGTTGATATAGATATGAATACAACCATTAGGTTTACTAATGACTACAATAATCAAAATCCAAGGTGATTAGTCAATGGTATGGATAAAACTAGATTTTAAAATCTTTTTTTATCTTGGTCTTGACTAACAAGGAAACCTTGGGATTCATTTTATGAATATTTTGTTTAACAGGATTGGCATTGAGACATAGAATGATATTATGAACCACAATGGATACATAAATACTAGGAATTTCCTCATATGACCAAGAAAATATATCAAGATAACAATGTAGGAGATCATAATGTGATTTAGATTCTTCCAAAGAAAGACACTTCTCAATCTTAATTACCTTTTCAAGGGACTTTAGATCCATGAGGAAATTGAAAGTATCTCCTTTAAGGAGAGTAATATGGTCTTCAAGATGTGGTTTAGATGTGTTTTTACCATCACAAGATAAAGAAGCATTCTTATCAACACAAAACAAATTCTCTAAAGTAAGCTTGACAATTCAAGAGATACGGGAATTGAAGCTTATAGTGATAAGAAGGGAGATCAAAATAAACATCCAATAATTCTTCTAGAGATTCTTCTGAAGAGAAAATGTTTAGAGGAACTTCATTAGTCTTCTTTTCTTTCAATATATTTCGAATGAACTAGTTTAAGAGGGAGAAACTCGGCATAAACCATGTTGATATTCAACCATGACTTCGCCTTAGATGTTGTGGGGTTGCATCCAAGTCCAATCTTAGAGTCATGTGGATCAACCTCTAAAGGGACTTTAGTACCTTGTTCATCACACCCACAACCGTTACCTCCATAGC
The DNA here is from genome assembly GCA_007258455.2 of Sequoia sempervirens. Taxonomy (NCBI): domain Eukaryota; kingdom Viridiplantae; phylum Streptophyta; class Pinopsida; order Cupressales; family Cupressaceae; genus Sequoia; species Sequoia sempervirens. The sequence goes on from VDFB02193867.1 coordinate 223,830,661, forward strand.
TAAATCTAGAGAATATATTAAATATTGGTCCATATTGCGATTGCAATTCCTAAGAAGGAGGTTTAGTATAAAGAGCATAATCCATACTATAAGTATCACCCTTCTTTACAAAAGAATAATCATACTTATTAGCAGAGGAGAATAATATTTTTGGAATATCTAAGTGGATTAGATTTACCCTATACTCCTCTATGTAAAATTCAGTGAACTCTAAAGATCCCTAATTGTCACCTAGACATGCATTCAATCTAGGAGAAGTAGAATGAGTAGACTTAAGGCTTTCTTTTTTAGGATGATCTTCTTTAGGTACACCTTTCTCAAGATTATCCTTTACAAGTGACACCACAAGATTAGATGTCAATGTATTAGAAGACAACAAAGGAATATAATTCTGAAAGGTACGTGTAATCGAGGCTTGACCAACTACTACCATTTGACATAGATGCATAACTTCAGGGTCAACCTTGATTGTAACAACCTGATTATTAACAAAAATACTTAACATAACCATGAATGGTAGAAATGCTCCTAAAGCATGAATCCAAGTATACCCAATAGGATATCATATGGTAAAGGTCTTGGCATAATGTACACCAGGGTAGGAATGATGATTGGTCCTATCTTTAATGGAAAAATAATACTTCCCAAAGCTTTTCAACCAGTGTTATAAAAACCGTGAATAAATAAAGATATTTCAAGAGAACTTGAACTTGAATTAACTTTAATATTAAGCAATATATCGAGACTAAAAACATTTATTGTTGAACCGATATCAATGAGAGTTCATCTAATATTGATATTATTAACATAAACAATTATCATTAATGAAACTACTTGATTTTTCACTTCTGGAGGTGAGATTTCATGTGGATAGAAATTAATATTTGATGAATCCACTTGAATATGATCTATCAACGCATTCACATCCATCAACCTAGTAGAAGAGGGTAAAACAATCTTCTGAAGAACTTCTTGAAGTATACCTTAATAAACCAAGGTAGTCTTAAGCAAATCCCAAAGTGAGATCTTAACAAGAGTAACACAAAGTTTCTCAATAAGATCATATTCACTTTGTTTCTTGAATGGAGGTTTAGGTGCTTGAGGAAGATCTAGTTGGAAAGGTGGTAAAGAACAAGGTTGATCAATATTTTGTTTATTCCTTCTAGTATTATAAGTATGTGCTACTGTCCCCCCCATTAATGGGGTCTTGGGGGTTTGTCTAGCGGGGGCCTCGAGGGATGGTGTGCGCCAAAGGAAGGTTAGGTGAAAGTAAACTTTGATGGAGCTGTAAGGGGAAATCCAGGTGAGAGTGGGGCGGGTTGTGTGATCAAGGATCGTGAAGGGAAGAAAATTATGGATAACTCTACATATTTTGGGATTAACACAAATAATGAGGAAAATTTTTGGACCATTTTGATTGGGCTTCAATGTGCCAAACATGAAATTTTATCAAAAATTCATATAGATGGGAACTCTTTAATCACAATTAATGCTATCAAGATGGGTTGGACCTCTAATTAGAAACTAAGGAGATGGCTCTCTCCCATCACACATTTACTTGTTGGGTTGGATGCCTACAAGGTATCCCACATTTACCGAGAGGGAAATGGGGTGGTGGATGGCCTAACCAAATGAGCCTCGTTGGTCGGGTTGACTTAAGCCAACATTATGATTGGTGTCGGGTTATAGTAAGCTTGAGGTGATGTCGCATTGATGGCTTGTATTGTGATGGTCATGTGAATTCAAGATTAATGTGGGTGTTCTATCATGAAATGGTGTGTCTTACCATTTTTAGCCATGAATACCTTTGGCTCTATTTGTTAGGTGTGTTCATGTTGAGCGATATGGACACCCCAATAAGGTTAGAATGCTCGATGAGTCATTTTGCTTTCATGGGGGAGGTGACAAAAAAATGGTTGGGTAATGTGTTTAAATCCAAGCATGGTTTGATTATTCATGTGCTCGACGAGGAGTTTCTTCGTTCATATCATCAATACAGAGTCAATATAGACATCACTACCATGTTCTTGGCTTCAATTCTAGAGGCGAGGGAGACTAAAGATATGGCGCGTTAGCTCTGCAAAAAGTTGGTTTGGGGAAAGTTTTTGCTTAGCCTCGATGATGTTTTGGAAAACTACGAGGTGGGTCAGGGAGTGCCACTACCAAATGATTACTATTTTCTTTGTCACTGTGGGCTGCCTCTAAAATGTTACCCATTGATCTTCACCAATGATCTGGCTTCCTTGCCCAAATTTCATGTGGTGGCAAAAAAGAGCATAAAATGCTTGAAGAAGATATTGAACTTGGTTCTAGATGGGGGGTAGGTTGGTTGTAGACATACATTTTCACAGAAGGCTTGGTGGATGTAGATGGCATGGCTAATTGGGGAAGGGTCGTGATAAATAACCATTTGAGGTAAGAGAGCATTGTGGGTGCAATTCAAATCTCTAGTGTTATGGGTGGAGGTAAAATAAAAGTATTTGTGTTTTGCTGGTAATGGTGAAAAGTCTAGGTGCACAAATCTCTATAATTTTTGTTAATGGTGTTGGTATGGGTGTTGCTAAATCCTTTTGTTTACACAAATAGACAACATTTAGCAGGGATTACTATGGATGGTGGCTCCATTTTGGCACCATGAAGCATGGGCATGTTTGTAGGTGGAAGTGTTTAGGTGTTAACCCATTTTTGACATTGGTTTATCTCTAGTCTTCTGGGTGATCTGTTGATGGTCCCCTCTAACACATTGTAATGTTCATATTTTACTTATTAATATACAGGTGCAACCCCTTAGTTTCCTTTTGCATCGATAAAAAAAAGTATGTGCTACTGCATTATAAGAAGAAGATTTAAGTTGTGTAAAATTTGTATAAAGATCTAAAGACTTGCTATTAAACGAAACACCATAAATAAAATGGAATCTCTTCGGAGGACTAGTGATGTAAATGATTGATCTCCGATGCCTTTCAGAGGCAATAGAGAATACAATCATATTTACAGTCTTCTTATCCTATAAGGAAGGATATTTTAAGGGTGAAGTTTGTATAATTGGTCTTCTAATAAGTGGAGATGCCTCTAGGAAATCATCCAGGGCATCTTCTAACATATCAAAATCTTGCTTTGAGAAATGTTATCAAATGCATTGAAATGTTGAACAAAGAGATCTGACATGAGATTTGAACACATCAAATTCACGAAAATGTAGAGGAGGGAATTTTCTACCCACGAGATGACGAGATCTCGAGGAGAAAATTTATCTCTCAACTACCTTAATTGACCTAACTCAAGTGAACTAAAAATAAAAAATGCTTTAAAACTGAAATCTAAGCTAAGTTAACAATGAATATAACTGAAAATCTTAAATAACTTGCATGTGCAAAATGATAAAAATATTTAGTCTACAGGAAAGGAAAGTATAGAATATATAGTATAAGTCATTCAAGTGAAGTCTCAACCTTGGATGCTAATGCGCAACTAAGACATCTACATACCTGCGTTGTTGTATGTACGGATCAAGCCCTGAAACTACTAGAGTGAGTTCTTTTATTTGTTTAACCTATATGACACCTGCACACATGAAATTGTGGGAAACTATTGGGGTTGTACAGGGGTTTGCTTTAGTCAAACCCTCACTTTGGTTTTTCCACCTCCACATATAGCTATAGAAGATTGGAATGCATAAAATAAATAGACGTGTGATATAAACAAAACCTATTATGGAGGAAAAACCCTATCACAATTTAAAAGACACTAGACAAGATCAAATTAAGCATGATAGTAGACAAGATTGATAAAAGACAAGCAAGAGAGAATGACCAACAATTGCGGCCCCTCTCTTGAGACAATAAGCGTGATTAGATCACACATAAGAGGATTCTTTGCTGCTATGAGATAATTTTGATAGATTTTCAGTAAGAATAAAGAGTTCCAAGTAGAAGAATTATCAAGAAGTTGTGAAAGTGTGAAATACTTTTTAAGAACCTTTGAAAATGAGAGATATAATAGAGTTTTGTTCATAGATTGGGAAGGAATTTCCATTATGGTTGCATTTGGGCATTGTGACATGCATCACAAATGATATGTACAGAATATTCCCATTTGAATATCAATTTTTAGCAGGATGTTTGCGTGTCATGAAGACATCTTCATGTCACATTGTAGTCTAACTAATTTTCTCCAAAATTCAAACCAAAAGCTACAAATGCTTCATCAAATTTCCATCCATGAAGTCAGAATCATGAAGTTCCAATTATGGATTTTTTCATAAATGCACCAAGCGCCATGCATAAGTGTGAAATTGACCTAGGGTGCAATTTTTGACACTACAAAAGAAAACAGGATTTCAAAGAAATTAAAAATTGTACTATAAAGGCATGAATCTTAATTAGTCTAGATTATACATAACGTTTCTACATATACTCTTTTTTGTATGAACATTATTGTGTAGTTGTTTTGACGTAAAGAGGAGAAATAAGGGATGAAAGACCAATTTCATTCATGAATTATCATTTTATGAATGTAGAAGTAAGATATCCTTATGTAGAAAATAAGAATTCATGTTGGTAAGGATAGTTAAGAAATTCAGACATTATTTCCTAAGGAGCAAATTATATGTCATTGTTTCATATGTTGTTGTTAAGTCATTGTTAATGTAGAGTGAAATTGGAGAAAGACGAGGCAAGTGGATGGATATACTACAAGAGTTAAATATAGAGATTAATCCTATGAAACTTTTTAAAGGATAAGGGTTGTCCCAAACTTTGGAAAATTTTGACACATAAATAAGCTACTAGTAGTATAAAGTGAGTGCAATAAAAAATGATGAATGGTGTAAGGATTTTGTGTTTTATCTTTTAAATAACTAGTGCCCAACCAACTTGAATTCAACCCAAAGAAGAGAATTAAGGATAGAGAATGCTAACTATATGATCAATTCAAGAGTGTTAAAGGCTGATTTTGTGTGAGGGTATTCCCTTAACCTTTTGGGTCTACTTGTGATACTTGGTCCACACTACTCTTTCGGATGTTGAGCACACTTGTAGTACTCATGGGTATGCATGAAGATGGGTGTCCTTGATATGTTGAAGTTGTCATGGAGTAATGAAGTGTAAGTGGTTTATATGGATGTTGGGGATCCTTGGGAATGAGAGGAGCACCAAATGTTGGTGTTCAAGTGGTTGTTTGGGATGGAGGTTTGGTATCGAGGGTACCCACAAGTGTGCTACTTTCAAATGGAAGAGTATGGCCAAAGTACTTAGCAATACTAGCTGCAATACTAGGTGTTGGTGTTTGATTGAGCCCTAGTGATGGAGTTGTTTGAATAGTGGATGAATTCAAGCCTTGTGTCAATGATTGTGGAATAAAATATGGGGAATTAGGAACTATATTTTCTAAGGCTTGATGGTCCATGATTTCTTCCCTAATAAGTCCAAATGGATTGTTCATGATGTCTTCTATCTTTTAAGTTTGGGTTAATCGCAAATGGTATTCCTAGATATCTTAATTGTTTATTTGGCCCCCCACTAAATCTGGTATTTGTTAAATCACTCACGAGAGTTGAGGTCCCAACTTAGCATTATAGATTTCTCTTTTGAGATTTTTTCCCCTGAGGCTTCGCAAAAAATATCATTTTTTTCAAATAAGAAGCCAACGTTTTCGTCCTCTCATTTAATAAAGAGAGCAATGTCATCAACAAAGTGAATATTGATTAGTAGACTACCATTAGGAAAATTTAGTCCTTTTATTTTGGGGATTTTTGAGTCATATCTTAAAAGAAATTAAATGTCTTTAGATGCAATTACAAAGAGTTTTGGTGCCAGGGGACATCCTTGCCTAATTGATCTTTGTAGAGGGATCTGATTTGTCAAGGTCCCATTTAATTCTACTTGTGCATTTGCATCTTGTGATAAAATGTTGACTGATTTACAAAATCATTTTGGAAGACCAAAGGCCTTCAAAGCCATTTTGATGAAAGGACATTCTATTCTATTGTAGGCCTTTTTAAAGTCAAGAAGAAGCATTCCAATGTTTTGATTAGATGTTTTTAACCATTCCATAGCTTCCCAACTTGTTATCATTTTTTCTAAAATATATCTTCCTTTAATAAAACTAGTTTGGGTGTAACTATTAAATAAGGGTAAAATATCCCTCAACCTCAAAGCCAATACTTTTGCAATAATTTTATACAATACATTTAACAAAGTAATTCGTCTCCAGTTTTTATTAGACTCTTATCCCCTTCCTTGGGAATTAGTTTAATAGTTCTTTTATTAATCTCTTTACCTAATGTACCTTTATCTAAAGCTTATAAACTTGACATAAATCCTCACTTATCCAAGAAATATTTTCCTTACAAAATTCAACAGGAGTCCATTTGGACCTAGAGATTTATTTCCTTAATGCTCCCTAAAATAATTTTAGGGATTAAGATTTTAGATATTTCCCTTGCTTTTTGAGCCAGGGCAGTATTCTCTTTCAAAGAGAAGAGCTTTTGGAAAAAATTAAGGAACTAGTTTTGAACTTCTTTAGGATTGTTAATCAATGTCCCCTCTATCCACAAACATTTAATTTCTTCTTTTTTACTTCTTTCTTTTAGGAGATTGAAAAATTATATTAGGCCCTTATCACCATTGTTCATCCAATTCAGTTTGGGCCTTTTCTTTAGTCCTTGTACTTTCTTTGCTAGCAAGTTCCTCAATGCACATTTTCACTTAGTCAATTCTTTATTAAGGTATTTGTGGAAAATGGATTAGTATGGGTCGAGTACACTTGATCCATGAGGATGCGAAGTATAATCGTGCCACTAAACGTCAATGCAATAGAGATAATTCAAATAAACACTAAACTAGGAATCCATTAAAACTAACATGTTAAACTATGAAAGATTCAAAACACCTACTCTAATCCATTGAAACTTATCCTATTGGGGGAGTGGTATCATGTTGATGTGGAACAACAACCCTTTCCCAATTTTGGAGATAAATGAGCTTGTTTCAATAAGTTTTATTGAAGAAAATTGATGAAACCATTATGAGATGTGTGATGAAACATGATTTAAAGCTAAATGATCCTGATGCAAGCTATTTTAACATGATTTTATGCTAAGATGATCAAGATGTGTGAATGCAAAGTTAGTCTAAATAGATTTTAAGCTAAAAATATTGAAACCCTAATTAATAAACAAGCTACATGAATGCATCTATGTTGCCATGGAAGCCATTAATGGAAGCTAACCTAATTAATGCAAGTACTTAAGTTGAAATGATACTAAATAAATGCTAAATATGAGTGTGAGTGTGAGTGATTTCAACAACATGAGTTCGCTCTGAAAAAGATGGATCCTTTTATCTCCAAATAGTGACCTATTTATAGGAGAGCAATTGAGAAATGGAAGGTTGAAATAAAAAAGGTTAATCAACGATCAAGGATGGAAGAAGTTGGAGGAATGGATCATGGATTCTCATCAACAGATGAGAATCAATGATGAGATTTAATTAAGGGTCCACCTTTGTCCAAATAAACACACTTTTAACTTGTACAAGTCAAGTAAGTTTGTTAGAAAAGGAATATTCCCCTTTTTCAAATGAGCGAGGAGAGAGAATATTCTTTGGAATATTCTCATGGGTGTGAAAAAAATAGACATTTAGCAATTAAAACAAAGTTTTAATGTGCAAAAAAGGGAAGGAATATTCCATGGGAATACTCCTTTTGGAGGAATGTACAAAGGAGGAATATTCCCTTGCAAGTGGGGGAAATTAGATTTATTAGTAACTGAATAATTAAAACAATGTTAATTATGCAATTTTAGAAGAATTATATGATATTCATTAAATAAATGATTTAATGAAAAAGGGAAAAGGTGAAATGGTATTTAATTAAATAACTTAGGGTTATTTAATTAAATAAGGAGATTTAGGGATTTAAATTAAATAACTTGATGTATTTAATTTAATAAGACGACATGTTAGCATGAAGGAAGGTGAATTAACCTGATTAGATTAATTAGGTTAATAGATGCAAATGACATAATTAATGAAATAGTTGTGCTAATTTAATCAATTAAGCAAAAAGAGGATGGGTTTCAAGACAAAATGATGTTAGTATACATAATACGAATGTACGATATCATTTAGGACATTTTTCAATGTCTACATTTTTCCTCTCTTTGAAGCGGGGTACCTGTTACGTTGGTTCAAAGACTGACGCTTTTTTGGATTAAAAATTGTTGCCCGAATCAAAAAAAGAAAATTTTGATTTTGATGCCCCACTGCTGCCTTAGTGGAAGGAATAAGTTGGTTCCCTGCCCTCTTGAGAAATCAGGCAAAATTTTTGAATTTTGGGTTGATTTCTCAACAAAGGTTAAATGTTGCCTCAGGGATCCAAAAAAGGCTTTGAGATGCAAAAAAAATGCAAAAAATGCAAAAAATGATGAAAAATAAGCTTCAATTTGGCAAGATTGGTGAAAATGGTGAAAAATCCTAGCTTCATGGTTAAATTAGGGCCAAAAAATACCTTAATTTGGAGGCATAAATAGGTGAGGAAAGGTCACTTTCCATTCATTTATGCATTCACACCTTAGAGAATTCTTGCATTTTGAGCTTTGACCCTCTGACAAAATGATGCAACAAGTGCTCCCACGACACATTTCCAACTGGGTTCGTGAGTACCAGAGGCCTCTAAGTGCAGGACCACTGGTATGCAATTCAAAACTTGACTTGCATTTTGACTTTTAAGTGCATTTATTGCATTTTGAAATTTAGATTTAGGCAATATCGCTAAATAGTGATGCTATTTTTAGAATCGGCGATGTTATTTTGAATTTTAGCAACGCTACTGTGATTAGCAACATAGTTTGTGATTTGAAATTAGGGTTTTAGATTTCAAATTGTGGCACGTGTAAATAGCGACGCAACTCATGATTTACAATTTAGATTTAGGGGTTTCAACTTTCAAATGGCGATGCAGGTGTTATTAGTGATGTATTTCATGATTTGCAATTTGAATGCATCCAACGTCACTATTTGAAATTTGTGTTATAGCAACACTATCGTAAATAGCGACACTTTTATCATTTTGGGGGATAAAAACTACAAAATTAGCCAATTTTTGTGAATTTTGACGTTGTGCGCTTCATGGGTGTAGGAGGTTATCCAACCTTTGATGTCTCACGAGCACCAACCGACTATGTTATCTAGACTTGATGATTTATTTGAGTTGTGACAGGAGCACTTGGGAGAAATTGTTTTGTGGTATGTCGCCTACATGCCCGTCATGCAAACCCATTTGGCCATATGATGATAGTGCTATGCGAGCAATGGAATAGCGAGACCTTGTTGTTCCACTTACCTACTAGTGAGGCAATAGTGACACTGGAGGATATATGGCAGATTTTGCGATTGTCGATACATGGTGATTGTGCGATCTATGATACTAATGCTAGCTATTATGATTGCCACGAGGTTCTTGACTAGGAGTCCATTGTCCTGGTCAACTCCCAGATTAACCTTGAGATGTACAAAAGTCGAGCGTTGAACTTCAGATAGATTATTGCAGTAGTGATCTTAGGTTTGGTTGCTCCAGATCGATGGAGCAAGGGATTCAATTCAGGATGGGGGTTGGTGTGGCATAGGATGTTGTTCTGGAGAACTCAGTATGCATGGGGGTTAGTGATGTGGGCCTCTCTTTACCATGGTATACATGACTTCATATACTGTGATGGGAGAGCAATTGGTACATGGGTCACCCTTCTTCACATATGGGCCTGGGAGCACATTGTTGTGCTCTGAATGATTGTTCATATGGCATATGTGGAGTCAGATGATCCAGTTGTTTGGTGGTACAAAGGTGCCATCACATTGTAGCACATAGGGCAACTCAACATTCCTTACTGGCATTGAGTGATCAATGATATGATAGTGTTCAGATGGTGGTCGTGGTTACAAATGTTAGCCTGGTATAATGATGTTCAACAACTATTCTTTGCTCGATAGACCCGATATATGTAGGGTCAAGAGAACATGATGATGGAGAGGTACTTGCCTAATAGGGTTTCTAGATAGTTTGGTGAGAGGCAGGACATGCCTGATGATGTGCACACTGCTATTTTTTCTAGATTAGCCCAAGAGACTACATGGGGACACATGATCCTAGCTCACAAGGTTGTTGAGGGCTTCAAACAGTTGGTTTCTAGGCCATGGGCCTATGATTAGGGACAAGCAGATGCACATACTATTCCTGCTTATGATGCATGGTTCATACCCCCTCCCAAACTGACAAATTCAATAGGTATACCTCCATGAGGGAGGCTAAGAGGGAGGGGTGTAGGCAGAGGTAGAGGCTAGCCAGATGATGGGCATGGAAAAGGTCCAAATGGCAGGGGCAGAGGACAGGATGGCTAGGATGGAAAACATCAAGATGGATCGGTCTTGAGTGCACCACCAATACAACAACAACCACCACTGGGGCCAAATCCCTGTGATGCACAAATACAACAGTTGCAACAACAATTGCAAGTGGTTATTGCTGAGCAAGCTCAGGCTTGAAAATAGATATTGGCCATCATAGCTAAGAGAGACCAATCCTAACAACAGTCACAACTAAGAGGGATCAGAAGCATCAACTCAGATAGACCTCCAATATGTAGTTGGCACAAGAGGTTGGGCAACGCCAATACTTGGAGGCAATGACAACTACAACACAGGGACAGACAGTTTTTGCCCATTTGTACAGAGAGGTCGTGATCGAAGCACCCTATTATTGCATGCATTATCATCGGGATGTCCCCATGGCGATTATACAACCAAATTACTCACAAAGGAGTGGAGCACATCCCTAGGTTGAGGATCAGCTGAAGAGACAGCCTAGTGAGGGGAGTAGCCATCAAGGCTAGCCCGCTTATACATACACTTTTTGATTATTTCCTGATTCTTTATACAAATATACATTCATGGGCACCTTTTTGATAGCCTCATGGATATTGTACTTTTGATGGATATACATACATTGACTTGGATATTGTATTATGATAGTCACCATTTTTTTGATATAGATATATATGATACAGATTCGATATAATGTGATGTGTTCGGTTTATTTCATGCTTTATGAATGTATGGATGCATTTTATGTTGATATGGTGTGATATGCTTATATATATTATGATCATGTATGGATGCAACATAATGAATGGATGTGTTTCCTTTTATTCATGTTTATGTGATATGTGATGATAATCCATGATGTGATGATATGAGATGTAATGATATGGAATGGATACACTTCTTTTTGTGTACTTTTCTATGTTATTTATGAGATGATGATGTATGCATATGGATGTATGTATGTATAATGTAGATGTTCATGCTTATGATATGATAATTTGATGTATGTTTATGATATGTATGCAGCGATTTGAGATTCTCAGAATAATAAATCTATATTATTCCACACAACTTAATTGATAATGATGTGGCAGTGAAATATGTTTTTCATATTATGATATTTTGTGATTATGCAAGATGTATACATGTTGATGATTTTTGGATGCAAGATGGATGTATTGATGATATTTTTTTTCATTGACTGTCATGATACTAGGTTAGCACAGAGAGAAGATAGAAGAAACAAGATGATTAACCATTGATTTTGATGATTTATTCCAAAAAATTCCAACAAGTCTATGATCCACCAAGATTTTATTAGAGATGGTGATGATAAATGCATGATGATGATTGGCTCATATCTTGGGATTGGGATTTTCTGCCGTTCCTTATTTTTGATATAACACATAGACATGATGCATCAAGGTATTAATAACCAGGATGGCGTTGTATCTAGTGCGAATGGAATTTGACTCTACAAATAGATAAGATAATCCTTTTTCACACCTTGACATACAAAAACCTCGTTGGAATGTAAGTTAGAAGCTTTAGAATATATTGGACCAAAGCATACACAATAGTCAACAATGTACTCCAAACAACTTTCCTACACACAACTAAGAAAATATGCGCCAAGATTATTTTATAAGAATATCCACAAGCACAACAAACGAAAGAAAATGATTGATGTCCCATTCCTTTCTCTCTAAATCATTTTGATAGACATCATTGAGAGGTCCTCGGAATGGGCCATTAAGATAAATCATAAGAAAAGACCAAGACAAATAGTAAGTGTTATTGATATCTCTTGCCAGTTTAATTTTAGCTAAGGTGATTTCTGATACTGATGCCCATCACGGGAAGGATTCATCCTAGGACATGTTGATTAGATGCTTTGATTAGAATGAGGTGTTTGATAATTTGTTGATACAAACTTCACTAATTCGTTTACCTATGATCTAGACTTTAGATTTTGACACTCAGGTTCTCATTTTACGACTTGCAATACTTTATTTCTATTTGTTTTTCCAAAGGTTGAAGATGATGGTTGATTTAAATTATGGATGGAGGTTTATTGTTGGTGAAAGCAAAATGGGATGGGTGGTTTTGGATTTCCCTGAATATTTCAATGTTTTTGGTATTTTGAAAATGTTTTTGAGGTTGTTTTTGATCTTTTTGAAAGTTTATTTGAATATTTTGGTTTTCAATTATTTGAGATTGTTTAGGGTTTTCTCCAAGATATTTGATGACGTTTAGGTCTTTTGAAAATTTTCCAATGTTTTTGTGTTTTCTGTTATCTAAATTTTTTGGGAATTTTCCAATATTTTAATGTTTAGGGGTTTTTCGAGATTTGAATGTTTAAGGCTTTTTCAATATTTGAATGTTTAGGGATTTTTGGAGTTTCGACCAAGAACCTAACCTAAAAGACCCATCCTAGGGGCCTCAAAAGTTAATCAAATATGATCCTTGCCTATGTTATACATGCAAAGACCACGTAGTTCGACTAAATCAACTTATTGAAGATGAGATATTAACAATTGATGGATTGTCAGTTTATTATGAAGGACTCCTAAAGGAATGACCTAGGGTGTCTCAAGGGCACATCAATGATGGCCTTGCCTATGTTCAAGCTCAGAGACCCGTAGTTCAACATGGAACTATTTTTTTGGATTTTTGATATTTGACCTTTTTAGGGATTTTTGATGTTTTTTGGATGTTTTGGATTTTGACTTTACAATTTTTGAATGTTTTTGGATTTTAGCTACACAGGATTTTGTAAATGTTTCTGGATTTTTGACTATACAAGATTTTGATGTTTTCGAATAAGTGTTTTTGGATTTTGATGAGATTTTATGAATGTTTTTGGGATTTTTTGATAACCTTAAGATATACAAGAACCCTACCTGATCCATAACGAATTTCCCCTAGCATGATGTGATAGACTACCTCGATATAGGCAGGACAAGCTGACCTTAGGAATATTCCAAGTAGTACTAAAGGGGATACGATACTTTACAATATCAAGTCATGATGTAAACATGGATGGGTGATGGAATAAATAGGATGCATGATGCGATGTGATGGATGCAATGATAGGATAAAGAGCTTAGGTAGATGGAGGTGTTTTATTTATGCAAGGTGCCTGTTTGCCAGGTTTTCACCAAGGTACTTGCTCAAAGTGCTACTGAAGTGGTTTTCACTAGAGGGCGATTGTTTTACTTTACTTTTTTTCAATACTTTTTTCTCTCTTTTTTTTATTTCGATCATTTCTTGCTTATATTTTTAGATTTACACCCTTCAAGACTAGGCATAAAACCTTTTGAGATGTAAGTTGTTGGTTGGTTCCTGCAAGGGTTCACCTTCAAGTGTTGATAATTTATATGCTCCTGATCCATAACTTGTTGTGATGACAAAGGGACCTAACCAATTAGGCTCAAACTTTCCTTTATTGTCCTAATTTGGAAGGTTCTTCTGATTCTGATTTAAGACAAGATCCCCTATTTGGAATGATCGACATTTGATCTTCTTGTTATAGCTTTGTTTCAGTCAGTTTTGATATACTTGCAAGTGATTAAGAGCATCAAGATGATGCTCATCCAAGAATTTTAGCTCATTAAGCTGAGATACTCTATACTCTTCATCAGTGATTAGGTTTTGTAGGGACACTCGTAGTGATGGAAGTTTGACCTCAATATGCAAGATGGATTCTGATTCGTAGACTAGGGAGAATGAGGTTGCACTTGTAGGCGTGCAGATACTAGTTCAATAGGGCCAAAGAGTAGGATTCAACTGCAGATGCCAGTCACGACCAACTTCATTGATCATTTTCTTTAGGATCTTTAGAATAGTCATGTTTATAACCTTAGCTTGACTATTTCCTTGGGGGTAATAAGGGGTAGAGAATCAGTGTTGGATGTTGAATCTTTGACATAGCTCTTTCACATCCTAATTCTTGAGGGGTGTTCCATTGTTTGAGATAAGAGTTTGTTGAACACCATAACGATAGATGAGGTAATTCAAGATAAACTTAGAAATTTTCTTCCCCATTATGTAGTTCATAGGAATGGCTTCAACCCACTTGGTAAAGTACTCAATGGTTGTTATGATAAACTTGTGGCCATTAGATTAAGTTGGGGTAATCTTTCCTATGAGGTGAATCCCCCATTGTGAGAAAGGCCAAGGCATGACCATTGGTTGCAACTACTAAGCTAGAGCATGAATAAGATCTCCATGTTGTTGACACTAGACACCCTTCTACACATATTGATGGGCTTCTCTTTACATGGTTGGCCAGTAGTACCCTGTCCTCAACAATTTCTTAGATAAAGTCATACTGCTAGAATGTGAACCACATATTCCATCATGTAATTTTGTTAAAGTAATCAAGGCTTCCTCTTGGTTAAGACATCATAGTAATGTTCCTTTGATGCTATGGTGGTATAGGGTATCACCTAGGATCACAAATCAGGATGTCTTTTTAACAAAGGTCTTTTTAAGGTTAGAGGTGATATCGGATGGGAGGGTTCCTCTGCTTAGGTAGGTAAATATATGATGATACCATGAGGATCAAAGACCAACAATGACACACATGAATTCAAATTCTAGGATTTTGAAAGTTGGTACGAGAAGTTATTCTACCAAGAATTCACATTGTAGGACGTTGTGTGGCATGTCTAACAATGATCCAATTGTTGCCATAGTGTCTGCTACTTGATTGTTTATGTGAGGAATCTGCTCAAAACTTATATCAGTGAAAAGGTCCTTGAGACTCTCTACCATATTCTTGTAAGGAGTAAGCTTGTCATCCTTAGTTGGTAGTTGTCATTGACTTGGTTGATAACGAGCTATGAGTCTCCATAGACTTTCATTTCTTGTATCTGCCATTGAACTGCTATCCTTAGACCTTTGATTAGGGCTTCATACTTAGCAATGTTGTTAGTACACGAAAATGATGGCATGTATGACTTTGGGATGAAATTTCCTCGAGGGGTGATGAAAAGAATACCCGCTCCTAATCCATGTTGGGTGAATGATCCATCAAAGTACATCTTCCACTGACTTGTTGTATTGATAAGGAATACTGATTCATCTAGGAATTTATATATCAATGGATTCTCCGTGTAGATAGGTGCCTCTTCCAATTGGTCTACGATCACTTGTCCTTTGATTTCCTTGCGCTCCACATACTCTATGCCAAATTTAGTCAAGATCATTACCCATTTTTCCATTCTCCTAGTGAGTTTCTTTGGATAACAAGTATTTCAATGGGTCGATCTTCACAATGAGTTTGATTTGATGTGACATGTAGTGTTTGAATTTTTGTGAAGCAAAAACCAAGGCTAATAATTCTTTCTCAATAAATGAATGGTTCATTTCATAGCCCATTATGGTCTTGTCGATGTAGTAGATAGCTCTTTCCTTTATGTTTTCATCATGTTGTGCCAAAAGAGCACCTAGTGTTGTTGATGTTACTGAGATATATAAGATCAATGGTTTGTTTGGCATCAGTGGCATGAGCACTGGAGGTGTCAATAAATAGTCCTTGATCTATTGGAAATATTTGTCACACTTATCATCCCACTTGTAAGTTATTCCTTTATGGAGAAGATGCGAAAAAGGGTGGATTTTGTCTAATAACTGTGCTATGAACCTCCTAATGGACTACAATATTCCTTGTAACCCTCTCATTTTCTTCAATGTTTGTGGTGGTTCCATGTCTAGGATGGATTTTACCTTTGTTGGATCAACTTATATCCCTCTTTGTGAAACGATGTATCCAAGAAGTTTCCCTGATGTAACCCTAAAGAGACACTTTTTTAGATTTAGTCGTACCTTGTATTCTTCAAGCCTATCAAAGATGGGTCCCAAGACTTGTATGTGCTCAGTCCTTTTCTTTGAATTGGCCAAAATATTGTCCACATAGTCTTCAACTATTTTGTGGATCATGTCATGAAAGATGAGGGTCATTTCTCTTTGATAGGTTGCTCTTGCGTTCTTTAGCCCAAAAGACATCATGTTCCAACAATATGTCCCCCATGGAAAAGTGAATGTAGTTTTGTGTTGATCCTCCTTGGCAATCATGATTTGATTGTAGCCTGAAAAACCATCCATGAGTGATAACATTTCATGCCTAGCTGTTAAGTCTACTATGATGAAAATGTTAGGAAGAGGGAAATCATCCTTCAAACATGGCTTGTTTAAGTCTCTAAAATTAGTGCATATTCTGATGCCCCCAATGGGTTTGGAGACTAGTACCAAGTTTGAAACCCACTCAGGATAATCTATCAGTCGGATGAATCCAACATCAAGAAGCTTTTGTAACTCAAGTTTGACCAAGAATGTTATTTAAGGGTGCATCTTCCTTAACTTTTTCTTTACTGGTTTGGCTTCAGGGTAGATTGCTAGATGATGCACAACTACTTCTGGATCAAGCCCTGGCATATCTATATATGACCATGCAAAGTTAGCTCTTCGCTCTTTCAAGAATGTTGCTAGGTTCTTTTGTTCTTCATCCACTAAGGATTCAGTGTAGAAAGTGATTTTGGGTGCCTCTTATGTTCCTACATTGACTGGAGTGGCCTTTTCTGCTAAGACTGTTGACTTCTCTGGATACATTGTGTAGACACTGAAAAATGTTCTAAATGATATCATACACTCGATTCAAGTATACTAACATCATTTTATCTTGAAACCCATCCTCTTTTTGCTTAATTAATTAAATTAGCCTAGCTATTTGATTAATTATATCCTTTGCATCTATTAACCTAATTAATTTAATCAAGTTAATTCACCCCTTTTCATGTTAACATTTCATCCATTTAAATTAAATAAATCAAACTATTTAATTTAAATCCCTAAATCTTCTTATTTAATTAAATAACCCTAAGTTATTTAATTAAATGTCATCACTTTTCCCCATTTCATTAAATCACTTAATTTAATGAATATCATCTAAATTCCTCTAATCCCCTAATTGCATAATTAACATTGTTTAATTATCAATTATCTTAATTAATCTAATTCCCCCCCACTTGCAAGGGAATATTCCTCCTTTGCACATTCCTCCAAAAGGAATATTCCCATGGAATATTTCTTCCCCTTATGCACAATTAAACTTTGTTTTAATTTGCTAAATTATCCTTTTCCCTCACCCATGAGAATATTCCAAAGAATATTCTCTCCTCACTCATTTGAAAAAGGGAATATTCTTATAAAGCTTCATGTGCAAGTTAACTTGTGACATCTTGTACAGGGCAAAAGTGTGTTTGTTTGAAGGAATGTTAACCCTTATTAAAATCTCATCCATTGATGAGAATCCATGATCCATGCCTCCAACTTCTTCTATCCTTGATTGTTGATTGGCCTTTTTGATCTCAGCCCTCCATTTCTCATTTGCTCTCCTAGAAATAGGTCACTATTTAGAGACAAAGGGATCCATCTTTTAACATCAGAGTTATGCTATTAAAATCACTCACACTCACACTCATATTTAGCACACATTTAGTATCCTTTACTTCATTTTAATTGCATTAATTATCTTTAAGCTCCCATTAATGGCTTCCATGATCACATAATGCATCCATTTAGCTTGTTTTTGAATTAGGGTTTGAATCTTTTAGTTTAGATTCCATCTATATTAGCTTAGCATTTGCATATCTTCATCATTTTAGCATAAAATCATGTTTAATTAGCTTAACATCCTACTCATTTAGATTAAAATCATGTTTTCATACACATTTCACAATCGTTCCATCAATTTTCTTTAATAAAACTTATTGGAACAAGCTCATTTATCATCGAGATTGGGAAATGGTCATCATTCCACATCAATGCGGCACCACTCCCCCAACAAATAAGTTTTAGATGGATTAGAGTAGGCATTTTAAATCTTTTGTAGTTTAGTATGCTTAGTTTTGATAAATGTTTAGTTTAATTTTCATTTGAATGATCCTGTTGAGATTTGATGTTAGTGGCTTTGTTATGCTTTGATTCTTGATGGATCAAGCGTAATCGGACCATACTAATCCATCCAATCACATTCTGGCACTAGAAGGAGGGAAAAACCAATCAAATTTAATCAATTTCTCTCTTGAATTCCATTTTTTCTTACTCTTGCAGGATACAATGACACTCAAAGGAATTTTAGCGATGCCTTTTATGGGCGTCATCATATAGCGATGCTATTGTCATTTGAAACAACGATGCTTATTTAATATCATGGTGTTGATTAAAACAAATGGTGATGCTAAATACTTTTAGAGGTATCAAAGATTTATAAATGGCGATGCTCCCCAAAAAGTGATGCTATCGTCATCACTGGTTCTTCTACAAAGTGATGCCCAAATTCACCAGAGTGATGCTATCATGAATAGTGATGCCCAACTCTAGTAAGAAAATTGATGATCATTTTTTAGCATGTGTTTTAATTTTTTTACTTCATCAAATTACTAACATGCTTCTAACATTGTTCTGGTTTTTAGGCTAACTGGGTTTTGCAGGTTGGATGATAAAAGGAAAAGTGAAGAAGCATTCTTATCTTTCCGTCTTATAATTGTAACAAGTTTTTTGATGCTTTTGGGGAAATTATAACCCACTTATTATGCTTTTCATTTTATGCTTTAGGACCACACTAATTTTCAATTGGGTCTTAAAAAGAATGCTCAAACAGGACTGAAACTGAACCCTCACTTCATCATTTTACTTTGGGTTTAAAATTAGACAAAACAACTTAACACTTCATTAGTGCATAAAATGAATTCATCTTACCTTTAGGGGTTAAAATTAATGAGTTTTTGCTATGTTTTGATTTACATCTTTGTTATTGAATGCGTATGCAATTCTCTCACACCATTCAATGATCTTGAGAATCATAAACATCCCTTAACACTTTGTATAATCATTTACATCTTTCAATTTGGATTAAAAATGAAACCCATGCTAGTGTAGGGAAAATGTATGGTGTGTTTTCTCTCCTTGTTTCATGAAAATGGGGAGATTGAATTACAAACGTACTTCCTTGCTTTTGCTTATCTTTAGATGGTCTTCCTCCCCACTTCAAAAGGAGGGAACAACCCAAGCAGAAACAAGCTAAAGCCAAGCTCTTTCAAGTTGCTATATAAATAATTTGTTTGTGATGAAAGTCATCAACAACAGGTGTGGATGTGTCATACTAACAAGTGTCACCCTTAGTATTTGTGTGATACATCAAAATATCTTCTTAGGCAGGGACTGGGAGGCCTCTTGATTGACCATAATCTTGAGCTAATCTCGCCACATGTATGGCCACCTTGTACAAAATCCCTTATTATGAACCACTTTTTTAGAAGCCAAAAACCTTTATACTTGTTGGTCAAGAACGGTCATTCTGAAGCCGCCCCACATTTGTACTATTCATTATTGAAATAGAAAAATCCTTAGGATCTTCGGATCTTCAAGTTTTGAGATTTGGTGGTCCTGAGAAGTGTGTGTCATGGAGGGGATCTCGTGTCACCAAATCTCTAGTTGTTCGCATTATCTTAGTGTTTGGAGAAATTCAAGCAGGGATTCATCAAGTAGTATCTTCTGAACCTAGGATGGTAAATGCTTGTGAGTTAATTTAGTACTTTGCTTGGTTCCAAAACGTTGCAAACAAACATTCACAATCTTCCTCAAAATTTCAAACAATTTGGTCTAAGTATGGATACCTTTTGAAAAATCCCTAATATTAATGTTTGTCCCAAGGATTTCTATCCTTAGAGATTTCTAAATATCTTGACTTATATCTCAATCCATACTTCCCAAAGTCAACATAGGCAACTATGGCTTGAACTTCATCCTTTTCACAAAATGGATCTTGTGAAATTTATGATGTTTTTGACATAGACATTTAGTTTGAAAACATAATCAAGACAAGTTTTTGTGGTAAAATAAATTCACTTACGCAAGATCAATTGACACAATTGAACCCCACATGACTATTTGGAGATCGATCACTCCCATTGAACAACTTGACCTGGAAGGTGTTATCATTCAACCAAACTTTGAACTAATTGAGGGAGAAAAAACTAACATAATTAGTAGTTTGAGAAGCTTCACTTTTGAAACTAAAGAAACATCCATTCAGTGGAGAAATGCAGCAACAGTCTTAGATGAAGAATAGGAAGAAGCAGATATTGTGGCTAGAAGACCCATATTACCACCACCCGCATGGCAATAAATATCATCTTTCTTAACTTCTCTAAATGATCTCATGTAAAATCAAAATCCCCAAGAGAAGGTCCACATACCGCTATTTCAAACTTAGACATCATAGTTCAAAATACATTAGAAGACGTATCCAAAAACAATACCGCAATAGGAACAAATTGGTAACAAGGTTTTATAGACTTATCCTGCTGAATAATACAAACATGTAGGCTCAATACAAACCCCTCATTTAAGTCAAAACATTGGTCTTTTAAACAATATTAGGCTTCCCTAAATGATCTCACACAAAATCAGAATCCCCAAGAGAAGATCTATAGATCGTCATTTCAAACTTAGGCATCTTACTCCAAAAGCTCTCAAAAAATTCCTTTCGACACTTCACCAAAACAGAACCAAGATTGTATAAAATTTTTACAAACGTGTTTCAAGGAACACCTTGGACTTGTATATGTTCTTTTTTGGTCAAAACCCTGGTCTTTTTCATGATAATGAACCTATCTAAAACATTGGGTCTTATGATTTGAAAACTTTAGAGGTATCGCATGTTTCTCACTACCTTGGTCTTATCAAACAAATTTTCACTCTAATTCAACATTGGGTCAAACATTTCACTCACCCCTTCATCAAATTCCAAACTTTGCAAATTTTTTGAATACATCAATACCTTTTGACTTAAAACATCTATTAAACCAAACCCTAACTTAGCTACTTTGTATGTGAAATGAATCATTTTCTATGCATCTAGGTAAGTTAGTTATCATCTTTGAATTAGTTCGTCTTGAAGGTCACAAGTCTACCTCAAAGATTTCCAAGTTCATCAACATCCTTTATCCAAACATCAAAACTTCAAACTTAAGTTAGAAGTGTTGTTCCAAAATGTTTGCAAAGATCATTTCCCATATCATTCATCTTTTCATCTCCCATCACCACCATTGCTTTGAAAAGACTTAGAGCATCCCTTTTACCTAGATTTGATTCAACTAGAGAGTTAAAACAATACAAATCACATCACAACTCTCCTAGAGGTGACCCAAAATTTATGGTAAAAACAAGATCACAACACAAGAGAATCATGGAGAAAATCAAAGTCACATTTACCTCAAGTGATCCAAATCCTCTAGAATTTGATCCAAGAAGTCACGTTACTCCATCACAACAACCTTTATCACCATTAGGGCCCTATGAGATAGAGGACATCATGAATAACCCATTTAGACTTACTAAGGAAGAAATCATGGAGCATCAAGCTTTAGAGAACATAGTTCCTAACTCCCCATCTTTTGTTGCACAATCATTGACACAAGGCTTGACATCATCTACTATTCCAATAACTCCATCCCTAGGGCTAAATTAAACATCAAAACCTTGTATTGCAGCTATTCTTGCTAAGGACTTTGGCCATACTCTTCTATTTGAAAGAAAAACGCTTGTGGGTACCCTTGAAACCAATCCTCCATCCTAAATGACCACTTGGACAACAACATTTAGAGCTCCTCCCATTCTTGAAGATCCCAAATAGATGTATAAACCACTTACACTTCATTACTCCACTACAACTTCAACATATCAAGGAAACCCCTCTTCATCCATACCTACAAGTACCACAAGTGTGCCCAACATCGTGCAAGGTAGTGTGGACCAACTAGACCCAAAAGGGAAAGGAAATATCCGCATATAAAATCAACCTTTGACACCACATGAAACCTCTTTATCCAATCCTTCCATGGATACATCAAACACAACAGTGGTTCAAAACACATCTATCCCATCCATCTTCTACCCACATCAACACAATCCATTGGTCGCAAACCCCATCAACCAAAGTAATACATTGACCACATCTCAAACACAAGGGAATCTCCAAACATCGGTCAAGGGAACCCTTTCAATCAATGGACCCAAGGTCCTAATATGTCCTTAACATTGCAAAATGTTACAATTCCATCCTCATCTTTTTTCGTTTGTCCCCCAAGTCATGAAAAATCAAATGGGACCTCAAACTTACATTCCTCCACCCCAATCCACTATCTTACAAGGAATGTTGAACCAAGGGAACTCCCAACCTCTCATCAACAATCCACTACCCACAAAAAAATCACCACTCAAAACCCATCATAGATATCCCAATAACCACTTGATCCTACATTGCAAGTACATGCCTTAGCTCTATAGAAAGCACAACAAGCTTATCAACAAGCCATCCAACAACAACAACAACAAGCATCCCTAGCAACACAACAATAGCAAGCAACCTTAGTGACACAACAAGCAGCCTTAGCATGACAACAACAATAGGCCCAACAATAGCCCTAGTGGCGCAACAACAACAACAAGCTCAACAAGTCTTAATAGCTCAATAGTATTCCCAACAATAACAACAAGGTTTCTATTATAATCCTCAAAAGAATATCATCAATACAAATGCGTTAGGAACATATACATCAATACCTCAATCACCTTCACAGAATCCCACACCACCATACACCCCATACAACACTTTAACATATCAAAACTCATCCATCTCCCAACATATGTTCCTCCACCAAACCTACAAGACGATCTAGCATCCCAACTTAAGGGGTTGTCACAAGAAATGTAGGACCTTCAGATGGGAAAGACAAAGAAGCCCCATACACAGAACCTATGTCCCTATCCATTTGATTGAAACATCGCAATGGTATCATTCCCTCCCGGCTTTTAAATCCCCAAATTTGATAAATACAAAGGGAGAAGAAGTCCTATAGATCATTTCAAATAATTTAACATCATGTGTATGGAGGTTACTCACAATGATTATTATTTAATGTGCCTCTTCCCCCGAAGTCTAACAGGTCCTTCCATGGATTGGTTTTCTCAATTGCCTCATGCTATCAAAACTTTTCAAGAAATTACCAATAAATTCATCGATCACTTCTCCTTTAATCTTGACATGGATGTAAGCCTAGAATAATTGTATACTCTTAGACAAAAAAAAGGATAATGTTTCACTAATTTCTTACAACGGTGGAGACAAAGAGCTAGTAAGAGCAAGTGGCCTCTTCTCGATGAATAGAAAGTGGGGATCATCATAGCAAATCTAGATCTGAATCTATCCTTCCACTTGAAAATGCAGTGCATCAAATATTATAATGAGCTTGTCCTTAGATCCCTTAACATTGAGAGAGCTCTAATCTCACAGGGAAATGCTTAAGCTTACAAAGGCAATCAACCATCAACTAGTTCAAATGACAAGCCTCATGTCTGGGCTAAGAACAAAAATGTGACAAATGATGGTGTAGTAGATTCTAAAGTGGTGCTAAGTGCTCTTAGACCAAATATAAATCAAGTTGCTAACATTCAACCAATTGTGTGGCAAACCTCATAACACTTCCCAACTTCGAAAACTGCCAAGAACCATAAGAGAAATAATCCTGGTACAATGAGAACAATCTTTGTGACTTTCACAAAATCAAAGGGCACAAAATGACAAATTGCATGTGACTCAAAAAAATTATCCAAGACCTTATAGAGAATGACACCATATCTATTGAAGTACCAACTGGTAACCAGGATCTTAAGATATACAACAACCCTATGTCGGATCATAGCAAAGGAAATAACATTGGGAAGGCTAAAGATTACACAAATGTACATCATACCTATTCCAATGTGGTTGCTTCTAGTGACAATGTCATCATCATTGTTACCATCAAAGGGCATAGTGTGGAATGTGGAATCACCACACGACATGGTAAGGTCACCATCTAAGGAGTCCCATCTCAATCTAGGGCACAACCTACTTAGCCAACGATAAGCACTAGCAAGTATAATCTCTTAGATCAAATTAAAAAGACCCCCACACAAATTTATATCTTGGAACTATTGAGGCTATCCCCCGCACATAGGGATATCTTAGAAGAAGCTCTATCTACATCATTTGTTCCTAAGGATATAGATATCAAACAGTTTCAAGCTATGGTAGGGCATATCACTAATCATCTCCTTACCTTAGGACAATACTTACCATCGCAACCATCTCGTAATTGTGCTTTACACCTTGAGGTTATCATTCATAAGAATAAGGTTAAAAGAGTCTTAGTAGATGGAGGTGTTGGTCTAAACATTTTCACCCTACAGTTGATCAAAAATTTGGGCTATTCATAAGATACTATTGAGAAGACAATGAGCACCACCATCAGGGCATATGATGACCAAGAACGGGTATCACAAGGTATCATTGCCCTACCCATCCAAGTGGCCCCCCCATCGGATAAAATACATTCCAAGTGTTAGACCTTGATCTTCCCTACAACATACTGCTTGGTCGACCCTAGATCCATGCCTTAAAAGGTGTAGCTTCAACCTACCATCAATGTGTCAAGTTTCCTTTTGAGGGTAGAGAAATTACTATCCATGGAGATCCCGAGCCTTTTTACTACTACAAAAAGCTTGAGGAAAAGTTCTATAAAATTCCCCAAATACCCAAGAATGACGAAGGGCCTACACCTTCTATCTCATTTGTTGACCCATCATCCCTTGTGTCTACCTCTGAAATGAAGACACTCATTGTGCAAAGCATGCTCAACATCAAGGTAGTGATCTAGGATGATGGTTGTGAAAATTATAAGCTAATGAAGGATACTTTTGTGTTGGGAAAGTTACATCTTTCTCCCAAATCTCATGGGAAGCCCACACCTAGCAACATCCCAGAAACTATCAAAATGGCAGCCATTACCTTCACCAAATGGGGGGACCTGAACAAAGAAGATGTTAATGAAGAAGATGTCTCTAAACTACTATATCAGGATGAAAGACCTATCCTCGTTCTTCCCATGGAAGATGATAACAAATGCTTACAACTAATGAAGGGCATGTGCTATACCAAGAATGAAAAACTAGGAAAAATGATAATGGTTTTCTAGAACCTATCGTTCCTGAGAAACGTCTAAAGAATCTTGGCCTAGGTTGTACTACTAGCAAGGTCACCCTTATTGGAAAAGGTACTTCCGTTAAACGAGCTAAGGCTTCATCTTGGTTACCTACGACATGTGATATGACCATAGATGACTTCCCCATTGATGTTGCCAATATATTTGAGAATAAATCCCTCTTCATGATATCCATAACATTCGTTGCTCCAAGCAATCAATTGACTTAAATACGCCTAGTATACCCACAACTCATTGATTTGGACCAATAGGACCAACGATTCTAGATTTATTTGAAAAAGATGAAGCAATCTCATAATTCATGTGACTCTGTGACAACTTACCATGGGAAGATCACAAGGCGGGTTTTGACATAGAGCTAGACACAAGAGTGTACTATGGGGAGACAATTGAATCCTTCAGTCACAAAATTGATGAAATGCAACCAACATGCAGATCTTTAAGTGAAAACCACACTATGGAACTTTTTGATCCTAAAATAGTAAAAATAAAGGACGTATATGAGGGTGAAAACCTCTTTGAGGTGCCTAAGGATGACGGATTCAATCTCCCCCTTAGTGCGATACATCTAGAGAAATCAACAGTCCTAGTAGAAAAGGCCACTCCAGTCAATGTGGGAACAAAAGAAGCACCCAAGACCACTTTCTATGTTGAATCCTTATTGGATGAAGAACAGAAGAACCTAGCAACATTATTGAAATAGGGAAGAACAAACTGTGCATGGTCATATATTGATATGCTAGGCCTTGATCCAGAAGTGGTGGTGCATCATCCAGCAGTCTATCCTGAAGCCAAACCAATAAAGAAAAAGTTAAGGAAGATGCACCCTCATTTAACACTTTTGGTCAAACTTGAGTTACAAAATTTTCTTGATGTTGGATTCATTCGACTGATAGATTATCCTAAGTAGGTTTCAAACCTAGTACTAGTCTCAAAACCCACTGAGGGCATCAGAATATGCACTAATTTCAAAGACTTGAACAGAACATGCTTGAAGGATGATTTCCTTCTTCCTAACATCGACATCATAGTGGATTTAACAACTAGGAATGAAATGCTATAACTCATGGATGGTTTTTTAGGCTATAATTAAATCATGATTGTCGAGGAGGATCAACACAAAACTGCATTCACTTGTCCATGGGGGACATATTGCTGGAACGTGATGCCATTTGGGCTAAAGAATGCAAGAGAAACCTATTAGAGAGCAATGAACCTTGTTTTTCATGACATGATCCAAAAAATAGTTGAAGATTATGTGAACGATATTTTGGAAAAATCAAAGAAAAGGAGTGAACACATACAAGTCTTAGGACCCATCTTTGACAAGCTTGAAGAATACAAGGTACAACTAAACCCGAAAAAGTGTCTTTAGGGTTACATCAGGGAAGATTCTTGGCTATATTGTCTCACAAAGAGGGATAGAAATTGATCCAAAAAAAGTGAAAGCCATCTTAGACATGGAACCACCACAAACACAAAAGTAGATGAGAGGGTTACAAGGAAGATTGCGGTCCATTAGAAGGATCATAGCGTAACTATCAGACAAAATCCACCCTTTTTCGCATCTTCTCCATAAAGGAATAACTTACAAGTGGGATGAGAAGTGTGAAAAATATTTCCAACAGATCAATGACCATCTATAGACACCTCCAATACTCATGTCACCAATACCAAACAAACCATTGATCCTATATATTTCAACAACATCAGCAGCACTAGGTGCTCTTCTAGCACAACATGATGAAAATGGGAAGGAAAGGGCTATCTATTACATCATCAGGACCTTAGTGGGCTATGAAATGAACTATCCATCCATTGAGAAAGCATGCTTAGCATTGGCTTTTTCTTCACAAAAATTCAAACACTACATGTTGTCACATCAAATCAAACTTATTGTGAAGATTGATCCATTGAAATACTTGTTATCCAAAGCAATTCTCACTAGACGAATGGCCAAATGGGTAATGATCTTAACTGAATTTTACATAGAGTATGTAGAGCACAAGGTAATCAAATGACAAGTGATCACATAACAACTAGCAGAGGCATCTATCTATGCTAAGAAGCCCTTGATATCTGAATTCCCTGAAGAATCAATGTTCCTTGTCAATCTCATAGATTAGTGGAAGATGTACTTTGATGGATCGTTCACCCAACATGGATCAAGAGCGGGTATTCTCTTCATCACCCCTCAAGGTGATTACATCCCAAAGTCATAAAATCTATCATTTCCATGTACCAACAACATTGATGAGTATGGAGCCCTAATTGCAAGTCTAAGGATAATAGTTCAATGGAATATATAAGAAATACAAGTCTATGGAGACTCACAGCCGGTTATCAAACAAGTCAATGATGACTACCAAACTAAGGACGACAAGCTTACTCCTTACAAGAAGATGGTAGAGAGTCTCAAGGACCTTTTCATAGATATAACTTTTGAACAGATTCCTTGCATGAACAACCAAGCAACAAATGCTATGGAAATAATTGGGTCACTGTTAGACATGCCAAACAACGTCTTGCAATGTGAATTCTTGGTAGAACAACTTCTTGTACCAACTTTCAAAATCCTGAAATTGAAATTCATGTGTGTCATTATTAGTCCTGGATCTTTGTGGTATCATGGCATCTTTACCTACATAAGTAGAGGAACCCTCCCATTTGATATCACCTCCAACCTTAAAAAGACCTTTGTTAAAAAGGCATCTCGATTCATGATCTTAGGTAATACCCTTTACCGTTGAAGCATCGAGGGGACATTACTATGATTTATTAACCAAGAGGAAGCCTTGATTGCTTTAACAGAAGTACATGATGGCATATGCAGTTCCCATTCTAGTGGTATGACTTTAGCTAAGAAATTGTTGAGGATGGGGTACTACTGGCCAACCATGGAAAGAGAAGCTCATCGGTATGTGCAAAAGTGTGTCTAGTGTCAACAACATAGAGATCTGATTCATGCTCCATCTCAGGAATTATAACCAATGGTCACACCTTGGCCTTTCTTGCAGTGGGGGCTTGACCTCATAGGAAAGATCACTCCAACCTCATATAATGGCCACAAGTTCATCATAACAACCACTAAGTATTTTACCAAGTAGGTCGAAGCCATTCCTATGACCTACATAATGGGAAAGCAAATTGCTAAGTTTATCCTAAACTACCTCATCTATTGTTATGGTTTTCCACAAACCCTTATCTCAGACAATGGAACACCCTTCAAGAAACAATATGTGAAAGAGCTATGTCAAAGATCCAACATCCAACACCGATTTTATAACTGGTATTACCCCCAAGGCAATGGTCAAGTTGAGGCTACAAACAAGACCATTCTAAAAATCCTAAAGAAAACGGTCGATGAAGCTAGCAGTGACTAGCATCTACAGTTAAATCTTACTCTTTGGGCATATCGAACTAGTATTTGTATGCCTACAGGTGCAACCCCTTTCTCCTTGGTCTACAGATCATAAGCCATCCTGCCTATTGAGGTCGAGCTTCCATCACTATGAGTGTCACTACAAAACCTAATCACTGATGAAGAGTACAAAGTATCTTGACTGAACGAGCTAGAATTCTTAGATGAGCGTCATCTTGATGCCCTTAATCACTTACAAGTATATCAAAACTGACTGAAATGAAGCTATAACAAGAAGATCAAATGTTGATCTTTCCAGGTAAGGGATATTGTCCTAAAGCAGAATCAAAAGAACCTTCCAAATCAGGATAGTAAAGGAAAGTTTGAGCCTAACTGGTTAGGTCCCTTTGTCATCACAACAAGTTATGGATCAAGAGCATATTAATTTTCAACACCTAAAGGTGAACCCTTGCAGGAACCAACGAACAACTTGCGTCTTAAAAAATTTTATGCCTAGTCTTGAAGGGTGTAAATATGAAAATATAAAAAAAATAAAAAATGATCAAAATCCAAAAAAATAGTAAAAAGGATTGAAAACAGTAAAGAAAAACAATCATTTTCTAGTGAAAACCTCGCAAATAGGTGCCTTGCATAAATAAATTATCTCCATCTATCCTAGGATCTTTATCCTATCATTCCATCCATCACATCATCCATCCTATTCATTTCATCACCTATCTGCAACCTTATCATAGCTTGATGTTGTGAAGTATCGTATCCTCTTAGTACTACTTGGGATATTCCTAAGGTCAGTTTGTCTTGCCTATATCGAGGTAGTCTATCATCTCACACTGGGGGAAATTCATTATGGATCAGATCGAGTTCTTGTACATCTTAAGGTTAGGAAAAAATTCCAAAAACATTCATAAAATGCTCATCAGAAAATTCAAAAACATTTGCAAAATCTAAAACCCAAAAACATTCAAAAATTTTAAAGTCAAAATCCAAAACATCCAAATCACATCAAAATCCCTAAAAACGTCAAACATCAAAAATCCAAAAATAGAACCTTGTCAAACTATGAGTCTCTAAGCTTGAATGTAGTCAAGGCCATCATTGATGTGCCCTCGAGACACCTTAGGTCAATCCTTTAGGAGTCTGCCATAATAAATTGACATTCCATCAACTGTTCATATATCATCGTCCATAAGTCAAGTCAGTCAAACTACGTGGTCTCTGCATATATAACATAGGCAAGGCTTATCTTTGATTAGCCCCTGAGGCCCCTAGGATAGGTCTTTTAGGTTAGGTTCTTGGTCAAAACTCAGAAAAACCCTAAACATTCAAATATCGAAAAACCTTAAACATTTGTAAAATCTCAAAAAACACAAAAAAATTAGAAAATAATCAGAAAACCCTAAACAACCTCAAATAACCAAAAAAGCATACATATAAACTTTTGAAAAGACCAAAAATAGCCTCAAAATATTTTCAAAATACCAAAAACATTGAAATATTCCAAAAAATCCAAAACCATCCATCCCATTTGGCTTTCACTTGGAATAAACCTTCATCCCTAATAAATCAGTTTTCATCTTCAACCTTCGGAAAAACAAATAGAAAGGGAGTATAGCAAGTCGTAAAGTGAGATCCTAAGTGTCAAAATATAAAGTCTATATCATAGGTAAACACGTCAATAAAGTTTGTATCAATGGCTTATCAAACACCTTATCCTAATCAAAACATTTGATCAACATGTTCTGGGATGAATCCTTCCTGCGATGGGCATCAATATCAGAAATCACCTTAGCTATATTAAACCGGCAAGAGATATGGATAACACTGATTGTTTATCTTTGATCTTTTCTTATGATTTATCTTAATGACCCATTTTGAGTACCTCTCGATGATTTCTATCAAAATGATTTAGAGAGAAAGGAATAGGGCATCGATCATTATCTTTCATTTGTTGTAATTGTGGGTATTCTTGTAAAATAATATTGGTGCATACTTGCTTAGTTGTGTGTAGGAAAATTGTTTGGAGTACATTGTTGACTATTGCATATGCTTTGGTCTGATATATTCTAAGGCTACTAACGTACATTCAAACAAGGTTTCTGTATGTCAAGGTGTGAACAAGAACTATCCTCTCTATTTGCAGAGTCAAAATCCATTACACTAGATACAACACCATCCTATTTTTCAATACCTTGATGCATCATGTCTATGTGTTATATCAAACAATAAGGAATGATGGAAAATTCCAATCCCAGATATGAGCAAATAATCATTATCATGCATTTTTCAACACCATCTCTAATAAAGTCTCGATGGATCATAGACTTGTTGGATCTTTTGAATCAATCATCAAAATAAATGGTCAAACATCTTATTTCTTCTATCTTCTCTCCACACTGACTTGGTATCATGACAGTCAACAAAACAAAAACATCATCAGTGCATCCATCCTACATCCACAAATCATCAACATGCACACATCTCACATAATCATAGCATATCATAAACATACATCACATTATCATGTCATGAGTATGAACATCTGCATTATGCATCCATACCTCTATATGCACATATCATCATATCATAAAATTACATAAGAAAAATACACAAAAAAAATGCATCCATATCATTTTCATATCATATCATATCATGTCATGTCATCAAAAGATAACTGAAAAAGAATATAATATTACATCCATTTCATTACATCTTATATCATTGCATATCACATATACCATTTCATATCGCATAAGCATAAATAAAAGAATTGCATCCATTCATGATAATCTCACATCCCATCAAATACATCTATACATTCATAAGCATGAAATAAAAAGAACATCACATCATATCGAATCCATCTCATATATATATATATATATATATATCTCAAAAAATGACTGTCATGGTATAATATCTGAATCAATGTATGTATATCGATCAAAAGTACAAGATCCATAAGGCTATAAAAAAGGAGCCCATAAATGTATCTTTGAATAAAGAATCGAGAAATAATAAAAAAAAGTGTTTGTACAAACGAGCTAGTCGTGATGGTTGATCCCCTCACCAGGCTATCTCTCTGGATGATCCTCGGCTCAGGGATGTGCCCCACTCCTCTGTGAGTAATCTGGTTGTTTAAGCGCCGCAGGGACATCTCGATGGTAGTGCATACAATAATATGTCGCCTTAATCATGGCCTCTCTATACAAACAGGTAGACACTGTCTACCCCTGAGCTACAACTTTTATAGTCTCTAGCTGCTGACACCGCCTGACCTCCTATGCTAACTACATGTCAACAATCTGCCTAAGTTGATGCTCCTAGTCCCTCTTAGTTGTCAAGGCCCGAACCTACTGCCTGCCCTGGTTTCTCTCAATAGTAATAACCAAAAGTTGTTTTCTGGCCTGATCCCTCTCACTTGTAATCACCTATGTCGACTATTGAATCTGTGTATCACAGGGATTTGGCCCTAATGGTGGCTACTTTGGAGGTTTTTGTTGTATTGGTGGTTGCTGCAAAGGCTGCTGATGCATTGGTAGTGCCCTCAGGACCTGTCCTCTACCCCAACCTCTACCTTGCCCGTCATCTAGCTACCCTTTTCCTCTACCTACACCCCTCCCTCTCGGTCTCCCTCGTGGGGGTGCACTTGTTGGAATTGTCAATTAACGAGGGGGTGTGAACCATGCATCATATGCAAGAATTTTTTGAGCATCTTCCTATCACTGATCATAGGCCCACAGCCTAGCAACCAATTGACAAAAACCCTCTACAACCTCATGGGCGAGAATCATGTGACCCCATGTTGTCTCCCAGGTTGACCTGAAAAAGATGGTGGTGTATGCATCATCAAGCCTATCCTACCTCTTGTCGAGTTGTCTAGCGACCTCATCTGGAAAGTATCTCTTAATGATCGTGTGCTCTTGACCCTACATGTATCGAGTCTACTAAGTGAAGCACAACTGCTAAACATCATCGTACCAGGCTGTCATCTGAAGCTAGGGCCACCTTCTAAATATTGTCATGTCATCAATCACTTGGTGCTAGTACATAATACCAAGCTACCCTGTGTGATGTAAAGTGATGTCACCCCTGTATCTCCAGACAACAAGATCATCTGGCTCTACATCTGCCATCTAAATAATTATTCAAAGCACAACAATGTGCTTCTGGGCCCAAATGTGAAGTAGAGTAACTATTGTGTTGATCACCCTACCATCATAGTATATAAAAATCATGCATATCATGGTAGAGGGAGGCCAACATCACTTCCCCCATGCATACTAGGTCCTCCAGAACAACATCTTGTGCCAAGTTAGACCCCATCTTGAGCTGAATCCTCTGCTTTGTCGATTTAGAGCAACCAAACATGAGATAATCGCCGCAATGATCAATTTGAAGGTTGACACCCGACCTTTGTACATCTCAAGATCAATCTGGGAGGTAACCAGAACAATGCATTCCTGATCGAGCACCTCATGGTAGGCATCGTAGCTAACATCAACATCATATATCATATGCTCACTATGTATCGACAAACTTAATATCCACCATACATCCTCTAGTGTCATTGTCGCCTCGCCGATAGGTAAGTGGAACGACGAGGTCTCATTGTGTCACCACTCGTACAATGTTGTCATCATCACCAAATGTGTCTAGATGATAGACATGTAAGCAACATACCATAAACCAATCTCTCCCAAGTGCTCTTGTCGCAACTCAGACAAATCACCAAGTTTGGAAAAAACTGTGGGTCGGTGTTCATGAGACATCAAAGGAAAGATAACCTGCTACACCCACAAAGCACACGACATAAAAACAATTGGCTAACTTTGGAGTTTTTATCCCCCAAAATGACAATAGCGTCGCTATAATTCAAATTCCAAATAGCGACACCCAAAGCATTTAAATTGCAAATCATGATAAGCGTCGCTAAACACATGCATCGCTATTTGACTCTAGAAAACCCTAACCCTAATTTTCATATCACAAGTTGTGTCGCTATTTAGAATCTGAAACCCTAATTCTAAATTGTGAATTGTGTCACAATTTACATATGTGTTGCTAAAAATCAAGTTAGCATCGTTGATTCTAGAAAAAGTGTTGCTGTATAGCGAGGCCGCCAAAGTTCAAAATTCAAAATGCATTAAATGCACCAAAAAGTCAAATTTCAAATCAAGTTTCAAATCACATACCTATGGTCTTGTGCTTGGAAGCCTCTAGTACTCTTGAACCCAGTCAGAAATGTGTCAGGGGAGCACTTGTTGTGCCATTTTGTCAAAGGGTTAGTGCTCAAAATGCAAGAAATCCTAAAGGTGTGAATGCACAAATGAATTGAAAGTGACCCCTCCTCACCTATTTATGCTTGCAAATTAGGGTTTTTTACCCTAATTTAACCATGAAACTAGGGTTTTTCACCATTTTCACCAAATTTTCCAAACTGAACCTTATTTTGCATCGTTTTTCACATTTTTGGCATGTTTTTTGCATCTTGAAGCCTTTCCAAACCCCTTGGGAAGCATTTTAACCTTTGTCAAGAAATCAACCCAAAATTCTAAATTTTTGCCAGATTTCTTGAGGGGGGCAGGGAACCAGCTTATTCCTTCCGCTAGGGCAATAGTGGGGCATCTAAAAATCAGAATTTTTTTATTTTTTAATTTAAGCAACATTTTTTAATCCAAAGGGCATCAGTCTTTGAACCAACATAACAAGTACCTCGCTTCAAAGAGGGGAAAAATGTAGACATTGAAAAATTCCCTAAATGATAACATACACTCGAATCAAGTATACTAACATCTTTTCGTCTTGAAACCCATCATCTTTTCGCTTAATTAATTAAATTATCCTAGCTATTTGATTAATTATATCCTTTGCATCTATTAACCTAATTAATTTAATCAAGTTAATTCACTCCTTTTCACATTAACCTTTCGTTCAATTAAATTAAATAAATCAAACTATTTAATTAAAATCCCTAAATCTTCTTATTTAGTTAAATAACCCTAAGTTATTAAATTAAATGTCATCACCTTTCCCCCTTTCATTAAATCACTTAATTTAATGAATATCATCTAAATTCTTCTAATCCCCTAATTGCATAATTAACATTGTTTAATTATCAATTATCTTAATTAATCTAATTCCCCCAACTTGCAAGGGAATATTCCTCCTTTGCACATTCCTCCAAAAGGAATATTCCCATGGAATATTTCTTCCCCTTATGCACAATTAAACTTTGTTTTAATTTGCTAAATTATCCTTTTCCCTCACCCATGAGAATATTCTAAATAATATTCTCTCTCCTCACTCATTTGAAAAAGGGAATATTCTTACAAAGCTTCATGTGCAAGTTAACTTGTGACCTCTTGTACAGGTCAAAAGTGTGTTTTTTTGAAGGAATGTTAACCCTTGATTAAAATCTCATCTTCCATTCTCATCCTTTGATGAGAATCCATGATCCATGCCTCCAACTTCTTCCATCCTTGATCATTGATTGACCTTTTTGATCTCAACCCTCCATTTCTCATTTGCTCTCCTATAAATAGGTCACTATTTGGAGACAAAGGGATCCATCTTTTAACATTAGAGTTATGATGTTAAAATCACTCACACTCACACTCATATTTAGCACATATTTAGCATCCTTTAGTTTATTTTAATTGCATTAATTAGCTTTAAGCTTCCATTAATGGCTTCCATGATTACATAATGCATCCATTTAGCTTGTTTTTGAATCTTTTAGTTTAGATTCCATCTAGATTAGCTTAGTATTTGCATATCTTCTTCATTTTAGCATAAAATCATGTTTAATTAGCTTACATCTTACTCATTTAGATTAAAATCATGTTTTCATACACATCTAACAATTGTTCCATCAATTTTCTTCAATAAAAAAGATTGAATCGAGCTCATTTATCCCCAGGATTGGCAAAGGGTCATCGTTCCACATCAATGTGATACCACTCCCCCAACGGATAAGTTTAAGATGGATTAGAGTAGGAATTTTAAATCTTTCATAGTTTAGTATGCTTAGTTTTGATAAATGTTTAGTTTAATTTTCATTTGAATGATCCTATTGAGATTTGACATTAGTGGCTTTGTTAAGCTTTGATTCTTCATGGATCAAGGTTAATCATCCCATACTAATCCATCCAATCACACATTGCACTAATGGAGAGATTGAATCCCTCATCCTTAGGCACCTCAGAGAGGATTTCACCCTCAGATACATCCTTTATTTTTACTATTTTAAGATTAGAGAGTGTCACAGTGCGGTTTTCACTCAAAGATCTACAAGTTAGTTGCATGTCATCAATTTTGCGACTGAAGGATTCAATCGTCTCCCCATAGTATGCTCTTATGTTGAGCTCTATGTCAAAACCAGCCTTGTGATCTACCCATGGTAAATTGTCATGAAATCCCATGAATTTTGAGATTGCTTCATCATTTTTGAACAAATCTAGAATCGGTGGTCCTTGTTGGTCTAAGTCAATGAGTTGTAGGTATACTAGGCATATTTCACTTGGTCGGTTGCTTGGGGTGAAGGATGATGTAGATATCATGAAGAGGGAGTTATTCTCAAATAAGTCAACAACATCGAGGGGGAAGTCATCTAGGGTAGTGTTACATGATGTTGGTAACCAAGAGGAAGCCTCAGCCCATTTAGTGGAAGTCTCCTTTGCCGATAAGGGTAACCTTGCTAGTAGTACAACCTAGGCCAAGATTCTTTGGACATTTCTCAAGAACTATAGGTTCTAGCAAACCATTGTCATTTTGTCCCAATTCCTCATTCTTTTTATACCTCATTCCCTTCATTAGTTGCAAGCCTTTCTTGTCATCTTCCATGGGAAAAACAAGGATGGGTCATTCATCTTGATAGAGTAGTTTAGAGATATCTTTCTCATTGATATCTTCTTTATTTAGGTCCTCCCACTTGGTGAAGGTAGTAGCTGCCATCTTGATAGTTTCAGGGACGTTGTTGCTAGGTGTGGTTTTCCCATTATATTTGGGAGAAAGAGGTACCTTTCCCAGCATGAAAGTATCCTTTGTTAGCTTATAGTTTCCACAACCATCATCCTGGATCACTGCTTTGATGTCGGGTATGATCTACACAATGGGTGCTTTTGTTTTTGAGGTAGATGCAAGGGATGATGGGTCAACAAATGAGGTAGGAGGTGTAGGCCCTTCGTCATTCTTGGGTATTTGGGGGATTTTATAGAACTTGGCCTTAAGATTCTTGCAGTAGTAAAAAGGCTCAAGATCTCCATGAATGGTAACTTCTCTACCCTTGAAAGGAAAATTTACACATTGATGGTAGGTTGAAGCTACAGCTTTTAGGGAATGGATCGAGGGTCGACCAAGTAGGATGTTGTAGGGAAGATCAAGGTCTAACACTTGGCATGTAGTTTCTACAATGATGGGGCCAACTTCGATGGGTAGTGCAATGATGCCTTATGATACTTGTTCTTGGTCATCATATGTCCTAATGGTGGTGTTCTTTGTCTTCTCAATAGTATCCTCTAAACAACCCAATTTTTTTATCAGATGAAGGGTGCAAATGTTCAGACCAACACCTCCATCTACTAAGACTCTTTTAACCTTATTATTATGAACGATGACCTCAAGGTGTAAAGCACAATTATGAGATGGTTGTGATGGCAGGTCTTGTTCTGAGAAGGCGAGGAGATGATTAGTGATATGCCCTACCATAGCTTGAAACTACTCTATATCTATATCCTCAGGGATGAACGACGTAGACAGAGCTTCCTCTAAGATTTCCCTATGCACGGGGGATAGCCTTAATAGTTCTAAAATAGAATTATGTGTGGGGGTCTTCTTAATTTGATCTAAGAGTTTGTACTTGCTAGCACTTTTTGTTAGTTGAGTAGGGTATGCCCTAGATTGAGATGGGACCCCTTGGATGCTGAATTTTCCATGTCATGTGGTGACTCCACATTTTGCACTAGGTCCTTTGATGGTGACAATGGTAATGATGCTATCATAGGAAGTGACCACATTGGAATAGGTATGCTACACGTTTGTATAATCTTTTGCTTTCCCATTGTTGTTTACTTTGCTATGATCTGGCATGGGGGTTTTGTAGATCTTAAGATCCTAATTATCAGCTAGTACCTCAACATATATGGTGTCACTCTATATAATATCCTAGATAATATTTTTGAGTCACATGCAGTTCGTTGTCTTATGTCCTTTGATTTTGTGAAAATCACAGATCATTTTCATTGTACTAGGGCGGTTTATCCTGTGATTCTTGGTAGTTTTTGAAATTTGGAGCGCTATTAGGTTTGACTCTACCAATTTCTTAATGATAGTCTCAATGGGTTCCAACAGTTTGTATACTTGTGTTTTGGATAGTTGTTCTTGTTAGGTGTTCATCTCTGTTGTGTTTCAGTGTTGTTGACCTAATTATTTTGTGATGGTGTTGTTTGTTGCACAGTTGGTTGAATGTTAGCGATTTGATTGTTGTTTGGCCTAGGAGCACATAGGAACACCTTAGCATCTACCACTCCATCATTTGTTACATTCTTGTTCTTAGCCCAGACACGAGGCTTGTCGTTTGAACTAGTTAATGGATAGATATCTTTGTAAGCTTCAGTATTTCCCTGTGAGATTAGAGCTATCTTGATGTTAAGGGTTCTAGGGACAAGCTCATCATAAGATGTGATGCAATGAATTTTTAAGTGGAAGGATATATTTGGATCTATATTTTCTATGATAATGCCCACTTCTTCATCGAGAATTGGCCATTTTATTTTACTCGCTCTTTGCCTCCATCATTGCAAAAAATTGGCAAAATATTCTCCTTTTTTTTGTTTGAGGGTGTATAACTATTTTAAGCTTACATCCATGCCAAGATTGAAGGAGAAGTGATCTATGAATTTTTCAATGATTTCTTGGAAAGTTTTGATACTTGGAGGCAATTGAGAAAACCCGTTAAACTTCGTGGGAAGAGGCACATCAAATAGGACTCATTATAGGTGACCTCAATACACATGATGTTAAACTCTTTGATATGGTCCACAGGACTTCCTCTCCCTTTGTATTTGACAAATTTGGTGATTTCAAAACTGGAAGGGAATAGTACCATATTGATCAAATGGATACAAGAATAAGTTATGTGTATGGGGTTTCTTCATTTTACCCATCTAGATGTCCTACATTTCTTGTGTTAACACCTTGAGTTGTGATGCCATATCATTTGGCGGACTAGGTGGAGGAACATATGTTGCATATTTTGGGATGGTGGATGAAGTGTACGCGGGATTCTGATATGATGATGTGTTATATGGTGTGTATTGTGGTGTAGAATAAGGTGATGATGTTGTAGGCATATATGTTCCTAAGTGTTCTGGTTGACGATGTTTTATTGAGGGTTATAGAATAAACCTTGTTGTTTATTTTGTTGTGTGAGTAGTTATTATTGTTGGGCATACTGTTGAGC
The DNA here is from genome assembly GCA_007258455.2 of Sequoia sempervirens. Classification (NCBI taxonomy): domain Eukaryota; kingdom Viridiplantae; phylum Streptophyta; class Pinopsida; order Cupressales; family Cupressaceae; genus Sequoia; species Sequoia sempervirens. The sequence continues at coordinate 223,869,991 of VDFB02193867.1, forward strand.
TTGTTGTTGTTGTTGGGCTTGTTTCTATGGTTGAGCTGCTAGGACAGCTTGTGCTGCTAAGGTTACTTGATGTTGTTGTTGTTGTTGGGCTACTAAGGTTGCTTGTTGTTGTTGCCACTGTTGTTGTGCGACAAAGGATGCTTGTTGTGCTTGCTATTGTTATTGTGTTGCTAGGGTTTCTTGTTGTGCTTGTTATTGTTGTTGTTGTGTTGCTAGGGCTACTTGTTGTCCTTCTTGTTGTTTTTGCACTACTAAGGTTGCTTGTTGTTGTTGTTGTGCGAATAAGGCTGCTTGTTGTTGTTGTTGTGTGAATAAGGCTACTTTTTGTTGTTGTTGTTGTTGTTCTACTTGTTGCTGTTGTTGTGTTGCTTGTTGATAAGCTTGTTGGGCTTGCTATAAAGCTGGGGCATGTGCTTGTAATGCAGGATCAATCAGTGGTTGGGACACCTGAGATGGGTTTTGGGTATTTATATTTTGTGCAGATTGTGCATTGTTGATGAGAGTTTGGGGATTCCCTTGGTTTAACATTCCTTGCAATATAGTGGATTGTGATGGAGGAATGTAAGTTTGAAGCCCTATTTGATTTTGCATGACTTGGGGACAAATGGAAAAGATGAGGATGGTACCATTAAATATTGCAATGTTAAGGGCATATTAGGACCTTAGGTCCACTGATTGAAAGGATTCCCTTAACCGATGTTTGGAGATTTTCTTGTGTTTGAAATGTGGTCAAGGTATTACCTTGGTTGATAGGGTTTGTGATCAAGAGATTTTTTTGATGTCAATTGATGATGGATGGGATAGATGTGTTTTGGGAAACCACTGGGTTTGATGTATCAATGAGAGGATTGGATGAAGATGTTCCCTATTGTGTTAAAGGCTGATTTTGCATGAGGGTATTCCCTTGCCCTTTTGGGTCTACTTGTGATACTTGGCCTACACTACTTTGCAGGACGTTGGACACACTTGTAGTACTTATGGGTATGCGTGAAGATGGGTGTCCTCGATATGTTGAAGTTGTCATGGAGTAATGAAGTGTAAGTGGTTTATATGCATGTTGGGGATCCTCGGGAATGTGAGGAGTGCCAAATGTTGGTGTCTATGTGGTTTTTTGGGATGGAGGATTAGTATCGAGGGTACCCACAAGTGTGTTGCTTTCAAATGGAAGAGTATGGCCAAAGTCCTTAGCAAGACTAGCTACAATACAAGGTGTTGGTGTTTGATTGAGCCCTAGTGATGGAGTTGTTTGAATAGTGGATGAAGTCAAGCCTTATGTCAATGAATGTGCAATAAAAGATGGGGAATTAGGAACTATATTTTCTAAGGCTTGATGCTCAATGATTTCTTCCCTAGTAAGTCCAAATGGATTGTTCATGATGTCTTATATCTCATTTGGCCTTGATGGTGATGTCTTTTATAGTATTATCTATTTATAAAAAATTTATGTAGGGCATTAAATCCATTCCTACTTTCACTAAAACTATCCATGTCAAAGTATCCCAATGGAGGCTCTATGCCAGATAGATTAGAGTTGGATATTACTACTTCTACTGTCATGTATCCATCCTGGTTTTTATGAAACCTTAGGCATCATAGCCCCAGATCCTTCTTCAAAGTATCCAATTTGTACTTGTTAGTTTATTTCCTTTGAAAGTTTAGGTAGTTCTCTCTAAATGGTCTACTATTCTTTGAGTCAAAAGGCCAATGCCTGACATCTTTAATGTCTTCCTTTCTAACTTTAACCTTATCATATTTCAATAGTTTTGTAATTTTTTCTTTAGAGATCCCCAATGAATTTTTTACCTGCATAGAAACATTAAGAAAATAAGTCTTCTAGAAGACTCAGTAAGGAATCTCATCCTGCCTTGAAATTTTTCCTTGTTTATTGCTTTTCATAATAACCATAAAATTCAAATAGATAGCAACAACCAAAATAGATTCATAGTTTTATCAACCCTTCTATTTTCCCAGCTATAATTTATTTAAATTTGATATTTTCTATTCCCCCCAACCATTCCTATTAGAACAAAACATCATCCAAATTTCTTTTGTAAAGAAAAATTCAATAAAAAAAGTGATTAATATTCTTAGGTTTTCTACATAATGAACACAATTCTATATTTAAATCATGAAAAGACATTGGAAGTTTTTGTAACAACAACATCTATTTAAAACAATATTTTTTAGCTCCATAATATCATTCCAATTCCACTGAAATATTCTTTTCTACTTTATTTCATCTTCCTTAAGTTTCCAACGATAGTTAACATGTTGGATAACAACTTTTCATTTAGTCAATGTTTTATAAATAATTTTGGGATTCAATTTTAAAAGATGTGTCATCTTTCTAATTGTATCCATCCAAGGTATTTTAGCTTCCATTAACACAACAATTTTTATTATTAGTAGAGAACTTTCAATTTTTGTTGGACTCTCTCAGCACCAAGTATGTTCTCCATTTAGTAGATGGAAGACTATACTTAGTGCTTAGAGAAAACCATGTCTTCAGCTAATTATTATATATAATATTATTAAAGAAATTAATACCTTTCTTTTCCCAAGTCTTGGCCAAGCATCCCTAGAGAAGAGCAAGTGGTTTTCCTCTATGGTATAAGTTCTACCACGATGAGGATTTAAAACAAAATTTACCTTGCTCATTGTCTTTACTTATCAACATTATTATTCTCTCCCATGCTTTCTAGATGGTTTTAAAGACATTTGACCCACTAGGATATAATGGGAATTATTGTACTAGAATATCTTTTAAGGGGTTATCTTTCCAACTCTTATAATTTTTTGGGACAACATTTTTAATATTATTTCTAACTAAAACTTTCCATGGTTCAATACCTACCAAAGAGTTAAGGATTCATTTGAAAACAATAGCATTACTTTGCTTTTTAAGGTATTTTAGCCCTAAGCCACCAATTTTTTTTCTAGGAAACACCAATCCCAATTGACATGTGTTTTTTATTAACATTACCATCATACCATAAAAAAATCCTTCTTTTCTTTTGGACTTCTTGTAGCTAGTAGCTACAAAATAGCCAAGCTGAAGAATAATATAGAGTATAAGAAGAGAGATTTTTTTGGCACACTTGGATTTGATGTAAGCAAGGTGGTTGAAACTCCCAAACCAACACAAAAGATCAAACAAAACCGGGAAACAACTCTTCAACACTATCCTATCTCCCTTTATTCAAAACTCACAACAAGAGGCTTGTAGCCCTCCAAACTCAACTTTACAAAAAATCATTTTGAGAAGGCCATACAATGGCCTAAAAAACATCAATTAAGACTCACCATAGAACCAACTCAACATCCCCAAAAGGTTTCAAGTGACTTCTTTGTAACAACATAGAGAGCCAATACATTACTCTTGTTTTAGGCTACTCAATTAGCCCTAATTTACAAAGGAAGTACTTCTCAAATGCTTGTTCAACACTCAAAATCCCTTGATAGTCACATATTGTGATGCAAAACCATAAATTCTCCAATCATTTCTCAAATACCTAACCTCTAGACTGTTGATCCATGAAACCCTCCATTCCCATGCACAAAGACTAGGGTTTTCTAAAAATCACAACTTCAAGACTTTCCAAACTCATTCAATGCATCCAACAAGTTCAACTAGGTTTGTACAAACTCCCTAAACCTTCACAAGATCAATTCTATCAGTATTTCATCAAAACCCTTCTTTAGTTCCTCATTTTCATATGCAAAATGCTCTGCCCAACCCTCGGGCATCATCCCAAACCAAAAAACTCGCTCCTCTTCCACTCCAACCTATATAAACATATACCCTAACATATAACATGCCATTCCTCCAAGAAATAGGACATGAAAATAGGAGGAATGGCTTATTACATTATTTAAACTTTGAACTCTGGCCTAACGCAGGTAGTTACAGAGAATTAAAGAGATCTTCCTCTAAAATTAATATTAGACTCTCAAAATGATTTCAAATGAAAGTTAAAACATGATAGAATAATATAAAATGAATTTCAGAGCATTCCAAGCTTGTATGAGTCTGTACAGAATGTGCAAAGTTCAAGAAGATAGTGAATATGCATAATTAACGTTGTTTCTTTCAATGGAAATCACATTACAATTATTATCAATTGCTCCTCGAGCCTTGAAGAGGATTTTTATACATATTCCCTTCAAAACATAACCACCCAACATACATAACTAACTTTTGAAATGCTTAACTCTTCATATTCCCCTAAGTTGCATTTTTGACAATTTTTTTGATTGACAACATTTTTGCATATTTTTGTACTTTTGACACAAATGATTCAAAAACCACCCAAATACATAATAAATGGTCTTTTTAGACCTTATTTCATATAGATTGACTCAAACTACCCCAAATTCCCTAGACTCACCCTATGACCAACATCAAATGATCAAATTTTGACAAAAGTGTGTAGGTGCTTCTGCACCATACACCCCCACAAAAAAAGAACTTATGCCACATGAGTTAGATCTTGTACCATGCTCCTTCTTAACTCCACATGCTCTTTGATCTGAAAATATCCTTCCCTTGTGTAGACATTGAGATCTTGTAACAAACTCTGCATCCATGCCTTTATTTACATTTGAACATGATTCGTTCTTTGCAATTAGACTTGTCAAATGTCTTCTATCTGTTTTTTGACCAATACATGACAATGTTCTTACTTTCATGCAGTCAAAAAAACTCTTACCAGGGGTTCCTTGATCTGTTTTCCCTTTTGCCTGAAACTCATGCTTGCAATTTCCTTTACTATCTTGTCCATTTTGTCCTTTCTTTACTGTCACCTGTCCCACTGTCTTGTCAGCAACTAGTACCCCTGTCCTCTCAGATTTACATCTTACTGCACCTGCATATGCTTCAATTTTTTCAACTTTATTATCAACTAAAGGGCACACCATGGTCCCTATCAACACATTTTTAGACCAATTCACTGTCAACATATCTAAAAAAACTTTCTCACCTGTTGTCAGAGATTTTTCAATCTTCAAACTACTGTAGTACTCACCCTTGTGTCTTCCTTTACATCCTTTACCAATTCTTTTTTCCACACATGATTACTTTTTCCTTACCTTTCTCATCTTCCACCAAAGGAGTCAAAACAAATTTGCATCCATCCTTCACTATAGTGTATGTGTTCTCTCTTCCATCATACAATGCACGCATGTCATACTGTTAAGGCCTACCTAGGAGTAAATGACAACAATCCATAGGAAGAATATCACAAACTACCCTATCCTTATATCCTCCAATCTAGAATTCAACAATTGCTTGTTCATTGACCAACAAAGATTTCCCATCACTCAACCAAGACACTTTATAAGGCAACTCATGAGGAACTTTTTGCAAATTCAATTTACTCACCATATCACTTGACACCATATTCTTTGTAGAGCCAAAATCAATAAAAATTTTGCATACCTTTTTTTTGCACTTACATGTGGTCTTACAAAGATTCTTTCTTTGCAATGGTTCCACCTCCTTTGCTGCCTTCAATACAGTCTTCCTCATCATCAACATTTCCCCTATTTCAAGAGCAACTCTTAAACTTGCAAAATTTGTACTCTCATACTCCTCTTCTTGAATGATTTGTGCCCTCTTTTCAGTCCTCTTTTATCCACTTGATGAACTACCAAACTTGTCAGGAAATTTCCATGAAGGATGACCATATTCATTGCAATTACATCTCCCTACAAAAACATTAGGATTTCTACCACCACTGAATCTTCCTCTACCCCTAAAACCAACTCTTGTATCAACACCTTGCTCCTTACCTCTATTTACTTCTTCTTGTTCCTCACTTGGCTACTTTGGTGTAGGGATTACTCCTCTCCCTCTTGTGTTAGCACCTCTTCCTCTCATATATTTCTCTTTCCTTCTTTTAATCTTTTCCTCCGCCCTGATTGCTAATTGAAAACACTCTTCAACAAACTTTGGGTTAGCAACAACAAGTTTATCTTGAATATTAAATCTGAGAACACCTAGATATCTAGCCACTTTTTCAACTTCATCTTCATCCCTTCTTGACCTTATACTTAATTTATAAAATTAATATGTATAGGACTTGACATCTAGATCTTTTTGTTTCAAACCTTGCAATCTTTTATACAATTGAACTTCATAATCCTTTGGAAGAAACTTACCTTTCATTTTTTGCACCATCTTGTCCCAAGAAACTATTCTTTACTTTCCTTCTTTCTCCTCTCGACTTGTTCATAGTTCCACCATAGAAGAGCATGACCTTTGAGTTTAGTCTTTTCCACCTTCACCTTCTCTTCATTTGAAATGTCTTCACTTTCAAAGTGGTTATCCATTGTAGCAATCCAGTCAAGCAATTCTTCTTCATTTAAATTTCCAGCATACATAAGAAGATCAACCTTTACCTTCATTGAATCACCTTTCACCGCTTTGAGCATCTTTACCATCCTTTGACCTTTAGGGTCTAGTTCTTCATCAACATCTTCATACTCTCATCTTCCTCCTCTATTTCACTCTCTTCATTCTCATATCTTCTTTTCTTTGTCTCCAAGGCAACAAGCCTTGCCAATACTGCATTATGTGACTCTAGAATCTTAGCATGCTTCTCCTTCAATTCCTGCAACTCTCTAGCAACACCAACACCGATCAGAGGCATCTTCACCACTTTGTCTTTTCACCTTCCAAACACCTTTCTTCAAACCTGCAAAATTCAATCAAATCATCAACAAAAGACCTTGTCCCTAAGCTCTAATACCACCTGATGTAAGCAAGGTGGTTGAAACTCCCAAACCAACACAAAAGATCAAACAAAATTAGGAAACAACTCTTCAACACTGTCCTATCTCCCTTTATTCAAAACTCACAACAAGAGGCTTGTAGCCCTCCAAACTCAACTTTACACAAAATAATTTTGAGAAGGTCATACAATGGCCTGAAAAAAATTCAATTAAGACTCACCATAGAACCAAATCAACATCCCCAAAAGGTTTCAAGTGACTTCTTTGTAACAACATAGAGAACCAATACCTTACCCCTGTTTTAGGCTACTCAATTAGCCCTAATTTACAAAGGAAGTACTTATCAAATGCTTGTTCAACACTCAAACTCCCTTGATAGTCACATATTGTGATGCAAAACCACAAATTATCCAATCATTTCTGAGATACCTAACCTCTAGACCGTTGATCCATGAAACCCTCCATTCCCATGCACAAAGACTAGGGTTTTCTGAAAATCACAACTTCAAGACTTTCCAAACTCATTCAATGCATCCAACAAGTTTGCATCATCCCAAACCAAAAAAATCACTTCCTCTTCCACTCCAACCTATATAAACATATAACATGCCATTCCTCCAAGAAACAGGACATGGCAGTAGGAGGAATGGCTTATTACATTATTTAAACTTTGAACAAAGCCTTTTCTGGCCTAACATAGGTAGTTACAGAGAATTAAAGAGATCTTCCTCTAAAATTAATATTAGACTCTCAAAATGATTTCAAATGAAAGTTAAAACATGCTAGAATAATATAAAATGAATTTCAAAGCATTCCAAGCTTGTATGAGTCCGTACAGAATGTGCAATGTTTAGGAAGATAGTGAATATGTAGCATTAACATTGTTTCTTTCAAAGGGAATCACATTACAATTATTATCAACTGCTCCTTGAGCCTTGAAGAATATTTTTATACATATTCCCTCCAAAACATAACCACCCAACGTACATAACTGACTTTTGAAATGCTTAACTCTTCATATTCCCCTAAGTTGCATTTTTGACAATTTTTTTGATTGACAACATTTTTGCATATTTTTGTACTTTTGACACAAATGATTCAAAAACCACCCAAATACAAATAAATGGTCTTTTTAGACCTTATTTAGTATATATTGACTCAAACTACCCCAAATTTCCTAGACTCACCCTATGACCAACATCAAATGATCAAATTTTGACAAAAGTGTTTAAGTGCTCCTGCACCAAGATTCTCCCTACTAAAGATAGATAACATTTATTCCAATTATCAATTTTCCTTTCAACTTTATTTTTTACCCAATCCCACATATCTTTTATGTTTGGGTTAATCACAAATGGTATTCCCAGATATTTTAATTGTTGATTTGGCCCCCCACTGAATCTTGTATTTGTTAAACCACTCAAGAGATTTGAGGTCCCAACTTAGCATTATAGATTTCTCTTTTAAGAGTTTTTCCCCCGAGGCTTCACAAAAAAATTCTAGTTTTTGTATTAAGAAGCCAATGTTTTCATCCTCTTGTTTAATAAAGAGAGCTATGTCATCAAAGTTCACTACTATTAGGAAAATTTAGTCCTTTTACTTTGGGGATTTGTGAGTCATCTCTTAAAAGATAGTAAATGGCTTTAGATGCAATTACAAAGAGTTTTGGTGCCAGGGGAAATCCTTGTCTAATTGATCTTTGTAGAGAGATATACTTTGTCAAGGTCCCATTTAATTCTACTTGTGCATTTACATCTTGTGATAAAATGTTGATTGATTTACAAAATTATTTGGGAAGACCAAAGGCCTTCAAAGCCATTTTGATGAAAGACCATTCTATTCTATCATAGGCCATTTTAAAGTCAAGAAGAAGCATTCCAATGTTTTGATTAGATTTTTTTAACCATTCCATTGGTTCCCAACTTGTTATCTTTTTTTCTAAAAAATATCTTCCTTTAATAAAACTAGTTTGGGTGTAACTAATAAATGAGGGTAAAATATCCCTCAATCTCAAAGCCAATACTTTTGCAATAATTTTATACAATACATATAACAAAGTAATTGGTCTCCAATTTTTATTAGAGTCTTATCCCCTTCCTTGGGAATTAGTTTAATAATTCTTTTATTAATCTCTTTACCTAATGTACCTTTATCTAAAGCTTATAAACTTGACATAAATCCTCACTTATCCAAGATATATTTTCCTTATAAAATTCAACAGGAGCCCATCTAGACCTAGAGATTTATTGCCTTAATGCTCCATAAAATCATTTTAGGAATTAATATTTTACATATCTCCCTTACTTTTTGAGCCAGGGTAGTATTCTATTTCGAAGAGAAGAGCTTTTGGAAAAAAATAAGGACCTGGTTTTGAACTTCTTTAGGATTGTTAATCAACATCCCCTCTATCCATAGACATATTTCTTATTTTTTAATTTTTTCTTTTAGGAGATTGAAAAATTATATTGAGCCCTTATCACCATTGTTGATCCAATTTAGTTTGGCCCTTTTCTTTAGTCCTTGTACTTTCTTTGCTAGCAAGTTCCTTAATGCACATTTTCACTTAGTTAGTTCTTTATTAAGGTGTTTGTGATCGACAGATTAGTATGGGTCAACTACACTTGATCGATGAGGATATGAAGTATAATCATGCCGCTAAACGTAAATCCAATAAAGATCATTAAAATAAACACTAAACTAGGAATCCATTAAAACTAACATGTTAAACTATGAAAGCTTCAAAACACCTACTCTAATCCATTGAAATTTATCCTATTGGGGGAGTGGTGTCGTGTTAACGTGGAATGACAACCCTTTCTAGATCTCAGGGATAAATGAGCTTGTTTCAATCAGTTTTATTGAAGAAAACTAATGAAACCATTGTGAGATGTGTGATGAAATATGATTTAAAGCTAAATGATTCTAATGAAAGCTATTTTAACATGATTTTATGCTAAGATGATCAAGATGTGTGAATTCAAAGTTAATCTAAATGGATTTTAAGCTAAAAAGATTGAAACCCTAATTAATAAACAAACTACATGAATGCATCTATGTTACCATGGAAGCCATTAATGGAAACTAAGATAATTAATGCAAGTACTTAAGTTGAAATGATACTAAATAAATTCTAAATATGAGTGTGATTGTGAGTGATTTCAACAACATGAGTTTGCTTTGAAAAAGATGGATCCTTTTATCTCCAAATAGTGACCTATTTATAGGAAAGCAAGTGAGAAATGGAAGGTTGAGATCAAAAAGGTTAATCAACGATCAAGGATGGAAGAAGTTGGAGGCATGGATCATGGATTCTCATCAACGGATGAGAATCAATGATGAGATTTAATCAAGGGTCCACCTTTTTACAAACAAACACACTTTTAACTTGCATAAAAGGTCACAAGTTAACTTGCACAAGAGGTCACAATTTAACTTGCACAAAAAGTCGAGTAAGTTTGTTAGAAAAGGAATATTCCCCTTTTTCAAATGAGTGAGGAGCTAGAATATTCTTTGGAATATTATCATGGGTGTGGAAAAAATAGATATTTAGCAATTAAAAAAAAGTTTTAATGTGCAAAAAGGGAAGGGATATTCCATGGGAATATTCCTTTTGGAGGAATGAGAAAAGGAGGAATATTCCCTTGCAAGTGGGGGGGAATTAGATTTATTAGTAATTGAATAATTAAAACAATGTTAATTATGCAATTTTAGAATAATTATATGATACTCATTAAATAAATGATTTAATGAAAAGGGGAAAAGGTGAGATGATATTTAATTAAATAGCTTAAGGTTATTTAATTAAATAAGGAGATTTAGGGATTTAAATTAAATAACTTGATGTATTTAATTTAATATGATGAAATGTTAGCATCAAAGGGGGTGAATTAACCTTATTAGATTAATTAGGTTAATAGATGCAAATGACATAATTAATTAAATAGTTGGGATAATTTAATCAATTAAGCAAAAAGAGGATGGGTTTCAAAACAAAATAATGTTAGTATGCCTGATTCAAGTGCATGACATCATTCAGGACATTTTTCAGTGTCTACAATATTCTCTTGTTGGGTCATCTTGTAGACAACAGTCCAACCTAAAGGTCTAAGCCCTAATATTTTTGTTCCACCTTTAAATCAAGCTCAAATGTTTTAGAAGCCACTTATTGATCTCTTGTAGAGTGAAGATAAATTTGACACAGTCTACATATTTTAACAAATTAGTGTTTAAATAGAACTTTCTATATTTTTTAGGTTCTTCCTATACCTAGTTAGAAAATAGTATTTTAGCACTAATCAGGTGGTGATCAGAGAGAGTTGAAGGGTGGAATTGGACCCTTGTACCATTTTCTAAGCTATTAAAAAAGAAATAATCTTGGTTAGAATACAATCTGTCTAATCTACAATAAATTCTTTTTCTACCTCTTTGAGCATTACACCACATACATCATAGAGTTTTGACTAGTTTTTCCATATCTTCTAGTGGTTCACATAAATTAAGTTTATTTTTCAACTTTTCCCAAAATAAAATCAATACCTTTCCATTCCATTTTTATACCTCCAAATTTTTCCTTTTTGTTTTCATTCATGTTGAAATATCCCCCCATAATCTAGGGGATATTAGGAATATCACACATCCATTTCCACATCTCAATTATTTCTTTATAACCATTAGAGGCATACACAAAACATAGACCAAACTCTTTTTTTTCTCATTCAATAATTATCCATACTACTTTGTTACATGAGGAGGAGCCAGATTCAGTTACAAGACTATTCCATTCAGAGGCAAGAAGAATGGTTGCACCACCTTTGCCTCTTTCATGGCTATTAAAGAATTATGTTGCATCTCCAAATAAATCTCAAATTATTTTCTAATGTGAACTTGATAGATTTAACTTCTTGTAGGAGGATAGCATCAATGTTCCTTTCCAAGTTTAAATATCTTCTTACAATATATTTTTTGTCTGGGGATTCCAATCCACTGACATTCTAACTAGAGTAGTTCAGATTCATCATCTTCCATGATGTAGGTAACAAAGTAGTATGGATAATTATTGAATAAGAAAATATTGTTTAGATTCTAATCATATTGTTCATAAAGCTATCAAAGCATTTTGAATGTTCTCTTTAGTTTTTATTTTATTTTATTTTAGGGTATGGATCCCTCTTAAGTTTCCTAGCATGCTTTCCTCTTTTTAGTTTGTTTTTAAGGTCATATGAACCTACAAAAAAATTATGTTCTTCTCTTTGTTTAGATTTCTATGTTATTATAGTGGGCAATTTGGAGTCAAATCTAATGCCTAATTAACTTGGTGATGCTAGGTTTGCACACAACTTAGAGAACCTGAGGATCCCTAACTAAACAGTTCATTATTCACAACAGGGCTACATTAAATCATCAACCAAGGAGTTGTAAAACTTTGGATGGTGCTGGAAAAGTATATGCATTCACAAATTCTGAACATCCTACTTCAATTGAGTATAGGTGAATAATCATGTGCAAATATAGTAAAAACTTGAAATTGGAATAAATTACTAATTCACAAAATAGGGGAAAGGAATGTAACAACTACCTTCTGCTACGAGTACCTAATGCTTAAGACTAACTATCAATAGTATAACTGTAGTGTCCTAACTTAACTAATCCTCCAAAGTATGAATCAGAATATTAAGCTACACAATGTCATTCATGAATTGTAACATATTCATTCATAAGCATATAACTGAAAAATTGTGCAGTTTTCGCACACACGCCCCGCTGAAAGCAGGGACCCTCTTTTGCTTTTGCTCTTGTGGTTTTGGCCCTTTGATTTTGATGATTTGCATTGCCTTGGAATTAGCTTAAGTGTTTATCTTGCTTACCTAAGTGATCCCCCTAAGTTGCATATTGAGAATCTTAAGTTTTGGGCCAAGTTCAGGTTTTTGCACTGTTTCAGGATTTTTCGCCCTTTCCGGATTTTCATGGATTGCACTCAAGGTCCGGCTCGGTCTACTTTACACCGTGGTTTAGAGATTTCTGGCCTTCGCGGAATTCCTCCTGGGCCAGATTTTTCTAGAATTTCGTCTTGCCGTCGATTTTCCAAATATGGTTGATTTTTGAGGTTTATGCCATTATGACTTATCATTTGCGTTCTCTTGAGTTGGGATATTTGATCCTGGATACTTGGCATGTTGTGGCATACTGAATTTGTGAATTTTTTATCTAGTTATGATTCCCTCGGTGTTATCATCGTTGTTGCTTGCTTGGACGTTTGAAATTGTTGTTTGTCTTTGTTGGAGTCGACTGGCATTTTATTCATGGTATGTGATATTGCTTTATTTATGGTTTCCCAAGTAAGTTATGAGTTTGTTCATTCATTTGTATCTAGAGATAGCTTACTTGTGGGCCGTTATCTGTGTCTCGAGCTTGCATTGTTCGTTAATGGCCAAAATTTAGGGTTTCATGCCTAGGGCGTCCCCATTGCATCTTAATTTTCTTTCGAAGGAACCTAGAATTCAAGGAAGATCTGGAGGAGGTTCAGGTTAAATGATTTCCATACGCAGGCTCCTCAAATTTGTGATCATTCGATCAATTTGAGCGAAATCGTGAGAGGATGTCGATATTCGGGTTTTCTGTCAACATTGGGATTTTCCTACACTGGGGGATTTCCCTAGTTTTCCTGGCCCTCTCCATTTTCTCAGAATGTGTTGAAACTCTGAAACTTTCCCTTTTTCATGAAATTCCAGTCCAGCCAGATTTTTCTGGATTTTCTACGAAGCTTGGTGAAACTTGAAAATCGGGTGAAATGGATGATTTTAATGATAAATTCTTAACATTCCATGCTTTTAATTGATAAATTACAAAGGTTATCTGCTTCTTTTCTGCATTTTGGTGATCAATGGTTGATTTTGTGCCTTCTTCAGGAAAATCCACCTGGCCCAGATTTTTCCAAAATTTCCCCTCTGGCCTGGATTCTGCGGAGGGCTTGAAATCTCGAACTATGTAGATTGCGATTTAACGATATTTCTGGGTTGATTTCGATCTGTGTTTGAAATTATTTGGGATGATAAATATATTATTGATAATGGGCTAATTCTTCATGTTATGGGAGATATTATTAATGGTGGTTTTTGTTGAGTGTAGGCTGAATTTGACTGGGTCGTTGAGCGCTCAGGAGATGAAGTTTAATCTATAAAGAAATTCAAGATACTCCACCCCTTGGCCGACTTGGTGGGGTGCGCTCAGGATAAGAATGGAAGGAAGCAGTTAATATAGGGCTACATTGAAACTTGTGTTTCCCTCTTCACATGCATTGATTTGAATTGTATTGGAGATCCCAAGCCGACCTGGATTGAGTTCAAGCATTTAACACTAATTCATTTTATTTTGAATTCTCCTTGGGCCGACCTGTTTTAGGACCATTTATTGTTGGGCCGACTTGTTTGTGGCTATTTTATGATTGTAAACCCCAGCTTGGCCTACTTTCTTTGGAGGTTCCTATAAATTTGGCATTTCACCTCATTTGTAAGATATAGAATAGAGAACATAGAATAGGACAGATAGTTCTTAGAGTGAATTAAGCAGTAGAGCAAAGGTAGAAATTAGGTCATTATGAGCAAGTGTCGTAATAGAACATTGGAATTGTTGCTGAAATTTGGTGATTCAATACAATTGAAGACATTGTGATTTTATGGTGATCTCTTTTGTGTTGACTTATCTTGCATGGTTCTTATGATTCTATCTTTAAAATTGTTGAAGGTTAATAGATGTATGTTAGATCTGATTCAATGGTGTTTATGATTTGATGCTTGAAGTGTTTGCAGCAATCCTTGGTCCATACTTTTTGCAACTAGCTGATGGTTAGTTGCTTTGCAAAGTTAGCCTAGACCTTTATATTCGTTGTACTTAGTTCAATTGTGGAGATTTATTCATTTCAATTGCAATTGGGTTGTCTTGGATGAATGTTCATGATATAAAAATATTAATACCTTAGAAGATTGCACTGTTTCTGTGAGATTGCAGGTTTATCTGGGTTAAGCAGGAATTAGTTTATGAGGGATTGGTCCATTTCAAGTATTTCATCATTTGCATTATTATTAGGAGTAGTTAAATTTAGGAATCTCTTGAAACCCTAATCTTTTGTTATTTCTTTATCATTTGAGTTAGATTTAGGATTGAAGTATCATTACATTGCTAGATCTGATAAGTTCAAGATTCAGTATTTGCTTGTAGTAAGGTCCCATTGTGATTACAACATTTTCACATTTATCACTAAGTTGTTTATGCATTGTCAAGACCTGACATTATAGACCTTGGGGTTATCTCTTGAGGCTTGCTGATAGAGATTTACCTTTCAAGAGAGATAGGATATTATATTTTGTCTGAGTTGTTGTTGTGCAGAAAACATCATCAACATATTGGCGCTAGAAGGAGGGCCTAAATAAGCTAAGTTGGATCGATTTCTGTCTACCATCTCTCCTGAAAGATTCAGAAGAAGAACTAGATCTACTCCAGGAGAGGAGGAATTTCAAGAACTACTAGTCCCTACTAGGTCAAGAAGGGCCAACAGAAGGGGAGAATCATCATCCACCCTACCACCTCCATCATCTCCATCATTCTCAAGTTCATCTTCATCTGAGGACATTCCCATCCAACAACCTCATCCAGCCATAAATTATCCATTACCACCCCCACCTCCACCAATGGCTTTCCTAGCTAATAACCCATCTCCATTGACTTTCGCCAATTACAATGTCATGCCCAAGAACCCTGAGCACTTCTATTCAAATTTACATGTTAATGATCCTAATAGAGCTGCTGAGGAACACATCAGGATCTTTCAGACTAGCCTTAACGATAGGGGAATCAATCATGAGGATGTAGCATGTAGGCTCTTTCCTTATTCCTTAGGAGAAGATGCATTCTATTGGTATAATCACTTGCTTGCCGGGTCTATCCAGCATTGGACTGAACTAGAGACTGCATTCCTGTAGAATTTTAGGATTCACATTAGTCCCAATGAGCTTTATCTTTAGTTCACTAATGTTAAAAGAGAAGTCCACGAGCCTATAGGGTCCTTCAACAATAGGTTTCACCGTTCCTATACCCAGTTGTAGGCTCCCTATGTTGTTGATGAAGCCACTACTTTAGAAGTCTATTATGAAGGTATTGACAGCCTGACAGCCACCTTCATGAAATGGAGAAACAATCCTCCTAATACCCTACTTAATGCATATGTAGAGGCTGTAAAGGTTAGCATTTCCTTAAGACAACATTTTTCTGGACCTTTACCATCATTAGGACCCGCTGTTCACCCTGGGCAGATCCCAGCTCTCAATCAGGCTCTCACCAATCATACTCCCATCATGAATCCAGTACCTCAGTTGCCTATGGTACCCCACCCAGGGCCTCCAGTGAGTCAAATGCCACCCACAATCAGCTACCCTCAATAAAGTGTAAATCAACCTCTTCATACACAACCTCAGGCTAGTTTTCCCCCATATCTGTAGAATTCTGAAGTCTTGAACTAGTCATTAAATACCAGCACTGTAGTAGGATATTCCCAAAATAATGTGAGCCAGCCTCCATATAGAAATCCTGACTAGGAGAGACTGGATGAACTATCTGAACAAGTGAAGAAGCTGAATATGGAGGTGACTTACTTGAGGAACCAGAACAGTCAATTGCAAGCTGTTTAGAGAAATATGCAGTCCAATCAGAGCAGAGAAAGTCAAGAAAATCAACAAGGACAACACTTTGATAGGGGGCAATGTCCTGAAAGAGGATATAACCATGACAGAGGATACAACAACGAAAGAGGATATAACAATGACATAGGATATAATGAGAGGATAGAATTATGATAAAGGACAATCCTCAGGCCAGAACTTTGATAGAGGGAAAGGTGGTGGACAAGGGTTTGACAGACGATAGCCACCCAGATAGAATGGGACTTGGAATACAAGGCCTAATAATGGAGGAGTCCCTACCCCATTGGATCAACCATTCAATCAACCAATCAACCAAGAGAAGCCTCCTAGTGGTGTATATTTAGCTAAAGCTACTTTATTAGGATAGTGTAGGCTCCATAAAACGAGTCAAAATTCTGAGTTACATTGTCAAGAGTTCCAAACAGTAGCTTCAATTTTTTAGTATGAAGTGGAGAACAATTCAGGTAATCAGGAAATGGTGCTATCTACTCCTTA
Organism: Sequoia sempervirens; assembly: GCA_007258455.2. Classification (NCBI taxonomy): domain Eukaryota; kingdom Viridiplantae; phylum Streptophyta; class Pinopsida; order Cupressales; family Cupressaceae; genus Sequoia; species Sequoia sempervirens. Next base: position 223,886,910 of record VDFB02193867.1, read on the forward strand.
TGATTCACCAGTGTTGGTGTTGAATCATGCTCCTTTTCCACAGAGCAAAGACAATGTGCTTGAAGAAGAGTCAGACCAACTCAAGGAAGAGGTAGACCAGGTATGCAATGGAGATGATATTTCACGGTTATTTGATGAAAATCTAGTAAATGACAATGGACCCTTGGATGAAAAAGAAGCTTATGTTGAGGAGGTACAAACTTTCTAGAGGCATGCCAAGAAGTATGATCTAAGGGATCTGCCACATAGACATCCACAAGTTGGAGGCCCCTTCACCATTTCCATCCCTCCAAACAACTTCACCACTCCTCTAGATCCTAATGCCAGCAATAATCCGTTATACCCTCATGTGTCTAAGTAGTATCTGTCAAAGGAAGGACAAGCACAAATGGACATGTCAAAAGGAAGGAGTATTGAAGCAAGCAAGGACAGGATGGTGGACTATCCAAAAGAGACTCATGTTGATCTAAGTGAAGAACAACTAGCCATATATGCTGTAGAAGAACTCAAGAGGCTAAAGGTAAGTCTATCTGCATTTGAATTATTGATAGTTCCAACCATTAGGAATGCAGTTCTAGGAGCTTACAATGCAAATTCCATATCAAAAGATAGATCAATTAGTGAAAGTATCAACAAAGTATCTAGCTCTCAAACAATAGGAAGACAAAATCAGACTCATAATCAAGTTCATGTGCCTCCTGGAGATAAAGGAAAAGAGAAGGATGGGACTCAGGTTGCTCGAGTGGATACTCCCTTAACTCTATTTTAAGGGAAAACAAATACTCCTCCATTCCTAATCTCAATCCACATATTTAGTAAGAACTTGCACAATTGTTTGTTAGATTCAAGTGCTTCCACCAATGTAATGCCCTTTGGTGTCTATCAAGCTCTGGGCATTACTCCTGCTAATTCCCAAAAGAAAGTTACACAATTGGATAGAACTAAAGTTAAGGTTGTAGGAGAATTAAATATGATTCATATGCAGGTTGCTTCTGACCCTAGGATTCAACAGGTTATCAATATATAGGTGGCTGATATACCTAATGCTTATGGCCTAATTCTGGGAAGAGACTTTACCAGGGCCTTGAATGGATATGTATCAACTGATAACTCTCATATGTGGCTTCCCTGGAAGGGAGTGCTAAACCAGATTAGAATTGAAAGAGAACCTAGGATGAAGTACATGATTACAAATATCAGAACACCTCCAATGAAATTCTAATAGCTTAAGTAAGTATGGGTAACTATGTGCTTACAACCCCTTTTGAGGAGTTAGATGTAGAGGACGTCCTTATGTTCCACACAACGCCTGTTGAACTTACAACAGAATCCAGTAGTACTAAAGCCTTGGTAGAACCAGTTGAAAATGAAGATGATCTTGAAGACAATCAGCTCAGTTTACTGGATAATTTCTAGGAATTCATTTAGAATAAGGATCCAATACAGACTAGACATGAAGAGTTCGTTGCCAGGATTATAAAAGATTGGTCAAACTTGAGTTATAGAATCGACCTAGAGGACTTGTTGTTACCAGCTTGGTGCAGGATACATGAGGAAGAGCATTCAGAATTCAAATGCTTCCAGTGTCAGGCAACCATAAAAGAGGTGGAAGAACAAATGTAGCTGCCACAACATACGAGGGATGCACAGAAAAATACATCAAACAAGTCTCCAATGGGAGAATTTCAACAAGTTGCTGATGAATGTCTTGAAAAACATGAGGAAGCACTTAATGGAGTGGTCAACATTCCTGATGACTGTGATCAAAAGTCTAAACCAATGCCAATAGAGGAAGAATTCAGGGAGTTCTCTCGTTTATCAAACTCTATTTTTTCTCTGTCTGTTGATGAATTAAGCACTGAAAATTTACAGACTTTATGTATCAATGATGAGATAACTAATGTGGCTCATATTGATGTGCAGGAAAATCTAAATAATGCTAAGAGCGGTAATGATGCATCCATGATTGGTGGACTTGACAACATACTTGTAGGTGAAAATGTGCTTGAAGATCAGTTTGCGATGCCTCCCAGTGAAAAGTTCCACGTTGATAATTCTGGACTTGTTCAATCTAAATTTCACTCTGTACTACATAGTGATGCCTCTAGTTCTGTATTGCATGTTTCCAACACAAGGGGATTGTTGTACCATCAGTGGAGACCTCCTGATGACATAGATATCAGCTCTTTACAATTGAAGAATGATGAATAACACATCCGGTCTACAACAGTACAAAATCAGGTTGTTTCTTTCTTTACTGAAAATTCTGAAGCTTATTAATTCGATTATGGAAGTTTAGGAAAGACAACTTGCATACGGATTGATCATGGTTTCAATGAAATGCCTCAATTGTTGATTATTCCTATCAATAAGGTTAAGTTTGAATGTTGTAATTTGGTGATTTACTTTGTTGAGTATAAGGATAAGTTTGCATTCTTAAGGACTGTTACTTTCACCTTATTGCTTGTTCATGCACTGAAAATTCAAGTAGGTGTAGATCTTAGTTTATCATGTCTGGTGATGAGTCATTTTGGTGTTTCTTTGTATATAGTTTGATTTGAATAAATGAAAATTACTCTACTCTCTTTAAGTTTTCTTTTCTACTCTTGCTTTCTTTAGTGTAGGTTTTGCTTTCGGTTTGGTGTGTTTTGCTCTGCTCTTTCTTTGGAGGTTTTCTTGTTTTCTTTTGGATGTGTTGCACCTGCATGGAAAATATACCATTTATGGGACTATTCTGAGTATTTCCCTAATGAAATCTAATCCTGGGTCTTGAAAGGATGGTTGAGGTCTTTGTTATCATCATGCAGTCTAGATGTCTGATTTAAAGAGGATGGGTCACTGGTTTGATTTGAATTTGAAGTATTATGAAATCTTATATCTTTTATACATCCTAAGAATCATGAGGTTGCAGTAGGATCTTTGTGAGGTCTTGTCAGGTGAAAAATCTTATTTCTGCTTCAGTGCCACTGTGGTTCTCATCCCTGAGTGTGGACTTCATTGTTCATAGGTTGAAATGAAAAAAAGAAAAGAAAATAATATCAAAAGAAGAAAAGAGAAAATATTGAAAATCAAAAGAATGATCTCAACTTATCAAGGGTATCCAAATATCTCTATCGGGGTTATGGACGCCTGGCTGGAAATGGAGCTATGTTCAGGAGAGTCACAGCAATAACCTCGTCGGGGCTACAGATGCCTAACTGGCAGTGAGGCTCTATCCAGGTTGTTTTTGAAGTTAGAATATTTATGTAGCCTGACCTTATTGAACTTGGTTTCTACAGTAGCCCAAGGAGGGAAATGAACTCATGTGCACACACTTGGATTTTTAGTTTATGGAAGGATCAATCTGCCTTTGGTTCTGATGCTTTAATCTTGCATTTTGATTTGTTTGTCTGGTAGTGAGATCGAAACCAAAGATTCTGGGTTCATGATTCTTGTCCATCATCAAATGCTTTGGAGCATTTTCCCAGCAGAGTCGCCATTTGTTGTGCAGTTTTCACACACACGCCCCACTAAAAGCAGGGACCCTCTTTTGCTTTCACTCTTGTGGTTTTGGCCCTTTGATTTTGAAGATTTTCATTGCCTTGGCATGAGCTTAAGTGTTTATCTTGCTTACCTAAGTGATCTCCCTAAGTTTCATATTGAGAATCTTAAGTTTTGGGCCAAGTTCGGGTTTTTGCACTATTTCAGGATTTTCTGCCCTATCTAGATTTTCCCAGATTGCACTCGAGGTTCGGCTCAGTCTGCTTTAGACCGTGGTTTAGAGATTTCTGGCCTTCGCAGAATTCTGCCTGGGCCGAATTATTCCAAAATTTTGTCTTGTCGTTGGTTTTCTGAATATGGTTGATTTTTGAGGTTTATGCCATTATGACTTATCATTTGCGTTCTCTTGAGTTGGGATATTTGATCCTAGGTACTTGGCATGTTGTGGCATACTGAATTTGTGAATTATTGATCTAGTTATGATTCCCTCGGTGTTATCATCGTTGTTGGTTGCTTGGGTGTTCAAAATTGATGTTTGTCTTTGTTGGAGTTGACTGGCATTTTATTCATGGTAGGTGATATTGCTTTATTTATGGTTTCCCAAGTAAGTTATGAGTTTGTTCGTTCATTTGTATCTAGAGATAGCTTACTTGTGGGTCGTTATCTATGTCTTGAGCTTGCTCTATGTGTTAATGGCCAAAATTTAGGGTTTCATGCCTAGGGCGTCCCCATTGCATCTTAATTTGCTTTCGAAGGAACCTAGAATTCAAGGAAGATCTGGAGGAGGTTCAGGTGATAAGGCTCCTTAAATTTGTGATCATTCGATCAATTTTCATTGCCTCGGGTTTTCTGTCAAATTTTCTTCTAGATTTCCCCGATCCTGGCCCTCTCTATCTCCCGAAATGTATTGAAATCTCTAGAACTTTGCCTTTTTCGTGGAATTCTGGTCTCGTCGAATTTTTCTGGGAAGCCTCTCTATTTTCCCGGAATGTGTTGAAACTCTAGAACTTTGCCTTTTTTGTGGAATTCTGGTCTGGCCGAATTTTTCTGGGAAGCTTGGTGAAACTTGAAAATCGGGTGAAATGGATGATTTTAATGATAAATTCTTAACATTCCATGCTTTTATTTGATAAATTACACAAGTTATCTACTTTTCTGCATTTTGGTGATCAATGGTTGATTTTGCGCCTTCTTCGGGAAAATCCACCTAGCCCAGATTTTTCTAAAATTTCCCCTCTGGCCTGGATTCTGCGGAGGGCTTGAAATCCCAGACTGTGTAGATTGCGATTTAACGATATTTCTGGGTCGATTTCGATCTGTGTTTGAAATTATTTGGGATGATAAATATATTATTAATAATGGGCTAATTCTTCATGTTATGGTAGATATTATTAATGGTGGTTTTTGCTGAGTATAGGTTGAATTTGATTGGGTCATTGAGCACTCAGGAGATGAAGTTTAATCTATAAAGAAATTCAAGATACTCCACCCCTTGGCTGACTTGGTGGGGTGCGCTCAGGATAAGAATGGAAGGAAGCAGTTAATATAGGGCTACATTGAAACTTGTGCTTCCCTCTTCACATGCATTGATTCGAATTGTATTGGAGATCCTAGGCCGACCTGGATTGAGTTCAAGCATTTAATGCTAATCTATTTTATTTTGAATTCTCCTTGGTCCAACCTATTTTAGGGCCATTTATTGTTGGGCCGACTTGTTTGTGGCTATTTTATGATTGTAAACCCCAGCTTGGCTGAATTGCTTTGGAGGTTCCTATAAATTTGGCATTTCACCTCATTTGTAAGATATAGAATAGAGAACATAGAATAGGACAAATAGTTCTTAGAGCGAATTAAGCAGTAGAGCAGAGGTAGAAATTAGGTCATTCTGAGCAAGTGTTGTAACAGAACATTGGAATTGTTGCTAAAATTTGGTGATTTAATACAATTGAAGACATTGTGATTTTCTGGTGATCTCTTTTGTTTTGACTTATATTGAATGGTTCTTATGATTCTATCTTTAAAATTGTTGAAGGTTAATAGATGTATGTTAGATCTGATTCAATGGTGTTTATGATTTGATGCTTGAAGTGTTTGCAGCAATCCCTGGTCTATACTTTTTGCAGCTAGTTGATGGTTGGTTGCTTTGCAAGGTTATCCTGGACCTTTATATTTATTGTGCTTAGTTCAATTGTGGAGATTTATTCATTTCAATTACAATTGGGTTGTCTTGGATGAATGTTCATGATCTGAAAATCTTAATACCTTAGAAGATTGCACTGTTTTTGTGAGATTGCAGGTTTATCTGGGTTAAGCAGGAATTAGTTTATGAGGGATTGGTCCATTTCAAGTATTTCATCATTTGCATTGTTAATCTTAGGAGTAGTTAAATTTAGGAATCTCTCTAAAACCCTAATATTTTGTTATTTCTTTATCATTTGAGTTAGATTTAGGATTGAAGTATCATTACATTGCTAGATTTGATAAGTTCAAGATTCAGTATTTGCTTGTAGTAAGGTCCCATTGTGATTACCATCATTTTCACATTTATCACTGAGTTGTTTATGCATTGTCAAGACCTGACATTAGAGACCTTGGGGTTATCTCTTGAGGCTTGCTGATAGAGATTTACCTTTCAAGAGAGATAGGATATTATATTATGTCTGATTGTTGTTGTGCAGAAAACATCATCAACAAAAACTAGTAATTAAATTCACAATGCATCATTTAATCTGCTAACTAAAATTAAAGTGGTTCAATAGTACCTCAAGTGGCCCTTGCTTGAGTTGCTACTTCCACGAGATTTTATTAAACACTCACTCAATAAATCATGACATCAAATCAATTCTTTTTTATTGCATTCTAACACTAAACTATTGCATAAAATCTAACAAGAATCTATTGAAGTATTTTTTCTATAACACACATTCTATTCGTAATACTGCTAAAACTAATGCTAGTAACTAGATATCCTTCTCAATAGAAGATCCTACTATATAGGGTCTATGAGGAGTTTCATTATTCATGGACTAGAAATAGACTTATAAAAATAATGTCAACTCTTTACTCAAGGATAGGAAGAGGACTGAGTTTTGAAACAGAAAACAATAACTATTTGAAACAAGAGTAGAAGAACCAAATACAAAATCTATGCCTAAGAAACTTAACCACTCCTAACAAAAACGTGTTTAAGCAAAACATTTTTATCATAACTCAATTTCATTGCAATTAGAATCCTTCTCCTTGTTTCCTCATTGGTAGGTAAGAGTGATATTAGGAAACTCACAGACTGATCAATAAATGCTCACCTCCATTTTCCTCTAAAAGTGCCATGCCACAGTCAAATGACTTCTTCTCTGCAATAACTTGTAGTCCTTATGCTACGGATTGAGAAACCCATTGTTGTGGTTTGATAGTTCTTCTTGCTGCAAGTGAGTCTTATTCCCAAGGCATTCTCATTATCAACAATCATAAAATAAACGTAAAATCCTACTAAATTCATAGACATTCATGATTTCATACATGTACACATATCAACATAACATGTTTCCATTTCCAAATGCTTAAATTCTTAAAAGTATATAAAATGTATAAAATTTCTTGGTAATGTCTTGAATGTTAGCAGAAAGAAATGATTAAAAAGTATAAAATAGTAATGGGAAACTAGCCAATTATCAAGCCCATCATTCCCCCAAACCAAATCTCTTCCTTGACTTCAAGTAAGCTTTAGGGTCGAAGGTTATACTTCAAGGCAATTTCTTTGTAATCGACAACACTGGTCACCCCTTTACCCTGATTCAAATAGAACCCTTGTTGATCTGAGATCTTTTCCAGTATTTTGTTCTCTATTGTTGCACCTTCCTATCAATTTCTCCCTATCTAGTGTGGTATGGGGAATAGGAAACGAGGATGAAAGGTGAGAGGGAGCCAAGCAATTCAATTTTTGAAGGCAGTTGTAATGTATTTTTGTCATCTGCCAATTGTTGCCACATAATTATAAACAGAATGAGGCTCATTCTTCTTAAGTTCTAGGTTTAATTCTCTCCATCTGCCTTGGGTAAATTCAAGTGCCTCTCTAATTGTGTATGTTTCTAGTCCCTTCATTCTTTTATGGTCCCTTTCTCTATAATCTAGTGTTTTGGTTGCAACTCCCCTATGCTCTATGAGGTCTAACCATTGGTCTACTATTATATTTGGATCTGCTACTTTTACTCTCAACTATATAGGGAGTGATTTCTCTTTCTCCTAATATCATTGCATCAACTAACCCCTTTGATGCTCATTTATAATGTAGGAAGCTAAAGCTCTAATTTGAACATCTGCCACAAATATGAGTGGGTTCCATGCAATATCATATGAAAGAATCAAGTTGTGCATATAAAATTCACATAATTGATCTTGCATCTCTAGTGTAAACCATTCGAAAACTTCTAAAAATAATGATGTCAAATTCAAATCAAAGGGAAGGTCACTGATTAATTGACTAAATTGAAAACATAGAGATTTTCTCGCAAGAACAAAGTGTATACCCTGGCAGGAGGTCTGCACCTCATCAACTGAACTATTTTATCTATCAATTCATCAATTTTTACCTTCAATTTATGTATCTTTATCTCTTGCTTCTCAATTTTTCTGGCATGTGTGGCTATTAATTATATTTTCTCTTTTTCCTAATCATTTTCTTTCTTGGAAATTTCCTTTATTTTATTCCATAGCTCAATGCCAAGTGACACGATAGTGGGAACAATGAGTGATTTTATATATCCAATTGAGCTCTTAGGGTATTGATCATTTCCAATTATGGAAAGTTGTGCCAACACTTCTAGCCTTATCCTTGCTCAAATTTCTAAATTTTTTCTTCCAATTCCTTAATCCTTGCATCCCTTTCACTGTCCCTTTGTTGGTATGCTTTCAATTGTTCTTATAAATGTTGTATCCTTTGCAAGGCCTCTTGCAGTTCCTTGCTGATATTTTTTCCTTCCAAAAATAATTCCTCTTCTTTCTCCAAAAATTGCTCTTCTCCTACCTCTTTCAAATGCACAAACCCTTCTTCAAAAACAAGACTTCTTAGAGGCCTAATTTTCTTTCTAGCCATAAAAATATCTTTTAAATCAAAGTCAAAGGTACTGCCCATATACAAGGGTTGCACAATGGGTGTTCTCGTATCACTATCAAGAACATTTTCCTCAAAATTCGTATCAATATCAATCATAACAACATATTGTGGCTTATTGGTTTTTCCTTTCATAGGCCCTTTCCTTCTCAAGTGATTGATCACCTTCTTGATTTTGTAGGCCTTTTCTTCTTCTTCTTCACAGGTGTATAATTAAAGGCCACACTTTTCCTTTTCTTTGGATTTGGTGGGATTTTAGTAGAATTTGGGATTTTTGAATCCTCTTCGGCTACGAGTTGCTCAACAAAAGTTGTAGGTTGAGCTTCTTGTAGTCCCTGCTCTTCAAGTTCCTCTATGCTATAGGTAGGTGTTGTAGCAGGGGAACCAGAGGGTATTTCTCCCTCTATTGCAGCTGGAGGAGGTCCTTCCATTTCGTGTTCCTGACCCCTTTCTTCTATATTTTGTACTAGAATAATGTTTTTTATATTGTTTCTATTTAGAAAATATTCCTAAGATACATTGGGAAATTGAATCCCAAGACTTCTCTTAACAAGTAAAGTGACTAAACATAAATGAGTCAAAGCCAAATGATTCCTTTTCCTCTTAGATTTTGATGACATCCTTTTTAACAAATTATACAAAATTTTGAAACATTTACCAACCTTTGATAGCATAAATGATTGAGTAGCTTAGAATGCATTGTATATAACAATGATTGTCTTCCATCATAAGTTAAATATCTAACAATGTGTGCAGCTATAGAGGCCCAAATCCAAGGTAAAGAAATTAATTTTGTACCTTGTGAGGAAGAATCCAAATTCTCTTCAGGTAAGGAGAATTCATTTCTAGCGGTGATTGTGTTTGTCCTGATTGGGAATTCTTCTCCAATTCTTAGAAGACTTGACACCTCTTCTATGGTCACCTTTGATGCATCAACCCTTAGTCCTCTCACAATTACCTCATCATCTTGTAAGGTGCCAAAAAATTCTTGGGTCATAAGCTCATTGCTTCTATGAGTCTAAGGAAATAATCTAACCAGCTTGCATGTTGGAAGATAGGAAAACATTGCCTGTCCTCTAGTAGAAAATTATGAGTTGAAGGGTCTCTTCTTACTATATCACCTCCCATTATAATTTCACCAATTCTATTTTTGCTTTGCTCTTGAATGATCACCCAATTTTTTTATTTTCCCTGTTATGATCTTATGTTTGTTCAATTCAAATCTGGATACCTCTTCTCTACTTTGAACTCTCATTTTCTTGATAATAGGTAGAAAATTGAAGATAATTAAAAACAACAAAGGCTTTTTGGCTACTCCTCCCCCCAACTAAGGATGTTAATTTTCCTCAATTAGTATGTACAAAAAGGGCATGACAATAAATATTAAGCAATGTAATTTGAAACATGAAGTTTAAATGTGTGCATGAATGATAAATATATAAAAAATTAGTAAGCTTAAATATTAATTATAAGAGTTAATGTGAGAAGTAGTTGTTGACATGTTGTGAAGTGAAGGATGGCACATGTGAAGTTAGCTAAATGTCACCATACATCATGGGGAAAGATTTGAAATGATTTGAGGTGATGACTTAAGGATTGCAAGTGGTCGTGGTTTGAAAAGTAACTTCTTATGAGCATAGCACGTGGCAAGAAATTTTGAATGGTGAGAGAAAGGTTGTTAAAAGTATGTGAGATGAAAGTGAATAGTGGAATTTATTGAATGATACCGATAATATGAATAGTGGATGTGATTGCTACATGTTATGGAATGAAGAAGTTGCATGAAATGAAAATTAAATGATGGTCGCTATAGGCATGAGTGAAATGATGATGGTACAAGTTCTCTGGGGATCTAAAGAAACTGGTCCCTTCTGAATGATATGCCTTGGGGCATGAAATTGAGTCTCGTGAACTCTACTACAAGTCCAAAAAATGAATGTTGTTGTGTGTCACCTGTGCACATGTGTGCATGTGAGAAGTGTTGTAGAATTATACCTCAAAAATAATAGTATGTGAGCTAGGAGGCTCGCCTTCTAATACTTCATCTAACACCATGCTTATGTCTATTAATTATTCATGTAATTTAGGTTCAAATTGATGTTGAAGAGTTTACAGGAAATCATCCTTCTGCAGTGGTTGTTTATAAAGTTTCAATCAATGGCCATTGAATAAGAGTGAAAACCATACCACATCAATTGTTAGGAGTTGAAATCCTCCATTTAGAAAGACATTCTAAATTTCATATGGACTGAGCCACCTTGTTTGCAATTTTCCCTTATGATATTTGTACCTAAAATCATAAAGTAGAGCCCAGTCACTAGTATTGAATTGTTTTATTTTGATAAAATGATCATGCTACCTCATTCTCTATTTCTACATAATCTCAGTATCATGAATGGATTCCATGCATATCTCGTCTAAAGCATTGAGATTGTGCAATCTCTCCTTTTGTGCTTCTAATATATCCATCCCTAATTGTACTATTGTTTTGAGAGTTTTATATTCAAATTCAATTAGAAGGACCAATTTCTTACCATACACCAATTCATCTGGTGTAAAGCCTATAGTTGTTTTCTAGGTTATCCTGTAGGCCCAAACTACTTCAAGTAACTTGGTTGCCTAATCTTTCCCTTGAAGTTGCACTATTTTTTATAAGAATGATCTCTATTTTCTATTAGTGATGTTCACTTGACCATTAGCCTGAGGTTGATAAGGTGTAGATTTTCTATGTCTTATCTCATATTCCTACACTAGCTTGTTGATCATCATGGCATGCCTTGAGAATTTCATAGACCTCATCTTCCCTGATGCACCTTCTCATTAGATTATTAGGCCCTATGTAGAATAAATATCCAACTACCCATAAGTAAGGAAAATTTCTCTCAACTAAATGTCTATTTTCCCTTGGTGAGAGATGTGGTGGTGTTTTCCCTGCAACTGGATAATTAGTTATGTTTGCATACCAAGGTGCATGTAGAGAGAAGGAAAATATATGCTCATTTGGGAATGAATCATCCCTAATATCCTCTTTTTATTTTGTTTCCAATCTGGAGATAAATTTTTCTACTATATTAGTGTTTCCTGGTTTTTCTACAATTGTAATATCAAACTTCTAAAGTAGCAATAACCATCTCACAATTCCACCTCATACGATTAGTTTATTCATCAAGTACTTGATTGTTGTATAATTGGTATGAATGAATATAGAGTACCCAATATGATGTAGTGCTTGAATTTATTGATTACATAGGCCATTTCTAACATCTACTTCTCGGTTATTGTGTAATTAGATTTTCTCCAAAAAATATTTTTACTGACATAATATATGGCATTCTAGATTTTCTTCTTTTTGTCCTAATATAGCTCTAATTGCAAAATCATAAGCATCAGTGTGTATATAAAAAGGTAATGTCCAGTTTGGTCCCCTCAATACTGGGGTCCTTGTAAGTGTTGCTTTAAGGGCTTCAAAGACATGTTGGAAAGTAGGTGTTCTATCAAACTTCACATCTTTAGATAGCATAGCAAACAATGGTGTTGCAATTTTGTTGAAATCCTGTATAAATCTCCTATAGTAGCCAACATGACCAAGAAGCTTTTTTCATCCATTTGTTTATGAGGTAAAAGTAGTGTGGATATTACCTCAATCTTATTCGTGTCTACTTGGATCACTTTATTGGACATAAAGTGTCCCAAGACTACTCCTTTTGTCATCATCATGAAACATTTTTCATGACTTAGGGACAGGTAGTGATCTTGACATCTTTGTAGTACCTTCTCCAAGTTAGCAAGTGCTTCCTCATAAGTATTCCCATAGATTATAAAGTCATCCATGTAAACTTCCATAGAATCATGAGAAAAATTTGGGAATATACTCAATACTGCCCTTTGGAATGTGGTGGGTGCATTGCATAGCCCAAATGGTAGGACAAAGTAAGCATATGTACCCCAAGGGAAAGTAAAGGTTGTTTTGTCTTGGTCTTTTGGAGCTATTTTGATATGATTATATTCATTGAATCCATCTAATTAGTCTATTTATTAGTCCATTTCTTGATGTTTTTATGCATGTCTACAGACATTATCATACAATCCTTTTGGACATATTCCTATGCTGTGTTATCTTTTTATGCTTATTATACAACCTTAGACCTGAATTAGAGTAATGGAAATATAGCTATGATATAGTAGCATTGCATGATTTATATGTGGATATGTATGGAATGTGATTAGAATTATGTGTTTATTCATGATAGCTAGCTTTGTGTATGTGTTTTGTAGATTAACCTCTTGCAGCCCAAGAAGACACTGTAGACCACAACAACTGAAAGTTGTAGCCCGTAGCCAAAGGAGGTCATGGATAGTGAAACAGGGGAAGTGCCAGAACAAGTTGAGTGTAATAACTACCATGTGGAGACACTTGATGGAGTTAGTTGTGCATCATTATGACAATTAATAAGGTGCTTAAGAAGAATTATTTTATTGATAAGATTTTGGATAACTGATTATGCGTTCCATTTGCATATCTGTTTTGCAGAGTTTTAATCCTATTTGAACACTTGTTTCTTTCCAGTTGCAATTTCAATAATTCAATCTTAGTTACACACTTTGATATATAGGGAGTTGTAGTTAATGATTTCAATTAAGAGTTTCGCTTAGAATAAACTCCCTTGTGCCTATGTATAGCCAGTGGTTGAGTCTTTAGTATAGTTAGTTGATTAATCTCATACTGATGTATTTGTTATCAATTACTTCTTAGTTTTAAGTTGTAATCTACAAACATGTTGATTGCTCATAAATGGTTTTCTTGAATACAATCTTTGAGCAAGATTTTATGTGATATTTTGGAATGCATCATGAATGAAGTTCAAGTTGATATCGTTGCATAGAATTTGAAGATTTAGATTTGGTTTTAGTTTAAGTGAAGACAACCTCTTGAGCAAGCCACTAAGGGTAACTGTTCTTCACTACCTTTGTAGTTGTTTTATTTTTGTTTAGCAGTTATTTTTGTTAGTCATTACTTCATAAATTCCATATAAGTTAAAATAGATTCTCATATTATGATTATCAATAATGGTTGTTCATGTGCATGAATGCATTCAATTGACCTGTAGTAATCTGGAGGATAGATTAGGTTCAATTATAACTTTTGAGTCATTTTCAACAATTATTTGTTAACAATAGTTCAACTACTGACTATGTTGTAGGCACCCGTTGCCATTAGCACAAATTTATTTCTTTCATTGTTGTGTTTTTGTGATTTTATAGCAAGTAGAATACCTTTAATAGAATAGCCTCGGTAATCTCAGGTCTTTGAAATCACATATAGTGCCAATGCCATCACAAGTTTACAAGCCCTGGTCAAAAATTTAATGAAGTCTTTGCAATGTTGAGTGGAGTGTTCAGCTAGGTCATTCCTCTGAATTGTGTGATTTCCACCAAGTTTACAAGACACTAGTTTAGACTCTACATTTTTGGCATCATTGTCGGGGATGGTGCTACCTTCATAGACTTGTTTCCAAGCTTTCATAGTTTACACTTTGTTTTCAGCATTAGGACTATTAGGTTTCATCTTATCAAAATACCAAAAAGTTCTACTAACATTGTGTAGGACCTTTACTATACAAAGCCATATTTATTGTATGCAGAGGTAGAGAGACTCTTTGGGTATATTCCTCCCCTCTACACGCCAAGAGGTCGTAGCACATATTGGTGACTCCAATACTTAGAGCGAGGGTATTACTGAAGAAGAAACTTCCCTTTCACCAACATCTAGCACACCAACAAAGGGGAAATACTGAACCATGGGTGATGCACTAGGGGATGATCAAGAACATGTGACCTTTTAGTTTCCAATCACCCACCAAGAAAGGGAAATAGTGTTGAAGAATATTCCTCCTTCAACATTACTAGTCTTTTATGGTTTGGTGATTGAAGATCCAGATACATTTCTATTTGAGTTTGATGTCCTATATAGGAGCTATGAGTATACCTCTGATGCTCATAGGCTCAAGCTTTTACCTACCACTCTAAAAGATGTAGCCCTAAGATGGTTTATGGGATTAGGCAAGAATTTTATTCTAGACTGGCATACCATGAAAACATTATTCTTGGAAAAGTTCCAAGACTATTGTAGAGGACTTGATAGGAGAGATGAGATGTTCAAAATGTCACAGAAGGAGGATGAGCCACTAGAGGACTATGTGGAGAAATTTCATTTCTCTTTGAAGAAAAACCCATAGAACAAGCTATCTGAAGAATCCCTCAAGTTAGTATTTTTGAGGGGATTCAATGAGGACTGCATCAATTCCCTCAATCTTATTGGGCAAGGGGATATCTCTCAAATACCATTTGAAGAAATCTGCAAGGTCTACAGAAATTACTCTAGTACCTTCACTAAGAAACCAAGAGGAGAGAGGACATCCACCATTGGCAAGTCATCTACTGGGTTTCAAAGATAGATTTAAGTAATTTGTTGTCCAACATGAAGGACATTATTAGTCACCTAGCAACTTAGTTGGAAACTCTCCATATAAAGAAGAATCAAGAAGAGGTTGAAGCAATGCTTGTTGACTACTGCCTTAGCTGCAGACAAATGAAAGCAAACTGTAAATGAAATAGGGTGGCTAGTATTCAACAAGACAAGATAGAGAGACCTGATTTTCAGCCACTTGAAGGAGAGGATGGACATCTATTTTACATAGCTCAAAGAAGGCCATGGAAACAAATACAAGGTATGCCACAAGACCCCCTGAATTTTAATTCATCATTTTCAATTGGAAATCAAAAAAAATTCTTGGAATTCTTAGCCCTAGCCAAATAACCAAAATCAATGGAAAAACCCTCAATAATGGAAACAACCTTAGAAAAATTGGAACTAGCAACAACCAAATCCTTGGCCATAATAAAATTTTCAAAGTTCCAATTATAATCCTCAATGGCCAACACAACAAAACTAGTGGCAGCCACAATGGCAAAAATTTTAGTAGTGGTAGCAGCAAAACATGAATTATCAGCAGCCTATGCTTCCTCCTCATCCACAACAATAAACCATTATGCCTAATCCATCAAATCCTACACCTTAGCCACCAAGAACACCACAATTACCTACCCAACCTACACCTAACCCTAACAACATGTATATCCAACAGGCTTATACTAATGAGGTTATGCAATACCCTACCTATGGGGTAGAGGTGAGTGATGTCCATCTTAGATCAGGGAAACAACTAGCTGGACCTTCATCCCCTCAAATCACTGAAATGGAGGATAAGGAACCTGTAGTTGAAGCTTTAGACAAATCACCTCTAGATCCTGAGTCAAATCAGGTACACCAAACCACCTCAAGTCCACAGCCTCCTTTCCCTGAATGCTTAGCCATTCAAAAACATCATACCCAAATTGAGATAGACCTACTTGGTCAACTTAAGGATGTCAATATTAAGATTCTCCTCATCCAAGCTATTAAGGACATTCCAATCTATACCAAGGCAGTTAGGGACCTATGTCTTAAGAAACTAGGGAGAAAAAGGAAGGACCCTCAGACAATTCATGTCCTAGGAAACCTTGTTGATATCATGATAGGGAATATAACTATCCCTAAATACACAAACCCTGGTAGTCCAATAGTGGATGTTAATATTAATGAGACCCTTATCAAGAACACCTTAATAGACTTAGGGGTAGCAATCAATGTCATGACTAAAGAGACAATGCAATTACTCAATTAGCCAACCTTAGACCTACACCAACTGTTTTATAGTTGGTTGATAGGTCAACAATCAAGCCTGAAGGAATCATTAAGGATTTAGTTGTTGCATTAGATTCTTAGGAATATCCTATTGATTTAATAGTTTTACAACCAAAGGTCAACCTTGCAGGGTATCCACTCATTCTAGGTAGACCATGGTTAGCTACAACTAATGCATTCATATGTTGTAGGTTTGGGAATATGATAATATCTAATGGGACTGTGACCCATAAATTGGTCCTCTATCCTCCAGCCCAACCTTATGTTGATCCTGAGCAAACCATTTGGCCCACTTTGGATGAGGAAGAGTAATATTCCTTATAAACTTTGATGATAATAGAATGTAGTCCTTTATTAGATGATTAGGATGAAAATGATTTGATTACTCACATAATACAAAATGACTGTGGTAGGAGCCTGCGGAAACATGACTATCTTTCATACCTACAAGATCCTTTGCAGAGCATTATACCTACCAACTCCTCAGAAGAAATATCTCAATTCTTCCATTCCTTACTGCCACAATAGTGTGTACCAATAATTCGTAGCCTTGACCTTTCATCGGTTCAAGAATCATCCAAAGAACTAGAAATCATACCCAAAAAAATGTTGAACATAAACAATGCATTGACTGAACATCAAAATCCCCTAAATATTGTGTTTCAAGCACACATAGCAGCATTTGCATGGGACTACCATGATATGAAGGGTATATATCCTAACTTATGTGTGCATAGGATCTATATAAGTGATGGTTATAGGCCCATTAGATGGCCTCAAAGATGAAGGAACCTTGACTTGAGAAAAATAGTTAAAGTTGAACTTCAAAAACTTCTTGATGTAGGCTTCATTTATCTTATATCTAACAATGAATGGGTATCACCTTTAGTCATTATTTCCAAGAAAGGTGGAAAATGGAGGGCATGTGTAGATTATAGGGAACTAATCACAACCACTAGGAAGGACCACTTTCCATTGCCCTTTATAGATCAAGTGCTTGACTCTTTAGCAGGGTAGAAGTACTTTTCATTCCTAGATGGTTTCAATAGTTACAATCAAATAAAAATTACTCCAAAGGATTAGGGGAAAATGGCATTTACATGTCCTTGGGGTATCTATGCTTACTCTATTCTACCCTTTGGTTTATGCAATGCCCAACTACTTTCTAGAGGGCAGTGCTCAACATCTTTTCTGATTATGCTCATGACTCTATGGAGATATATATGGATGACTTCACCACTATGGGAAAGATTATGAGGAAGCCCTTAGAAAACTGGAAAAGGTATTGAAAATATGTAAAGAACACAATTTGTCCCTCAGTAATGAGAATTTTTTTATGATGATGACTCAGGGAATTGTTTTAGGGCATTTCATATCCAGTGTAGGGATCCAAGTTAATCCACATAAAATAGAGATCATTTCTACATTACCTATTCCATAGAGGTAGAAAGATGTTAGAAGCTTCCTAGGCCATGAAAGCTATTATAGGAGGTTCATTCATAACTTCAGTAAGATTGTAGCACCATTATTTGTTATGCTCACTAAAGACATAGAATTTGATTGGAAATTAGAGTGCCAACATTCCTTTGAAGAACTGAAGAAAGAATTAACACAAGCACCTATTTTAAAGGGTCGAAATTGGACCTTACCCTTCCATATACATACTGATGCTTCAGATTTTTCTATTGGAGTAATTTTGGGTCAAAAAGAAGGTAACAAAGAATATGTTATTTACTACATTAGCAAGAATATTTAGGGAGCAGAGCTAAATTATACAGTTACAGAAAAGGAGATGCTAGCAGTAGTGTATTCCATCAATAAACTTAGGCATTACATTATTGGTTATGTTATTTTTGTCCACACAGCTATTAGGTATTTAATGAACAAGCCTATAGTAGGTGGTAGACTATTTAGATGGCTTCTCCTACAAGAGTTTGATATCACCATATCAGACAAGCCTCGTAAGGCTAATGTAGTAGTATATTTTATTTCAAGGTTGCCAACACAATTAGCAGAAGGGGCTTGGTATGCTGACATTGCAAAATATTTAGTGATAGGGTAGATTCCACCACACTTTTCTCCAAGGGAAAAGAGACAACTAGTACATAAGTGTTTTCCATATTCTTGGATATCTAGTTACCTATTCTACACTGGCCCATACAATATCATGAGGTGTATAAGGGAAGATGAAATCTTTGATATCATGAAGTCTTGCCATGATGAACCGTGTGGGGGTCACTTTGTAGCCAAAAGAACACATTCAAAATCCTCACAACTGGTTACTACTAACCAACTTTACACAAGGATTCTATCAAATATACAAGGAGCTATGATAGATGTCAAAGAATGGGTAAGCCAACAAGGAGTGATGAAATTCCATTACAACCACAATTAACACTAGCTCCCTTTGAGAAATGGGGTCTAGACTTCATTGGGCCAATACCATCTACTTCTAACAACTAAAAAATCAAAAAATAGGATAGGAGAATTTCATAGAATGGAAAAGTGAATCCAAAGAGGGAAAAGGGGTTCTATTTTTTATTTTCATTAGGAAATTAGATCCGCACTAAGAATTGACCTACAATGCTTAGGTGATTAAACCCAAGATGTGAATCTAAAAATTTCCATTTTATGCAAGGACAGGGGTAGGAGTTAAATAGCACCTAGGGGAGAAACATTAAAAATAACAAATAAACTCAAAATTGTGATCTATAAAGTGCATTTAGAAGCTTGAACATAAAATTGATGGAACCTATATACTTTAGGGAGAGTTTGGAATGGATAAATGTTGCGTACCTCTCACAAAAAGTTCTTTTCAAGGCTAATTGAGGACTCATTCGCCCTATGGCGAATGTGTCCTTGCTAGGGTTTTTGGAAAATGCTTTCTGGGTTCTCTTCTGTCAAGTCTGCACTCCCAGATTCCAAGTGTTCACTGTCGAACAATCTGAAATAAATTATGTAGAAGAGTTTCTATGATTTGAAAACTTTTTTTACAACTTTGCAACTTTCTTCAATTTTTCTCTTCAAAGGATCTTCAACCTAAAATCTATAATCACACATCAAAGAGAAAAAAAAATTGTTTGTTAGGGAATGGGGGTTTGCCTTGGTCAAACCTTGTTTTGGTAATTAAACCTTGAAATGAAATAGAAAAGCATGAAGGAATTATGAATGGAAAAATCTATGTAACAACTCATCAAACCTTATTTGAAACCTTGGATAACAAATCTACAAACTAGCATGAAGTGGCCTCAATAAATGTAGATCTCTATCATGAAACTTGATGTGAAACAATGCCTTTGATATGCTTGATTAGATCTTGAACACTACATCAACATATTAGCTCAAACAATATGCATGATGCAATACATCTTTGACACGATGATAGGAATCTTGATTGCTGCAATAATCCTCTATAAATATGCTCTTGAAATACCTTGAAATTGCTCTTGAATGCTCTTGAATTGCTCTTGTGAAGTACTCTTGATTGCTTATAAAATTCTAGGATCTTAGGTCTAAGTAGGACCCATTTTCCATAGGGTGAATGGGTCCTAGGCCACTTACCTAGGACACACATCGGTCAGTGTTAAACATTATGTAAAATTAGGGTCCTAGATCTAAGTGAGGACCTATTCACCCTATGGCGAATGGGTCCTAGTTCACTTACCTAGGACACACATCTTCCAAAGTTAAGTGTTGTGTAATGGAATTTATGAACGTCGGGTTTTATCCCTTGGAAATTGAAATTAATTAGGCTTGGATTTGAATTAAAGGGGACAGTTAAGGAAAATTAACCTCAATTAATTAATAAAGACCTAGATTAATGTGAAAGTGTAAAGATACACCTTACAACATAAAAAATAAGGCACAATTAAGTCCATCTTATTAAAAGGTCCCTAAACTTAATGTGAATATGAAAAACATATTACAACACTAAATTAAGGCAACATTAGGCTCATTATATTATTAATTATTCCAAATTAAGTGTGAAAAAGGGATAGTTTTCCCTACACTATATTTTTCCCCCATTTTAGTGAGAGCAAGACCCTATGTCAAACTCATGCTAAAGTAGACGTTCAAGAAACTTATGTATGCAACAATGACAAAGGTACACAATCATGCAACATTAAAGACCAGGAAGATCAAGCCTAGACGGTTCAATCGGTGTGAAACACATCTAAGCCATTGGTTTTTGCTTTGTCACACTCACTTTGGGGTAGTGGAACCTCAGGCTTTCCACTGGGTGAGTATCCCAAAAGGGTGGAAAATGAGAGAATCATATTAGGCTCCCATAACATATCAAATCTATCCTCTTGACAACTTCAATAAGGCATCACAATGTTAGGCAAGGCTCCACAGGAAAGCAAGGTGTCTTATGCTAGGTGGCCTTGAATTTAGAGTTCAAACTTCACAGGGCTTAACAAGTTACATTATGCTAAACACCTATGAACAAGGGCAAGGCTCCATAGGCAAGGAAGGTGCATTATGCTTGGTGGCCTTGAATTTAGGGTTTTGAGCTTCATAAGGCTAACAAGTTATGTTATGCTAACACTTATGAACAATAATACAAGTAAAAAAAAAAATTCAAAGGGACTTTGCTTAGTTCGTGTAAGGTCTTCTTCTTAGGGAACATTGTGCCTAATGTCTCCAAGAGAGGACAAGTCAAGAGTAAAAGATTCACAACTTAGGGAATACAGCGCGTCGTATCACCACTAAGAAAAAAGTCATACACTAAGAAACATCACACGCTTGGAGGACATCAAACCCAATGACACCACCAAGAAAAGGATGAATCACAAGGAAAAGAAAATCACACCATGAAACATGAAAAATGTCGAAAGGTATTATCGATGTATGCCCCCACATTAAAGGGGTTGCTAACACAATTGTTGTGAGTAATTGCTTTAAATTAGCCAATGGTCAGTCCTAAGACATGAGAGCTTACTCAAAAATCCCTGTGCCAAGTCATATGTTTCTAAAATGAAGCTACGTCATGAAAAAGGAATGAGGGTTGCCCCCAAAAATACATAAGGGATCTATGGATTCAGGGTTAGTATGTCTTTGCTACAATGTTTTTATAGAGCTTGAAAATGTCATCATTCCCCAAATACTCATAGAACTGGAAGAATGGCACAAAAAGAGTGAAAACAAAGAAAAATCCTTTCGCGTCAACATGGAAGAGACTTGAATGTCTCGACACCTTGTGTCATCCCCAAAAGGAAAACACAAGACAAATGAAAAGATAACATGTTTATAACATAGAGAAGAATGTAGATACATATAGAGGAATGCGCATAAAGAGAGAGGTACATCAAACAAAATGGTACGGGGGATCACATTATGCACATTCAATCACATAAAGAAACATGCAATAGAAAACAAAGTAAAATACTAGTAAGGTGCATGTGATTCAACCTATAGTAGGTTGTTTGCATCCCAATCTTGCTCAGTATATATGGAAGGCGAACAACTAGCCAAAGGGACAACAACAAGTGCCAAAACTAGGAAAAGGCTATCTAACCCCTTGCACCTACTAAGTGCAGGACAAGGATGAGCCAAGATGAATGATGATATGTCGCTCCTTGAAAAAAGGAAATGATTTGAAATGAATGTAAAACATGCAATAGTGAGTATTGTTAGAAATTTGAAATAGATTGAATAACCCAAGGAACTTTTTAAGATAAAATCAAAGTTACATAAACTGGAAAACATAAAAATGCAAACCAGGACTTCAAGAGATTATGCAATATCGATGTGACAAAATTGCATTAAGAGCTTTCAAGCTGAAAATATGCAAAGCAAAGATGCATGAATAATGATTGCATGCATCAAGGTGCATGTATGCCAAAGTATACAACAATGCAAGAGAATGAATGGATGAAAATACAAGCTAGGTAGTGAGTTTATATAGAACTTAGGAGAGGAGATAGGTGGAAAATCCAACCAATAGGAATAAACTACAAAAAGTGGAGATGGACCACCAAAAGTGGAGATGCCCACCAAAGGTGGAAAGTATGGACCACCAAAAGTGGAGATGCCCATCAAAGGTGGAAAGTGGTTCCACCCTTTAAGTAAGGGAACACTTCATTACTTATCTCCTAGTTATTAAATAATAAACTCAGTTTATTATCCTAAGAAAGCTTAATTAAGTGTAAGAAAAACCTAGGACTAAGGGAAAATAAATTAACCCAGTAGGAAAATAAAAACCTACACCAACAACCCCCCTTAAGCACAACTTAGGAGGATGTAAAAGATGATGGGTCTCGGCAAATGAAGCCAGTTAGGTACTCATGTACATATAAAATTCCCCCCAAGGAAGAAGAAGCCCTATCCCACAAAAAGGAAGTACGCCCCTCCATAATAGAGAGATAAATGAAGTGGAAGGACAAAGAAGCCCCCCATAGATGTCCAATGGTCAATGTTCGAAACTGGATGCAAAAAATGGTCCATGATCTTTGAACAACATTCCTTCCCTTAGGAAGAAACATAACCAAAGGTGTATGCATGCTATCTCCCAAGTCTTGAAAGGAATATGTAGGAAGAAAACTTAAGATGAATGAAGTTTTTGAAGTCGGCTCAAGTATCCCCATGTAGATGTTGAAAGTTGCCACAATCAAATCAGGCATTTTAGGCCACACTACTGAAAATGAAAACTCAAAATATCCTAGAGATTGACGTAGAACACCATCCAAAGACTCAAGTATCTCCTCTAAAGATGTATCCTCCAAATTTTGATCCAAAGTATCCACAATCATATCAAACTGTGATTAATGATCATGTAGAGAATGAAAAAGAGGGTCAATGTTCCCTCACAACAACTAAAGAAGAAACAACTTCATCAAAGAGAATATGAATATCATCAATAGTATCCCCCAAATCTGTAATATGTGTCTATAAACAAGTCTAAAATACCTATCAAGAGATCATCCAAAGTTGAATTTGAAAGACAATGAATGTCCTATTGTAAAGAATCACTGGAAACTTTTGAAAAAGCAACACTGGAATCTGAAGTAGAAACAGGAGATGGAGGAGATGGAATACAAGGTTCAAGAAATGGATCACTTGTGAGAATACCTAAGTTCAAATAACGAAAATTCTCCTCAAAATCAAAATCCACACTAGAAGTGTGATCATCATCCAAAGGATCAAAGCCATCATGAGGAACAAAATCTGAAAAGGAATACAACTGAGATGCATGATCAACCACCTTAGTAGCAATTATCTCTCTGCTCTCCAAATCTCTGATAAGAACTGAATCAAGAGCAAATTCCATAGTCTTTCCTACTACACTATGAGTAACTTGATAGATGGAAAGAAGATTATTAGACAAATGAGGTACACACAATACATCATTGAAAGTACCATTCCCTATATCAATAGATCCCTTCCCAATTACATTCATATATGTATTGTTACCCATCAAAATAGGTGGCATAACAAAAGGCTCAAAAGAAGAGAACATGGATTGTGAAGAAGCCATATGATGAGAAGCTCTTGAATCTAGAAGCTATCTCCCTGATCTAATACTCGTAGAAGCACAAAGAGCTTTTCCTTTATGTTTGTCTGATGTAGAAGCATAACTATCATGGCCCTTTTCCATTTTCTTTGTAGATTCTTGGTTTGATGAAGATGGAGATTCAATTACCTCTTTATTACTCTTCTCAAGAAGATGTGTGAGGTGATCAATCCATTTCTTCATACATTTGTGTTCATCATGACCAAGTTTCTTACAATAAGAACATTTTACCTTCTCCTTCTTATATTTGCCTTAATTTGAAGAAGAGTTAGTGTCTACATTAGAAGTAGATGAAGATATATCTAAAGCATTCTCTCCTTGATTCTTTTGTTTCTTATTTTGCTTGCCATTATCTTTATGAACTTTAACGCATTGGCTTGCAACCAAAGCATGAGGCTTAGAAGATTCAATAGTGCCTATTTGAACCAACTTGTCTTGTTCTTTTGTGAGTTCATTAGCAAACAAATCAAGAGAAGGCATTGTGTAGGAAGCTCCTAAGGCACTTTTAGTGGCATAGAATGTAGAAACAAAGACTGGATAATTTGGACCAAGTTTAGAGAGAATACTTAAGATCAATTTTGTTTATCATCTTTATCAATTCCACACTGTTTCAATTGCAATCTTATGGCCTTTAGTTTGGTGAATAAGTCTTGTATTGTATCAAAAATTGAAGGAATTAAACCTATTATCTCATTCTCCAATTGATGACCTCTTAATTCATCTTGTGTACCAAAGAGTTTTTCCAATGTTGTCCAAACTTCATTTGGTGTAGCCAAAGATTCAACATGAAAGATAAAATTTGGAGATACAAACATACATAAGGTTCCAAATGTTTCATCACACTTATTAAACCATTTTATCTTTTCTGCATCAATTTTTGGTTCACCTTCTATTCCCATTGTTACCCTATACAATCCATACTCTTTCAAGTAGAGGTATATTTTACTTTTCCAATCAAAATAGTTGTAGGGTGTTAATATAGGAATTGTTGATTGATCCATTTTAGGTAGAAAAGAAGATTGTTTGTGAGTGCACAAAAAGAGAAAGCAAGTTGCAAAAGAGACACCCTGCCTTTCCACTAGTCTAAGAAATTATCCCCCCAAGATATTACAATGTTGGCACTTTATGATTAGTGCATTTACAAAGCTTTTTCCAAGATACAATGCTCAATAGGCCCACAATGACCAAAAGTATAAATTCTGATACAAAATGAATTTGAGATAAAATATGGAAAAATTAGCTCTATATCTATTTAGTTCTCTTCAATACCTTTCCAACGCCTATTCTTTTCTAAAATTTAGAGCATTGGGGTGAAAGTTATGGCTCGTTGAAGAAAAATGAAACAACAAATTCAACCTGAAATATCTAATAGAAAATGGAAAAAATTAGTTGCAAAAACTTTGTATATGGAAAGTGTTCATCTCTAGGTTTCCAACGATATCTCATTTGTAGAAAACCAACACCATGGAAAAAAGTTATGAATTTTTTAAGAAACAAGGTGAATTTTGCCTGCAATGACGACCCCCTAGCAAAAGGAAAATTTACCAAAAATAAAATTCGTTTAAAATAGATAAATTTTATATGAGAATAGGGGTTTTTGGGCCTTTTGAACACAATGGAAAGGTCTGTTTGGGCCGAAAATGCTCCAATAAAAATTTGTTCGCACTTCTCAACTTCAAACCCCCGTTTGCAACTATGTCAAATGATCTCCAATTCAAATGAAACAAAAGCCAAATATGACTTTCTTGAGCCTTCTAGATGCATTGGGACAATAAAAAAATGCTACCAATATAACCAAAAATGTTGCAATCACCTGGATCTCACAAAACACATATGCAAAATAAAGAGGTAATTAAATCTTTGCAAATCCTTTCTGATTCTCCAAATCGTTCAAGAACGCAAGAGAAGAGCATACAAGAATTTACAAGACTTTAACAAGAAAATTAATCTCTCAATCAGGAATCTAAGAACTTAGATTTCTCAAAAGCAAAAGCTTTGATACCATGTTAGAAATATGAAATAGATTGAATAACCCAAGGAACTTTTTAAGAGAAAATCAAAGTTACATAAATTGGAAAAACATAAGAATGCAAACTAGGACTCCGAGAGATTATACAATGTCAATGTGAAAAAATTGCATTAAGAGCTTCCAAGCTAAAAAGATACAAAGAAAATATGCATGAATAATGACCGCATGCATCAAGGTGCATGTATGCCAAAGTATGCAACAATGCAAGAGAATGAATGGATGCAAATACAAGCTAGGTAGTGGGTTTATTTAGAAATTAGGAGAGGAGGTAGGTGGAAAATCCAACCAATAGGAATCAACTACCAAAAGTGGAGATGCCCATCAAAGGTGGAAAGTGGTTCCACCCTTTAAGGAAGGGAACACCTCATCACTCATCTTCTAGTTATTAAATAATAAACTCATTTTATTATCCTAAGCAAACTTAATTAAGTGTAGGAAAAACCTAGGACTACGGGAAAATAAATTAACCCTCTAGGAAAATAAAAACCTACACAAACAAGTATGTTATGATCCTACAACTATTACATGGCAAAGAGTAGCAACTATTGTTATTGATTATAATGAGTAGATAAAGTATCAACTTGATGCCTATCTAATGAGATATTCCCACATGTAGTGTCTATCAGTTCAAGATGCACCAAAGTTAAATTTGTCTTGCAAGAATCTTTTGTAAGAGTGTTGATATTGAGTGAAGGCTTGTTTGTTTCTTTTGAGGGACAATAACCAAGACCATTAGTTTTTTCTTGTGTATTAGGCTCTATAAGGACACGAATACCTTGTTCTCTAGCACGACATCCTTTTCCACTATACCCAAGTTGTTTCATAAGTTCATAACCTCTTCCATAAAAAAATTTCATTTCTTTCGGATTTAGTGGTTGTTCATAATCAACTTCATCAAAGTTTGTTGTGTAATTTTCTTCTTCTTCCAAAGTGGTTGAGGTGGATGCTTTCAAATTTTGTGTTGACATTACCACTTTTTCTTTTCCCTTTTCAAAATATTTTGTTGTGATCTTTTATTCTCCCATGAATGTAGGTGTAAAATTTAAGGAACCCAATCATCTTTCAATAACTTGGTGACTTTTTCAATATGCTTATCTTTTTCTTTCTCTTGCACAGGTTCCACCTGTATAGTTGGTGTCAATGTTTTCAAAGGATTTTCTTTGTTCTTCTCAATGAGTAAACTATCTGGTTCAAGGTCAACTTTGATTGTATACACTTTATTGTTGTAGACATACTTCATTTTTGGATGAAGGGTAGAAGGCACCCCATTCATTGCATGAATCCAAGGTCTACCTAAAAGAAGATTATATGAAAGATCATGAGGTATAACATGGACCAGAGTTTGCAATGTAACATTTCCAACTTTAATAGGTAATGTGATGACTCCAAATGGTTGTTTTCCTATGTTATCAAACCCATGAATAGTTAAAGAGTCCATTTGAATTTGGATTTTGTCTACTTTAATATTATCCAAAAGGTTTATACTACACACATTAATGGCCGATCCATTGTCAACAAGGGTTCTCTTTATCGCCCTTTGATTAATAAAGGCTATTATCATGAACACTTAAAAAAAATTGCACTTCTAATGAAGGTAACTCATCTTGATGGAAAGTAATGTCTAAGTTGATTGGAGTTATAGCTTGAATTTGGGCTGCTACATCATTTGGTTGCACATTAGGAGGGGTAGGAACTTGTTTTAAAGCACTTTGAAGCATGTTATGATAACTAGGTGAGGCTTGAATATGGTCCCATAAGGATATCTTAGTAGGAATATTTTTAAGTTGTTTAACAAGATCATACTCATTTCCACTCTGTAAAGGAAAATGAGGAGCACTAGGCAAGATAGGTTGAGGTAATGGGAGGGATGTTGGAGTTGTTTGTCTTGGTTGTGGATCAGTCCTAATGTTATATGTATGAGCAGTGGCATTGTAACTCAGTTGCTGTGAAACATTTTCATTATCAAGTTTCCTTTTAGGTGGTTCTAAGATAACCATGGGTTTATTTTGTGGTTGTTGTGAGGGTGGATAAATGATAAGTTCAAGCTTAGGGTATTGCTTCAAGGGATATCTAATGTGCATAACATTAAAAGACTCATCCTTATTTTCATGATCTCTTAGTGAAGGGGATTCTAATATCACTTTATCATCTTCATCTAAGGAAGCCTCATTACTATTGTTTGAAAGACATGTGTCAGTGTTATCATTTTCTTGCACCATGATATCTTCCCTAGTAGGATATTTTTTAGGAGAGCTGCAAACAAGATGTTCATGACATTCAAAGGTTGGTTCTTCTAAAATGACTTCATCACAAGTAAGGGAGTTATCAATGGTTGGATTTTCTTGTTTATCAATGATGACATTCTCTTGTTCGATAATGTTTTCCTTAGGGGAAGAGAGACAAATAGGACTCTCATGACTCTCATCGATTGGATCTTCTAACACCAAAATATCTTCTTTATAAATAGGAGAGATATTAAGAGAAGGCCAAATTTGATTGTTATGGTTTTCCATGATTTCATCCTTTTTCTCTAAGGTCTCATTCTCTTGTTCCATAATATCTACCCTAGTAGGAGAGCTTTTAGGAGAGGATCAAACAATAGGTTCATCACATTCCATGGTTAGATTTTGTAAAGTAACTTCATCACATATAGGGGACGCATCAAGAGAAGAACATCTATCATTGTCATGCTTACCAATGATTGGATCCTTTCTTTCAAATAGATCTTTCCAAATGGTAGGAGCATTAGGAAAGGGAGAAACAAGATTCTCATGACTCTCAATAAGTGTATCTTCTAACAACAAACTATCTTCTTCACCTATAGGAGAGATATTAGGGGAAGAACAAATTTGATTGTCATGGTTACCTACAATTACATCCCCATGTTCTATAATGTCTTCCCAAGTAGGATAAGTAGGATTGTCATAGCTCTTAATCATTGAATCTCTTAACACCAACATATCCTATTCAAAATGTGATTTTCATTGTCCACAATTTTATCCTTTTTCATTAAAGCATTCTCACAATTAGGAGAGATGAATGGAAACTAGGTAAATTAATTTTAATAAATGTGTCAATGATCTCATCTTCTTGTGTCATATTATCTTCCCAAGGGAGAGAAGGAGAGGGACAAACAAGACTTTCATGATTCTTAATGATTGTATCTTCTTTCACCAAGATGCCTTCGTCACAAATAGGAGAGGTATCGGGAGAAGAAAAATTATGATTGTCATAATTTTCTATGCTTGCATCCTCTTTTACTAAAGCTTTCTCACAATTAGGAGAGATGTACTTTTTCTTAGCATGCTTAGAAAGGTAAGATACTAACATTGTGTGCCCAAAAATGAAAAGTAATTTTATCCATCTTATGCAAAGCTTCAAGAATGTAAACATTTTCAAATCTGATGATTTTTGCTACTGAAATTATTTTTGAATGATTCAAAATGGTTACACTAAATGGATGATTTGACCTAGATGCATAAAACAAAAATTCGTAAAACTTTTCGGACTAATACAGTAGGTTACCAACAAGCTTATGAAGTGCAGAAAATCACCAGAAAGCTCAAAAAAGTTGGTTTTTGTAGGCCTCCAATGACCCATTTGCCACTGGGTCCCTGTATAGGTTTTTTTGAAAATGAAAAATGCAATTTCTGAGTGATTATATGTGTTTTCTTTTCAGATCTCATATTGTAACTTCTATGACAAAAAATTCAAAAATTTAATGTTGAAATGCAAGTGCAATGAATGAAAAATTATGAACTATATGACACTTTTTGAAATACAGTTTTGTTTTAATTTTTGAATATGAATTATGAAAATTACACCAATATACAAGAATTATGGAAAATTAACGTAATGTGCATGCAATTTTTTGAATTTTTCAAATTTAAACAATGCAAAAATGTAAATTTAAACCCCTATATGCAATGCAAGCTAGTGCAAGATTTAACGAACCCTAAATGTAATGCAACTAATGCAACCTATTGCAAAACTTAGATCTAGGGTTTAAAGGACTCCAATTTTTAGAAATGTTGTACAAGTTCGAGTTCACCAAAATGAAATATCAAAAAATAGGATAGGGGAATTTCCCAAAATGGAAAAGTGAATCCAAAGAGGGAAAAGGGATCCTATTCTTCTATTTTAATTAGGAAATGAGATCCACACCAAGAATTGACTTACAACCCTTAGGTGAGTCAACCCAAGATGTGAATCTGTAAATTTCCCTTTTATGCAAGGACGGGAGTAGGAGTTAAATAGCAACTTGAGGAGAAAATTTTAAAATAGCAAATAAACTCCAAATTGTGATCTATAAAGAGTATTTAGAAGCTTGAACATAAAACTGATGGAACCTACATACTTTAATGAGAGTTTGGAAGGGATAAATGTTGTGTACTTCTCATAAAAAGTGTTTTTTCAAGGCTCACTGAGGACTCATTTGCCTTATGGAAAATGAGTCCTAGCTAGGGTTTATGGAAAATGCTTTATGGGTTCTCTCCTATCAAGTCTAGACTCTCAAATTCTAGGTGTTCACTATAAGACAACCAAAAATAAATTTTGTAGAAGAGCTTATGTGATTTGACAACTTTGCAACTTTCTTCAATTTTTCTCTTCAAAGGATCTTCAACCTAAAATCTGCAATCACATATCAAAGAGAGAGAAATGTTGTTTGTTTGGGAATGGGGATTTTCCTTGGTCAAACCATGTTTTTGGTAATTAAACCTTGAAATGAAATAGAAAAGCATGAAGGAATGATGAATGAACAAGTCTATGTAACAACTCACCAAACCTTATTTAAAACCTTGGGTAAAAAATCTGCAAACTGGCATGAAGTGGCCTCAATGAATGTAGATCTTGATCATGAAACTTGATGTGAATCAATGCCTTTGATATGCTTGTTTATATCTTGAACACTACATCAACATATTATCTTAAACAACATGCATGATGCAATACATCTTTGACATGATGATAGGAATCTTGATTGATGCAATAATCCTCTATAAATTTACCCTTGAAATGCCTTAAAATTTCTCTTGAATACTCTTGAATTGGTCTTGTGAAGTACTCTTGATTGCTTATAAAATTCTAGGCTCTTAGGATGAAACATAGTGAAATAACCTCGTATTTATACATATCTTAATATTAATTCCCAAAATTCAAATATCACAAATCAACATTGAATTATAGATTTCAAATCATTAAAATACAACCAAAAACATATTTTAAAGGGGGGTCCTAGGTCTAAGTGAGGACCCATTCACCATAGGGTGGATGGGTCCTAGGCCACTTACCTAGGACACACATCAATCAGTGTTAAACATTATGTAAAATTAGAGTCCTAGATCTAAGTGAGGACCCATTCAGCCTATGGTGAATGGGTCCTAGGTCACTTACCTAGGACACACATCTTCCAAAGTTAAGTGTTTTGTAATGGAATTTATAAATGTTTGGTTTTATCCCTCAAAAATTGTAATTAATTAGGCTTGGATTTGAATTAAAGGGGCCAATTAAGGTAAATTAACCTCAATTAATTAATAAAGCCCTAGATTAATGTGAAAGTGTAAAGATACACCTTACAACATTAAAAATAAGGCACAATTAAGTCCATTTTATTAAAAGGGCCCTAAGCTTAATGTGAATATGAAAAACATATTACAAAACTAAATTAAGGCAACATTAGGCTCATTCTATTATTAATTATTCCCAAATTAAGTGTGAAAAAGGGATAATTTTCCTACACTACAACAACAAAGAGTACATTCTAGTTTACATTGATTATCTAACTAAGTGGGTGGAAGTGAAGGAATTACAATTTGCAAGAGATGGCAATGTGGCTAAATTCTTGTATGAGGACATTTTTACTGGGTATGGAGTACCTTGGGAGATAGTGATTGATCAAGGTCCATAATTCACTTCAGAGGTCATTACCAAATTGGTTGAAGAATATGAAATTAGGCACAAAAATTCAACACCTTATCATCCTTAGGCCAATGGTTAGGTGGAGGTTACCAATAAAGAAATTGAAAGTATTCTAACCAAGACAGTGCAATTCCATATAAAATATTAGGTTGCTAGATTACTAGAAGTAGTATTGGCATACAAAACAACATGGAAAACAACAACTGGTTTCACACCCTATGAGCTAGTATATGGCAGAATGATAGTCCCTCCCAATAGAGTTTGAGTACAAGACATTAAGAACAACAATGGAGTTGTAAATGGATCTCACAACAACTCAAAAGGAGAGGTTACACCACTTAAATGGGCTAGATGAAATCGGGATGGAGGCAATCCATCACATTGAGATAGTACAAAAACAAAGGACAAAAAGGCATGACCAATATATCAAGACCAAGGAATTTAATGTAGGATACTGGGCCTTATTGTATGATTCAAGATACAAGGATTTTAAAGGGAAATTATAATCCAGGTGGTTGGGACCTTATGTGATTAGCCAAGTCTTTCCTAATGGAGTAGTACAGTTGCAGACCACAGATATAGTAAGAATCTCCTTCCTGGTTAATGGACATAGGATGAAACTTTACAAGAAACTGGTATAGAGAGATGATTTCATTCTTTCTCTCACCCAACAATATGGTCCTACCAAAAATTACAATGATTTAGATACAAATACCATATCCAAAAATGATGAATCAACAACAACAAATGTACCAAGTTCTTTAGGTGACTTAGTGATTGAGCTACATAGCTCATTCCTTAAGATCACTCAAGTCTAATTTCTTATTCCACCTCACATGCACACATAGCACAGTCACATTGATGCACATAATTTTTCCAGAGGGACACATCTTCTATTTACAACTATTACCATTCAATAAGGGCCTTGTTGTAGTAGGGACCTGTAGCACAAAATTTGTCACAATTTAGATGGGACTTGATGCCAAAGGTACTTGCAGTGCTTCTTACCATGAAATTTCAAAAATTAGTACCACATTAATTGCAATTCACACCTTTTTCACATTATCATCCTCACACATGCAACATTAGTCTTATCATAATAATTGCATGTAGCATGCTCATCTTATTTCACATTGCTAATTCAAATTTCAAGCATTTGAATTGTCACATCACTACCCATCATCCTTCCATTCTATTTCATTTCATTACACTCGCTACCTTATCATTCATTCACCTATAATTACTTCTTATCACATCAAATAATCCTACAAATGCATTTTACTCAACTTCACACGTGCAATGTTCAGTTAATCACCTTTGATAGGTATGCAAAGTAAATTACCATAATTATCATGTATTTCTTAACACTTTCATTATGTATTTCCATATTAAATTATGCATGCAATCTATTCATTACATTTATTTCCATATTCTCTAATAATACCTTCACCTATCATGAGTTGAAGTGAGGTCACTTCAAACATTAAGTTAGGGGAGGGTACTATATCAGCTAATTCTTTTCATTTCTCGCCACCTAAAACCAAATGCAAACAAATAGACATGACATGCAAACCCTTTTGTCCTAAATTGCACTTACATTTTGTTGTTAAATTCTATTGTCAATTCCTTAAATCCTGTGATTTTGAGCTAAGTCAAACACATTTTTAAGCTCAATTAAACTGATACAGAGGAGAAGGGGAAGTTGTAGTTATAGTACAATTGTAGTGAAAAGTGCATGTGAAAATAGAAGAGTAAGAGAAGCATTTTGAGGGTAGTGAAGTGGAAATTGAGTTGAATTTCTAAAGTTAGAACATTGAGAAGATGTAAAGAGATTCACCAATGGGAGGTGATGTTATTAGAAGAGAGTCATCAACACATAAAAAGATATTAGAAGATGCATTGGTATTGTCTATCTTCACAAGGGTTGGTTGGTTGGATTACTTTCTAAAGCTGACAAAGTTTGACAATTACATAACAAGGAGATTCACAGCTACATTGCAGCATGACAAAGCCATGGTAAAAGGGTTGTCAGTGGATGCTACAGAAGGATCAATCGCACAAGTATCTAGTTTTCCTAAGATTGGAGCTGAATTTCCAATTTGAGCAAATGCAATGGCTACAAGAGAAGAATTATGTGAGCAAGGAGAAAACTTGGATTCATCATCCCAAGGTACAAAAATACTTTCTCTTCCATGGATTTTGACCAATTATGCTTCTTATGTTATTAGATACCTTACTTGTGATGGTAGATAAAATCTTCTATATGCTATACATTTCAAATTACTTAGCCATCTTTGCCATAATAGACTAGTAAATGTGCCCAATTACCTCTACAATATACTAAAAAGGATGACAACTGAATACTAGAGGAAATAGAGTGATACAACTCTATCACATCATTGTTTAATATTCCTTTAGTAAAAAGGGGCCTTAGGATCCAATATCCACATGTATCCTGGGAAGACTTTGTGAATTGTCAAGATATTAACAGTCTGCTTGAGGCACCTACAGTACATGAAACCCTAGAACCACAAACTACACCTACAAGAGGAAGTTCTTTTGTTTCACCTATGGATTCACGTACCCATAGCCAGGGAAAAATTTAGTGGTGAATGTTCACCAATTGGTGAATTCTAGGAATCGGTCAACTCAAAATTGGCAAATTTCTCGCATCCACAGGGTATCCAAATCGCCCGGAATTTACGAAACATAGGTCCAATGCATGTCGATTCACCAATAATTTTTTTATGAGGCATGTTTAAGCAACAAATTTTCCATTTTCAAACTATGCATTTCAAATGGACCGACTAATATTTTTTCCTAAATCCTGAAAGCATTTAATAAAAAACACCTACATATTCACCAATACTATTAAAACGACATTGTATTAGGACCCATTTCGCCAATTAAAATTTACAAATAGTTGCTTGTGAAGACTCATTTTGCTAATTAAAATTTATAAATAGTTGCTTATGAGGACCTATTTCGCCAATAACATTAAAAAGTAATTAAATTTGAGGACACAATTTGCCTTGAAAATTACAACGTATTTGCCAAATTTTTAATATACATTTAAAAATCTTGCATAATTCACCAAATATGGAATCATGGATTGATATAAATACAATCGAAAGTGTCACTTATTCTTACACATTTTGTTCGGTTCTAAGGTTCTACTTCTCGATTTGAAAGTCAGCGAAAGCCGAAAACGTAGACTTAAAGGTGAGTGATCACTGATCATTTCTTCATAGTGTTATTAGTTATAATAATAAGTTTTCTTTATCTCTTTTCCATTCTCGCGTCAGTCTTAAAGATGATATTGAGTAGGGAATGGGATCTATAGTATTATTCTTTGTCCTTAAACAAGAATACATCTTTTTCCATTTTTTAATTCGAAGTGAGAGATGAATATGTCGATTGAATCAAAGATTAATATGTCTAGTGACTCGAACAGTAATGGTAAGGCTCCTGACGCTCCTCAGGGTGGTGAAACTACTCCTGTCACTCCTTAGGGTGTTGAAAATACTCTTGCCGCTCCTCAGGGTGGTGAAACTACTCCTGCCACTCCTCAAAGTCAGGGTGGTGAAAATACTCCTGCCGCTCCTCAGGGTGTTGAAAATACTCCTGCGACCCCTCAGTGTGGTGAAGATCAAGAGACTCAGAGGCCATCAAAATGCCCAAAACTTAGACATACCATACAGTCTTACTTTGGAATTGCCAAAGATTCTGATCGATCAAGTCAAGATGGAGCTACATCATCAACTCTTCCACCAAATATTGGTAGCATTCACAATACCTCAGCGCCAGCGGAAGGTCAAGTTGAGATTGTCATTGATTTAAATCAAAATGTATCAAATTCAAATGGGGATGGAAATACCTTAGAAGATGCTCCAAGGGATACCCTGGTTAGCCAAAATGAGATAATTGAATTGGATGAGGATGATATTGGTAGAAAGAAAAGGAAAAACAAACCAAAAAGGGGGTGTGAGTGGGAAGTGACAAGGAATTTTCAACTTAGTTGGTTGTCAAAGTACCCATTCATTGTAGCAGTGGGGGAATTAGACGATATTGAAAAAGCAACACATGCCAAATGTACAATTTTTACTTGGAAATTGGGAAAACCCAAGATGTTGCAGCTAAAGATTGGCACTATAGAAAAGCATATCGGTAAAGTTTATGAAAAAAAATCATAGACGGAAAGGAACAATCAGTCTTACGATGGAAATCAAAGGAAGAATGTCTTCATGTTAGGTATGATGTGGATTATGAAGAGCATCAGCAAAGCATGTCGAAGCTTGTTGCATGTAAAGGTACACTTGAGGCTCAATTTGGAAAAGCAATGGAAGGAGAAAATATGTCAAAAACTGTTCAGATGAGTGTTGTTTTTCATATTTTGTCTAGAGGGCGTCCTATGACAGACTACCCAGAATATTCTAGTTTACTATCTTTTTTTAATGTTCCTCACTATCCCTACACACATTGGTCAGTAAACGCTGGATGGGAATGGGCAAAGTGTCTTGCTCCAGTGGAAAAGGAAGATTTAAAGGAGAAAGTAAAAGAGTCAAACTTCATTGCATTATCTTTAGATGAAGTTACTGTGGTAGACAATACTTCTTGGGTCTGTATGCATTTGTATATTGTACAACAACATGTTCTCCAAGCTCATCTTCTCTGTGTTCATAAAATGAAGGACAGTTCAACATCACATAATATATTTGAACTAGTCAAGAAATATTTGAATGAAATTGCAAGTATGGATGAGTTGACAATTGCAAAAAAGTTGGTGTGTGTAGGAGTTGATGGAGTTGTAGTGATGCAAGGTCAAAGGACTAGTGTTTGCACAAAGTTACAAACTACTTGTGCACCATACATGTGTGTCATTCACTGCATGGCCCACAGAATAAATCTGGCATTCAAAATTGTAAGCAAGTTTCCTACAGTATCAAAAGTTGAAAATCTAGTCCGCGAGATCTACGCATACTTCTGCCAAAGTCCCAAATGTTTCACAGAATTTCAAAATTTTGCTGAGGGAATAACACCAGGAAACAAGCTTCTCAAGGATGTCGATACCAGATGGATCTCCCTGCATGGACCAGCGCAATGATTTCTTTCATAATATCAATCCTTAATTGGAGTGATGTACAAAAACCGCAACACGGTAGACAAAGCTCCTGACCTCCTACATAGGTTAAGCGATATAGAGACACTCTTGACTTTAGCTAGTCTTCTCCCCATGCTGGATGAAATGAACAGTCTTGTGAAGAAATCCCAAGATAGAGCTATGTATATTAATGAATATGCCAATCTGCGTAAATATACACGCTTGGCCCTCAATCATCTATATCTAGATTTAACACAAGATGGCGTAGATTATAACCTATGGCAAAAATTATTGATTTGAATGATCCTGATAATTATTTATAGTTTAATGGAAGTGGACACTTATGTATCTGTGTACGTGGATATGAGATACAAATGTACCGATGTAAGACTACCAAGCGCTCTAGTAGAGAAGTACTTGTTAACGAGGAAGATTTTAAAGACATTGTTAAATCTGTTGGTGATAATTTGAAGGAAATTGCAAAATCTCTTTCCTCAGAGATTCATGAAAGATTCCCTCGAGATGAAATACTTGAAGCCATGAGTATTGTGTATCCTCAATTTTGGGTAAATCGAGATAACCCAATATTTTTTCAAGCTCAAGTAAAATTCTTGATTAAATGATTTTTGAAAACTGTAAGAATCAATGAGCAGAAAATAGAAGGAATTTTAAATGAAGATAAGCTAAGAAAGCAATGTAAGGATTTTTCACTAGCTATTAAGGACCAGTATAAATCCATGGGAAAGGACAAGGCCTTTGAACCGGGATCAATAAAAAGGGTTTGGAAAAACTTAGGTCAGAGTGAAATATTGCATGATAAGATATCAATATATTTCAAACTTGTTGATTTATGTCAAACAATGATATTGGGGTTGGTGGAGGATGAGAGATTTTTCAGTACATTAGGGTTTTTGAAATCAAAGTTAAGAAACAAACTAGACAAGAATTTGGAAAATTGCTTGAGAATGAAAGGAACTGTGTATAATATCAAAAAATTTCCTTTTGATAGGGAACTTGCAATCTGGAGGTCCACATGTGAAAGAAGAGGGACCGGTTTGTGCAACACTCTAATTCCAAAGGCTGGTACTCATGGCACTGCCATGGGCAGTGAGACTGGGACATATGACATTGACAAAAATGACATAGTGAATGTTAAAATTGAGACACAGGCCGAAGAAGGTGAAGAGCAGACTCAGAATCAAGAGCTTCAAGATGACTCTTTTACTCTATCTGATGTTGAACGTCAGTTTCAAGACCCTGACTCCATTTGGGAAATGGAAGAGAATTACCAGCTTTTAGGTATTTATACTGCACTACAAGATTCATGAATCAGTTTCCATTGTTCCAAACTGTAGTTGATGATATTTTATATTGTATTGAATGAAAATTGAAATTGTGAATCATTGCACTTCATGATATTTTATTTTATATTGCACTTCATGAATCATATTCCAAACTTTAGTTCATGATATTTTATATTGTATTCCATGAAATTGTGATATTTTATATTTTATATTGTATTCCATGGTATTGAATTTGATATGTGTTTCTGCATCATTTTTAAAGAACAACACTTATCACTCAACTCATAAATTTCTATTGCATTTCCATTCACAAAATATTTCATAAATAACTCAAAGAATATTAATCCATTCCTTGAACAGAAGTTAACAGTTCAAAATCCACAACTTATAAGCTAACAGAAGCTAACAGTTCAACATAAATAACTTATAAAGACATCCACACAACTTAAACAATAAAGGTTTAAACTACCAAATCACCTAAATTATTCAGAGAACTCCTTAAGCATCCATCACCATAAAATCTTTATTCATAGATAAACATTCCACAGCAATGAAATTAACCAAAATTTTATCATTCCAATAATAGACAATCCACTGGCAAACTACTCAGTAAAAGCACAATAAATCCACACAGTACACACCATAACTCAAAGATTGTGCATGCATGAACTTCACCATTATCTTTCTATATTGAAATAACAAAAAACCAATAAAAATAGCAGAGTTTTTTTTTCTTGATAATGGTTCCTTGAAGACAACCGTTTTAGAAATTAAAATAAAAAGTCTTTGAAGTATCAAGAGAGCCAAATTAAAGAAAATAACATAAAAACTAAAAACTAAACAACACCGACTCCTTCGCTTTCAATATTTTCCACCTCCTTCTCCTTCAGTAATGCCTCTTGTGCCTTTAATCTTTGCCTGTATTCCCAGTACTTGGTGACAATTGCGGTGATGTTTTTGCTCCCTGGCGTTGTAGTAATCTGTAACCTGGTTCTCCATTTTCCCAAAGCCTTTTTAGAATCAAACAACATCTGAGATCTTCTCTCTTCTCCAAAATTATAAGCCTTCAGGTGGAGCTCCATTGCACTGAGTTTCGAGAAGGACTCCCATGTCACTGTAGCAGGATCATATATTTCTTTATTGAATTTCTCTCTAAACTTTAGAGAGATCTCTCTTATATCTAGAATCCTTTCATCAAACTCATCAGTAATTTTTGCTCCCAGAATATGAAAATATTTTTTAATTTCCTCCAACATTTCATAATAATTTTCAAGTGTGTTCTTAATTTCATTCACCAAATTATCATATATATTCAATTTCCATTCTAATGAATCAAACCAGGAAGGGTCTAGCTCCTTAGGATTATTCACAATTTGCTCACCAATTAATATCTTTGGATCCATAGAGTTCAATTCTTTCATTTCCTGAGAGAGCACATAGAGACTGGTTTGATCTTTTTTGACATCCTGAAGTTCTCCTACAAACTCCTTCCTCTTGTCAAGAACTCGAGTGTAAAACTGCAAAGATTTATTCAGAAAGAAGATAGCCTCTTGAGATATTATTTTGATCCCCTCACAAGCAGCTCTAGAATAGCTCAAATTCTTTTTAATTTTCTCTATGGTGAGCAAATCGATGCCCTCTACCTGAGGCTGAGAACTTGAGGCTTCATCAGATGTAGGAGTGGCCATGGAAGAAATAAAGTTACTCAATGCGAGGACTTGAGATTGTAGTTTTATATTTTCTTTCCTCTATTCTTTCACTCTTTTAATCAAGGTATTGACTAAATAATTGGCATGGTACATATCACCTTCCAGTGTTGGAGGCCCCATATCAACATGTGTGACTTTGTAGTCCATCGTTGTTATTTCATATTCATTTAAATCCTTGACAGGGTCAATAATTTCTAACATTTGATTTCCAGAAGTAGCATCAGTCACCATCCTTGACATCCTCTTGGCTTTCTTAGGTTTTGAAGAGCTTTGAAGTAGATTTGCAACTGTATCCACTCCAACTGTCATTGTAGGAGTATACTTTCTCTTCTTCTCCATTGCTTTTTTCAGCCATCCCGGGGAGGCTACTACCAGACCAGAATCTTCTTTCTGAGTAATAGTTTCTTTAGGAGTTGTAGGAGTGAAAGGTAGATTATCAGGCAAAGAAGAGGGAATTTCAGAGTCTTCAAACATAGGAGGAAAGATATTATCTTCAATGATCTATTTAAATATAGCTTCAGAATCTGCAGCCACAAGTTGAAGTTTTTTCTTGATTGGTATTCTTCTTAGGGGTAGGAGAAAGCACACTGTCTTGTTCACAAATGCTCTCCAACTTGACTATTTCTTGTGGCCTATCACCATCACCTCCTAACTGATAATTTTTACTAGATGACCTAATAAAGGGTTTCCTCGATGATACACTTGCACCAGATGCTTGTGTAGACCCCTGTTCATTCTTCTGTGATGACTTCATCTCCCAAACAGGACCAACAACTTGCCACCATTTCCCATCCAACCAATCTTGGGTTCTTTTAAGCACTGGGGCAGCACACACCCTCATATCTAAAATTTCACTTTGGTTCCAATCAACCCTAGGGTGGGATTTATTAGGAAATTTTCCATATCCAGGATCTAAGATTGTTGAATCCTCAACTACATTTTCAGGAATGTCAAATTGAAGACCGAAAGCTTGTATCGATTTTAGCATTATCCTCATATAATCTCTTCTCAAAACTTCATTCTCATCGACACAATCTTCCCAGAAATCTTCAATAGATGGGTGATGCCAGTATGAGCTCCCTCCATAAAGATTCTGCTTCACAAAACCCTTACTGTCAAAATTAGCTCTCATAGACAAATTCTAGAGGTTATATTCCTTGAGAAGTCCTTCAGCTCCCCTGGCCATTTGGTTTGTTTTGCACAAAAAAGAAGGGGTCTCCAATGGGAAGGCATACCCTCGTTTCCCCATGTTCGTATACTTAATATTAACCATTGCCATTTGTCAACAAACTTCCAGAAATATCATTAAATCTTCAGGATACCAAGGTAATTTCAATGGGGCTTTCTCAAAAACCCCTATTCTTAGATAGGAAAACTTATCAAATTGGATATAAAATTCCCATATTTTGATACAAGAGAAATGGATTCAGGGGAAAGGCACATTTCTGGATTTCCATCTAGCTTCCTCATGGCCTCCATTAAAAATGCATCATTAACACGACAAAAATCATTCATTCCAAAAAATTTAGTGAACTGAGGAAAGCGTTTATACACAGGCATATCAGAAGCTGGGGTTCCTTGCGGCTCCAACCCTGGCCAAAAGGACCTCTGACTACCTACAATGTAGGTCAGGCAAGAAAACATACAGAAAGTAGTAGTCTTATGGAAATTAATTAATTGCTCATTCAAATGGAAGCAAATAACTTTAGCTCAATCAATGAAAATGTTCTCATCACAAACTGTCAAGATAAATTAGTACATCCAATCCTCAAATAACTCAACTTGTACATTCCCAACAACACGGTGC
Source organism: Sequoia sempervirens (assembly GCA_007258455.2). NCBI lineage: Eukaryota > Viridiplantae > Streptophyta > Pinopsida > Cupressales > Cupressaceae > Sequoia > Sequoia sempervirens. The sequence continues at coordinate 223,928,626 of VDFB02193867.1, forward strand.
AATAAAGCAGTAGCATCTACAATTTCTCCCTTAAAATTCCATCTTCTAAGTTTATTTGGCAGTTGTGACTTACCTTTCCTTTTAGTCTTCAACCAGGTTTTGTCCATGGAGTTCTTACACCAGTCTTTATTCGCTTCAAAAAATTCACCTGCCACTACGATAGACATGTCTTCTAGAGGTTCCCTTTCTGGAATCCCCAGCGCTCAGGAAACATCTTCAGAAGAAATTTCTGCAATTATAGTCCCATTTGCGGCTTTAATTTCCCATATCTACGAAATGTACCTTCTCGCACATGCACTTATCAGGTCCACACTCAACACAACTTCTGGAAACCCTCCAGCTTGAGCTAGCCCACTTTCTAAGAGTTTTATATCCAGCTCAAACTTGTTGTCCCTCTCCAGGCGTGCCCAAAATTCTTCTAACTTAAAAGGTCCTGAGCTCTGTATCCCTTATGTCAACCATCAGTTCACTCTGCATGAGCGCAAAATGCAAATTCACAGAGAAAGAATGTTTGCACCTCAGAAGTACTAGCCTTGGAAAAGAACAAGAATGCAGGCTAAATGTCTGAGTAAAAAGAATGTTTGCACTTGAGAAGTATTGGCCTTGCCAAAGAATGAGAATGCAGGCTAGATGTATGAGTAAAACTTTGCCACACACTTATGTCGTTATTTTTGATAGGATGTGCATTGAATGCGGAATTCAATTTCATTCCTCAAAAAGATAGCCTTGAAACATGCATACTTTTGGAAATTCCTCAAAAGGAAACTCTAGTTTAGTCCGTACATAAGTCCATAATGTCGCGTGGTCGCTGAAACTAGGAACCTTAAAACCAAAGTCTGAAGTTTCAAAGTTTTTGAAACCTCTGACCCACCAAATACAAAGATGACCAAGAATCTAGAAAGACTTGCAAGTTTGCAACTCAACAAAGTGAATGAACTTGGGGAATCGGGAAGTTATGAAAATTCAAAACTCTGTAACAAGGTTATAAATTATAAAACTCCGATGACTAGCGACCGATAAGGCTATAAATTATAAATCTCTGAGGACTAGCAACTAAGGTTAGGAAAAGCACCAAAACCATGACTTTGAGTGATAGTAACCACAACATGTCATTAATATTCTTTGTCATTATGCATTGATGTATGTTTTAATTTTGGATCTAGTTTAATGAACCAGTTAAAGTACCTTGATTAAAGCATGAATTCATATAAATGTTTAGTGGATCTGATAAGTAGTACTAGTCATGGAGATTGAGTATCGATCTGTGAATTGTAATGCAATTTAACTAAGATTATGGATGCCTGGAATTAAAGTCACCTTATAGTTCATATTTTAATTGTGCTAAAAGTAAAACTTGAACATGTACTAAGTGATTCATCACTCAGCTCAATGCTTAATAACATATTAGCAATAGTCTTAGTAGCATATACAACAATGAACATCAACAATTGTTTGAAGTGTATCTAGTAGTTGAAACCACTATCAAACTTTTTCTTCAAATGAAAAAATAAATAATATAGATAATTTATCATTTAACATCGACACATTACTGAAGACTGATTTGGAATAAACACAACTCTGGATAGAGCTGAGTTGGAACTTGGAAACCCATATTATCAAAAATCAAATCACTGCAACACATTTTCTAGCAACTTCCACTGTTTAGGTGGTGGAATTATCATTTGTTCTAACTGATGTTGTTTGACTTGAAGATTTGTTAACAATTCATGATTCAAATTGGAACCTATCTTGCAGTCTTCAGTCAATTTTACATTCAAGGTTAGCAATGGTTTGATGGAATCCAAGTAGTTCACCACATCTAGGTTCTGAGGAAACTGGCCCAAATCAATCTTCATTGCATCCTCCATCTTCTTTATGAAATCATTCTTTCCAATGAAACACTCATTTGTCTCAAAACCCTCTGGCAAACCAAGTTCTGTGAAGTTCCTTAACTTTTCATCCACCTTCTTCATCTTGTCTGCAACCAAATTCAAATATTCCTTTGTTTCACGCATTCTTAAACACTTTTCAATGATAGATGACAATGTCATTGATGTAGCAAGCCAATTAGTAATCCCTTTTGATTTCAAAACATTGTCACTGGCTTTGTAGACTATTTGTTGAATTTCTTTTGCAGATTTCTCTAATGCCAACACATTTTTGTTGTCCACTAAATATTTGTTGAGCTTCTTATGATGTTGCCTGATAGCATCAATCAATTGAAACATGTCACACAAATGATCAATCCTCTACATTATTTCATCCCAGATCTTTTGTTTCATATGGCTCATTGTCTCTCTACAAAATGTAGATAACTTATTTTGACAAGTCTCAATTTCATTTTTTGCTTCCATCACCTCTACCACCAATCTTTCATTTCTTTTTCTCTCCTCCAATTTTTGTTCCCACTGTGCATTTCCATTCGCAATGCTTACTCTTAGTTTTTTTGAATCGGATTTTTCCTCATCATATTTCTTGTTGCTCTCATCTAGCCTTTTCTTCAATTCATTCACTACAGTCTCATTCTGCTTATCCTCTTTGCTTGTTGATGCAGAGGAAGATTTTTTTATTCTTTTTTCTAATTCATTGCTCTTGATATCTGTTGCTTTCCTCTTTGCTTTCTCATTTGCTAGGTCTGCCTGTAACTTTTCAATTTGAGTTTGCAACCTTTTTTTCTCTCTATCTTGCTTTAGCAATGATGTGTACACCAATTCATTGTTCTTCTTTGATACATTAATTTTGTTAGTATTTCTAAGTCCAAAAAAATCCAATTGAATATTGTTCACCTGGAATTTAGATCGAGCCATCTGATTTGTTGGTTTGTCTTGAACTGTGGGAACAAGAAATGTGTACTCCATGATTTCTTTATTTGTTTCAAATTTGGGTAATACCATGGTTGTGGCAGGCTCTGAAGTTACAGCAGATGCACTCTCCATCAGTTGCTTCTTTTCTTTTTTATTCATGTCTGATTTCTTTTTAAACTCTTCAATGTAATCAAAACCTAGGGACACAGGAACAATGGAATGCTTGAATGGCAAAGGAATAGGAGTAGTAGTACTTGCAGTTGCTAATGATGTCACAGCCAGACTAACTGGCACTAGGGGTGCCTGGAAATAACTCCTTTGTGGTGGATCCACTGGTAGTGTGACTTGGACCTGTCAAAATCCTTTGCCTCTTTTGTATGCCTTGATCACCTGGTGTTTTTGTGGTATATTGTATTGTTGTCCTCTTATGTGTAGTTTGTCATTGTATCACATGTTGACCACTACTAGTACTACTACCCATACCATCACCACCAGAGGTAGTGCCAATTGCACTAAGCTCTCCACCATGGGCATGTCCTAGTTGTGATTGTGTCTAACCATGAGGATGAGGATTTGAAGCTCTAACAAATTTTCTTGTATGCCCTTTGTCTACTTTTTCACCTCCAATCCCAAGGCTAGAAAAATCACTTGCTTTCCTATGCTCTACATCTATTACCATCCAAGGGCCTTGTCTTTGGGATCCCAAAGGACCACCTTCATAACCCATTTTTTCAGCTATGGTTGCTCCAGTAGTATATGCTTCTTTTGTGGCCTCACTTAAGCCAAGTTTGAAATTGACATGGCTTCCTTCTTCCCTATCATCATTAGATTCATGATCACTTTCTTTATCTTCTTGTTCATCTGGATGCTCTATATTCCACAATTTTCTAAACTCAATGTCTTCTTCATTATCTCCATACTTTGTAAGAGCTCTTGGTTCACCTAGCTCCTTCCTCACAGACCAAAAGGCAGTAATTTTTTATCATGACCAATTTTTTTCAATAACTTCCTTCTCTAGAGAACCTGGCATTTTTACTCTACTACATGGTTTAGCACTTTTTTGATAAAAATTGTTGTACCTCCTTATTGTCTTTCGATGCAATGCTATAATTTCTGCTAACAATTTCTCAAAAGAAATACCATTCTCAACAACACTTTTCTCCATTGCAATTTTGACCTCATCCCAAGAATCCTTGTTTCTCAAGTTTTTGAGCAAGGTTTTACTTTCGTGTTGAATTCTACTTGTAGCATTCTTATTGAGCACAATCATTGATTTAATGGTGTCACATGGATCATACTGCCAGTGACAGATAGCATCAAAATAAATAAAAAATCAAAAGATTATGTGCCACACTAAATGCTTTTCTCTCAAATGTGATCCATCCACATGAAAAAGGTAAAGAAGGAAATAAGGTCTTCTTTTGTTGACAGGTAAAGTGCAGTTCATCAGTACTCTACATCTGCATCTGCCTTACATATTCCAAAGCAAAAACCCTTTCTATCACATGTATTGGAAGTTTGTATGGTTGTACTCCCGATCCATAAAATCTTAGCACAGTATATTCTTCCATTAAGTAACAATCAGCCAATTGTATTTCTTTTCCTAGTTGAATGTAGTTTATACATGACATAGGCAATCTAGGCATTGGAGTATTTGTAATTGCTTGATGCCATGGATCCAAAAAGTAGTCTACAAAATGTTTGTAGTTCCTTCAAGAATCATGCATCCTTATAACAGTGGTCCATTCATATATTGGAGCCATTTTCTTTTCCTCGGGATTACTATAGGGCCGAATCTGAAGCTTGTCAGTTTGAAACATTCCTTTGAATTTCAATAGAAAAAGATAGCACAAGTAGGTTGTGAACCTAAATGTCTTGGTGGAACCTCCTTTAATCATTAAAAATTGTTTATGCATGGATTCTACAATGTGCTCAATAAATTTATATTTGACATGTTGAACACCGTAATGGATATTATACACCATTTCAAGGAGGCATGCACCCACTTCCAAATTGCTATCTAGTCTGAGGAAAAATGCTAGCATGGAAATAGTATCCTGAACCCGTGGTTTCAAAATTTCCAAATCATAAGGAGGCTTATGATCACCTTTCAATTTATTTCTATCCTGAACTATTTTGTTTAAGAAAGATTTTTTCTCCATTTCATCCACTGCTTCATAATCACTAGCAAGCTTTTTTAGGTCAATGTGGACATTTCCAAATTCTTCGCCTTCGGTTGTAAATGTAAAGCCCAACACTTTTCCAAGTTCTTCTTCATTAATGGATAATAATTCTTCTTTGCTATCTTTATTAACAATTACTCTTTTGTTATCATCATAATTTTGGGCACAGACCATGATAAATTCAGGGCAAGGGAAAACCTCATGTAACATCATGTGCCCTAATCTAGTTACCCACGGTGCAGTAATACTATTAACTTGCATTTTCTTTGAGGCCTTATTCTCAGATGAAAATCTAAGTTCTGAGGTACGCCTACCATAGGTTTCAGGATCATAAATATCATGGTATTCATCAATGAAACCTGGGGTTTTAAGCAATTTTGCATAATGTATTTTTTATCTGACATTGCTCTAGTGGTACTGCTAGTAGACATGCTTATACAATGTGAAACTGTGAATTCCCTATTAGTCCTTATTTTTTCTTAATTCTTAAGTCTATTAGCCCTAAACCCAAACTTCAAAGTTTGACAAAATAAGATTTTAAGAAACGTCAAATGATGAAACATAGCCACAGGTATTCTTTCACTTACCTGACTTTTGATTCTTGGAAAGATTAATGCTGACAATCATGGAAACTGGGTTTCTGGAATGGCTTTGTCGGAAGTGGAACTGTGGAACCTAGAATAGGGTGGTGTCGTGGTGCGCTGCAATGAGCAAATTGAAGACTGAAATCTCCCTATGTGCTGACGCTCTCACTTAAAAATAAAATCACTTAGCAGTATAAACTGAAAGTGCTTTTTTCAGTCCTGTATTGACAACAAATTATAAAGAATCTAAACCGTTTATCTTTGTAAATCTAACGGTTATAGGGTGATTTTGGATGTTTAGGTTCACAACCCTAGCGCTTTGTGCATTTCATTCCAGAATGCAGCTACAACCATACATCAAATTTTCATCGAATGATTGAGTAATTTCTGATATATATTATAAATAGTAAACATGTGTTTTAAAGTTTTTTTCAACCTTTAATGCGCTAGAATTCACATCAACGCCTTTATAAAAATGAATTACAATGTCACATTAATAGCACAACCATTAAAAACACAGTAACACTTAACGTTGCAAATAACTCAATAAAAGGAATTACAATGTCAAATAATCACATTAATAGCACAACCATTTATTTTTATTACAACTAAATGATAATTGTCATTTGTCAATTTCACATTATTACATAGTACAAATACAAATGTAAGCACAAGCGCCAAGTTTCTGCCATGGTCTTTGAGTCCTAACTCTCTATCGTCTAAAAATAAATGCATGGAGGAGGGCCACCGCCAATCATGGTTTCTAAAAAATATGCATGGGGAAAGGGGGCAAAACAAACGGGGGAAATTGGAGCTGTTAAAGATACAAAAAGTACTTATCCCCTTTGAAAATTAGAGTCATGCAGAGGATGAGGGGTTGTAAAACTACTCCCATCTTCTACTTGTTGCTTCCATGCACTTGGAGAGCACTTATCTCCATCAGAGCTCCCCATCCTGGCTCAAAACCTGTCTGAGAAGTCTGGTCAACCAAATCAAATTCTTTCCAATTCCACCCATTCTGAACTTGAAGGAAATTGGTCTTTTACTCTGTAACTACATAACTGCAGGAAGGAGAATTTAGAGTATCCCCAATAATACTAGATCATCTTCTTCTGAATCCTTATTAACCCTACAAAATGAAAACCCTTATGACAATTCAAACATTGCACTCGAGATTCAATAGTATAGCCTTTAGCCTTCAATGAATTATTTCAGGTGTGCTCACTATCCTTATTTATGGGCCAACAGTGCTGCTAATAGTGCCACCACCAACCTGGTCCCTGTGTACACCTCACACGTGTCACGTGTGGGGTTGGGTTACTATAGTGATAATCATGATTCGCGCAAACCAAAAAACCAACTTAATCGATTCCAGTACTTAACTTTAGTATTTGTATTGCTTTATGTTTTACTTTTAACTTTTAAATCTGCATGCAATTATTTCATAAATAGATAATTTCTTAAAGGAAAAAAAAACTGATATGAATAGATTCATCAATTGCTTTTTAATAGAACAACCATTTATTTTATTGCAACTGAATGACAATGTCACATTATTACATAGTACAAATACAACTATAAGTGAAAACACTAAGCTTTTGTTGGACCGCAGGTGAAAACCTAAATGTAATACATGTTTGTCTGAAAATAATGGGACTTTTCGGGTCAACCATGGGCTTTGAAAATAAATGCATGGGACTTCCCGGATCAGGCAGTAGCTTTGAAAATGAATGCATAAAGAAAAGGAGGCCAATCAAACCAGGGAAATGGGAGCTGTGAAGATACAAAATGTACTTCTCCCCTTTGAAAATCAAAGTCATGCAAAAGATGAGGGGTTGTAAAATTGCTCCCATCTTTTACTTGCACCTTCTATGCACTGGGAATAGCGGTTATGCCCATCAGAGCACCTCTCCTGGTTCAAAACCTGTCTGAGAAGTCAGGTAAACCAAATTAACTTCTTTCCAATTCCACCCATTCTGAACTTGAAGCTTGAACAAAATTGGTCGTTGACTCTATGACTACATAACTGCAGGCAGGAGAATTTAGAGTATCCCCAATAATGCCACATGATCTTCTTCCTCAATCCTTATTAACCCTACAAAATGAAAACCCTTACGACAATTCGAACATTACACTCAATAGTAAGGTCTTTAGCCTTTAACGAATGATTTTAGTTGTGCTCACTAGTCACTATCCTTATTTAGTTATATCTGGGCCAACAGTGCCACCAATAGTGCCACTACCAGCCTGGTTCCTATGTACACCTCACACCTGTCATGTGTGCACTGTGAGGTTACGTATAACGTATATTCATGATTCATAATGATGATTCGCGCAAACAAAAAAACCAACTTAATTGATTTGTGTAACAATAACTTAAGCCTTACATGCACAATTAAAATGTTTAATTTGATTGACGTCTGGCTACACGCAAACTGTACCTCAAGCATTACATGTACAATTAAAATGTTTAATTTGATTGACTTTTGGCTGCACGCAAATTGTACCTCAAGCTGAAAAGTGACAAGTTGTCAAAATCACCAGACTCCAGTGTCACTCAAACGATATGAATTATGAAAATTTGAAATCATTACAAATCTTGTTTCATTAAAGCTATGACTCATGAGTTGTCCAATCAATCACTTCGGATGTTCATATGGCATTAGTCTCTGCCAGTAGTACGACTACCACACGTACTTCAAAAAGATTGAGAATTTCAATTAAATGAAATGTAATATGCCGAGTCATTGAAAAGAGAGAAATGAGTCTTGATCTCACCACGTGTCCGCATCTAACGGTTCTAGTTTTATTCCAAAGGTTTCAATTCACAAGTCTACTACTTTAGAGATTTACTTGTGGAATGCACGTACAACCGTCCATAAGAAATTCATCGAATGGTCGTGTTTAGATTGATTTGCAACATCCTTTGTGTAAAACGTTCTTAAGTTTTTAAGCATTGGTTCTACATTCTTCCTAGGTAGTCCCTCTTTTAAAACAAACTTAATGCACGTGAATATTTCTGCCACTTAAGTTCTTCTATCGCTCATCACCAAAATCCAACCTATCAGATTCATTACCATGATGATGACCCTTGATCTAGCCACGTGTCCACATCTAACGGTTCTAGTGTTATTCCAGAGGTTTCCATTCGCAAAATTAGTACTTGAGAAATATACTTCTGAAATGCAACTACAGTCGTCCATTGAAAATTCGTCAAACGATCTTGGTCCATAATGTCGCATGGTCGCTAAAATTTGGAACCTTAGAACCAAAGTCAGAAGTTTCAATTTTTTTGAAACTTTCGAACCACCGACTGCAAAGATGACCAAGAAAGACTTGCAACTAAGTTACCAAGGTAGTAAGGTTAGGAAAAGTACCTGGTCCATAATGTCGCATGGTCGCTAAATTTTGGAACCTTAGAACCAAAGTCTAAAGTTTCAAATTTTTTGAAACTTTCGACCCACCGACTACAAAGATGACCAAGAAAGACTTGCAACTAAGTTACTAAGGTAGTAAGGTTAGGAAAAGTACCAAAACCTTGACTTTGGTGAATTAAGATAGGAAAGGTGACAAGCACGGTGCATTTATGGAGAAGGTTGGTGAAATGAGGTGTTATAATGACATTCACCTATCACCCTCAATGCTTCTTGGAGTTCGAGTGTAAGGATAATAGGATTGTATCCTTTCGACGACGAGTGATAGGTTGGAAGCCAGTGAAACAGAAAAGCAATGGAGGCCAGTTTCACCATGACATCGCGGAGGAAGCTGGACCCCTTTGTGGGTAAAGCATCTGTGCAGAGGCTGCGAGGTTTATTTCTCTACAAAGAAGAGTAGGTGGTGCAAGCAGTTCAAATAATGTTGGGGGATGGATTCAAAAAATTGACATATAGATTCAGAACGAATATGGATATCTATTCGTTGTTCATGTCTTGGGGTTTAGACTTAAGAGAACCGGTGAACGAGGTGAGGAGAGTAATGAAAACTCTGGTGCATAAATATTTTTTAGTGGACATGGAAAGCATTCTGCAATGGGCGATACAAGGAGTAGGGTTGGTAAAAATAGAAGGAATGGATGATGGGAGCCCAGAGCTTGCAGATTTAAATCACCTCTTTATCAAATGGCCAGAGGGTCGCACTAAAGACTAGTGGCGGGAAGGAGTTGAGCGTGGGTGGAAAGCACTTAAAATCTGTGCTGAGCTAATGGAATTAGAGGAAATAATAGAAAATCTAAAAGAAGTTGCCAGAGAGGAGATGCACAAAAAGAAGGGACTGTGTTTGTGGAAGAAGCCAAAACCGTTAAAGGAGATATTGCGCTGGAGATGGGCGAGTCTTCGAAGAAGAATGAGTAATAATGGTTAACGTAAAGTGTAGTTTTATGTTTTGTTTTTAGCCTTTGCTACAAAGGCATAGTTGTTTAGGGAAGTTCGATACTCTAGTTTTTGAGCTGGTTATTCAGCTTTTTTGGCAGTTTTTGGATGTTGCTAAGTTTGTAGAATCTGAATCTTTTTCTTTATAATTAATAAAATAAACAAATATCACCGATCAGCTTTTTTGGTAGTTTTTGGATGTTGCAAACTTTATAGAATCTATATCTTTTTCTTTATAATTAATAAAATAGAAAAGTATCACTGTCAACTGATAAAAAAAAAATCTTAAATTTTTAAGCATTGGTCCTACATTCTTCCTAGGCAGTCCCTCTTTTAAAAAAAACTTTATGCTATTGCTCATCGCCAAAATCCAACCCGTCGATTTCATTACCATGATGATGACCCTTGATCTCACCACGCGTCTGCATCTAACAGTTCTACTATTATTCTGAAGGTTTAAATTCACAAATCTAGTGCTTGAGAGATATACTTCTGGAATGCAACTAAAGTGTCCATCAAAAATCCATCGAACGGTCATGGTTAGATTGATGTGCCACATCCTTTGTGTAAAACGTTCTTAAGTTTTTAAGCCTTGGTCCTACGTTCTTTCTAGGCAGTCCCTCTTTTAAAACTAACTTAACGCACGTGCATATTTCTGCCACTTAAGTTATTTTATCGCTCATCACCAAAATCCAACCCATCGGATTAATTACCATGATGATGACCCTTGATCTCACCACGTGTCCACATCTAATGGTTGTAGTGTTATTCTGGAGGTTTCCATTCGCAAATCTAGTGCTTGAGAGATATACTTCCGGAATGCAAGTACAAACGTCCATTGAAAATTCATCGAACAATAGAGGATTCGCCACTAAATTTAATTGGCCAATGAATTTTTTTATTAGTTTGATATTATGTTTAATTCGCCAATGTTTTTTTCTTAATCATTTGAAAATAGGTTTAATTCGCCAATGAATTTTATTTTTTTGTTTGAAAAAAAAATCGCCAACACAATTATTTTTTCTAGTTGGAAAACAGGTTTAATTTGCCAATGGAAATATTTTATTGGTTTGAAAATAGATTTTAATCGCCAATGAAAATATTTTAGTGGTTTTAAAAAATTTGCAATTCGTCGGGATTTTCCACAGACTTCTAGCGATTACAAAATATTCGCTAATGGGGATTTTTTTTTCACGAATAAATTCGCCTCTAAAATTAATATTTTTTTTGGGAAGTGTGAAAGATTCACCAAGATTTTACACCTTCTCCGAGGGGGGGGTTTCTTAAAGTTTTCCCTGCCCATAGCCAAGGTGAACCCAAGTAGCATAATGTGCAAAATCATCACCTGCAACATCTAGGCAACCTACAACAAAGAAGACTCCATCCACCTCTAAGATACCAAAAGTTGAGAAAAAGGGGGGTAGCTCTTCTACACCTTCAAAGGTTCAAAAGAAAAAGAAAACACAAAAAGAAACATATGTTACACCTAGGCATTCAGGCCAATTGAAAAAGCAAGGTTCTATGAGGGGGAGTGTGGAAAAACTAGAAGAAGAGACAAAGGGCAAGGAATAGTAGGAAGAGGATGTGATGTTGGTTGAAACACACTCAGAAATAAAGGGAAATACCTATTTAAATGTGCATACACCTACAAAGAGGAAGTGGTATGTATCCACCACTTCTTATTCAAACCCAGACGATGTATTTATTACCAAGAAAACAATAAAGAAAACCCTAGATAGCCCTAATCATGAAGATTATTATTATATAGGGGGTGGTAATGAACAATTTTTAGAATAGAGGAAATGTTTTTAGAGGATAGAAATATCAAAAAGGAGCTTCAAGAAGCTCCAAACAGAATTAAATAGTTGGAGGAACTAGTACAGGGTTATGAGAAAAGAGACAAAGAAAGGGAGACAAAGATACAAGAATTGGAGGAGAAACTGCAAACATATGGGGATAGAGAACTAGTCATGATCAAAACAAGGGATAGAGAACTTATAGCAAAAAATCAAAAACCTCCTATCACAAAAAACACTAATTTACCACACAACTTTGTCTCTTGGGTACCAAATGTGGAAGGTCACTGATGAATTCTCACAAGAGAAAGAAAAGTGGAGAAAGGAAAAAGAAACTCTGATTGCATAGCACACCAAAGTTTTGGAGGGAAAGGACACTAAATTGAGTAAAATGGCAATCATAATGGAAGAAATAGAAGATAAGGTTGCCCAAATTATCAGGTGCAAACCCCCAACTAGAACATATGCCTTTTTTCTCTAGGAAAAATTCTTATTTTTAATTTAGTTGGTTGATCAACAACAAACCAATTTCCATGAGCAACAAGCTTGAATTTCTCCATATTTTTGTTGATGCTACCCCTGATGAACAAGAACAACTGTGTGAGTATTATATGCACAATTATGTGGTTTCAAAGGATGCATAATGGAACCCTTTAATATTTGTAGGAGACTTCCAGGTAAGAGCTTTAGCATCCTATTTTAGAAATGAAAAATTTAGAGGTGAAATCATGGAGGAGTATGCAAAAAGAGAGAAATTAGATGCACTTCCAGTGAGGAAAGAGTCCAAAGATCCTGATGAGACAATAAATGAGTGGTTACTACTCTTGAAACACAAGGGTGTAGGAGAAAAGATTATAAAAGTAAGGATATAGGACTACAACAGGATGCAAACACTGGTAGTTGGGTTAGTTCAAATCTATTATGAATATGTACAGGAAAGGTGGAACAATTTGAATCCAAAGCTACAAAGGAAGGAACTTCATTCAGTATATAACTTCATATCTATGATTGAAAGATTGTTCAAGTACATGGATATTGTTGTTTATCAAGCAACTAAATGGATACCACTCACATTCCAACCGCCTATGCTCCTTTATCCAATCCCACATTGGATAGGAGATAAGATGAAGGAATGTGAGGAGGCTGAGCTTACTAGGATGAAGAGACTTACAGCTTACAGAGGATTCTACCTGAAGTAGACCAAGGGAGTAGATATTGTCATGGACCTTAGGGAGATTACATTGCATTATAATTTGTACCGCTAGTGCATTTTGTTTGAGGGCAAGCAAAAGGATAGTGAGGGGGAGTGATGAGTCCATTTATTAGTCCATTTCTTGATGTTTTTATGCATGTCTATAGACATTATCAAACAATCCTTTCATAAATATTCCTATGCTATGCTATCTTTTATGCTTATTATACAACCTTGGACCTGAATTAGAGTAATGGAAATATAGTTATGATATAGTAGCATTGCATGATTTATATTTGGATTGCATGGAATGTAATTAGAATTTTGTGTTTAATCATGGTAGTTAGCTTTGTGTATGTGTTTTATGGATTAACCTCTTGTAGCCCAAGAAGAGACTGTAGCCTGCAACAACTAAAATTTGTAGCCCTCAGTCAAGGGAGGTCTTAGACAACAAAATAGGGGAAGTGCCAGAAAAAGTTGAGTGTAATAACTACCATATGGAGACACCTGATGGATGCTAGTTAATAAGGCACAAAAGAAGAATTCTTTTATTGATAAGATTTCAGATAACTAATTATGTGTTCCACGTGTAGATTTGTTTTACAGTTTTAATCCTATTTGAACTCTTGTTTCTTTCTAGTTGCAGTTTGAACAATTCAATCTTAATTGCACACCTTGATATATAGGGAGTTGTAGTTAATAATTTCATTTAAGAGTTGTGTTTAGAATAAACTCCCTTGTGCCTATGTATAGCCGATGGTTGAGTCTTTAGTATAGTTGGTTGATTAATCTCATACTGATGGATTTGTTATCAATTACTTCTTAGTTTTTAGTTGTAATCTACAGACATGTTGATTGCTCAAAAATGGTTTTCTTGAATATGATATTTGAGCAAGATTTTATATGATATTTTGGAATGCATCATGAATGAGGTTCAAGTTGATATGGTTGCATAGAATCTAAAGATTTATATTTGGTTTTAGTATAAGTGAAGACAACCACTTGAGCAAGCCACTCAGGGTAATTGTTCTTCACTACCTTTGTAGTTATTTTTTTAGTAGTTATTTCTATTAGTCATTACTTCATAAATTGCATATAAGTTAAAATAGATTCTCATATTCTGCTTATCAATAATGGTTTTTCATGTGCACGAATGCATTCAATTGACATGTAGTACTCTAGACGATAGATTAGGTTCAGTTATCAATTTTGAGTTATTTTCAGTAATTTTTTGTTAATAGCAGTTCAGCTACAGATTATGCTATAGGAACTCGTAGCCATAGCATGGATTTACTTTTTTCACTGTTATGTGTTTCTATGATTTTCTAGCAAGTAGAATACCTTTAAAAGGATAACCTAGGTAATCTCAATTCTTTGAAAGTACATATAGTTCCAATGCCATCACAAGTTTACAAGTGTTGGTCGACAATTTAATGAAGTCTTTGCAATGTTGAGTGGACTATTCAGCTAGGCCATTCCTTTGAATTGTGTGATTTCCACCAAGTTTACAAGATACTAGTTTAGAATCTACACCATCCAAGAAGGAAAAGTACTATTTTCCTGCTAATGAGTCTAGCACTTGATCAATGAATGGAAGGGGGGAGAGGTCTCTTATGGTTGTTGCATTTAACTCTCGGTAATCAACACACACTCTCCATTTCCCTCCCTTCTTAGGTACAATTACTAATGGAGACACCCATTAACTGACAAAGATTGCTATATGAACCTTCCATTTAGTAACTTTTGTAATTCTACCTTAACTATATGTCATGTACAATTGGGTTCATTCTTCTTTGAGGTTGACTTACTAGTTTGTAGCCATCGTTAATGTAAATCTTGTGCATGCATAGGTTTGGGTCTATAACTTTCATATCATAGTAATTGTATGTGTGCGGTTGCATGTGCTTGCAACACACTCAACAATGAAGACTATTGTGCATGTTAAATAGTTATATTACTACAAGTCTCTACCACAAGTATTTTGTATAATGTTTGCAAGTAGTTTATCTTCATCTTGTGTTTCCAACATAGGACTACGTTCAATAGTCATTAATGTTTGTAATGAGTATTAATCATCCTCATTTAAGGCAGGCCTTACAGTTTTCTCCAAATTTGTATGTGGCTATGTAGGTGGGTATAGGACTAGTTTTTTGGTCACATTTCCATTGGAAATGATCATGTTACCAAATTTGCAACACATGAAGGCATCTACAATAGCCAACCAAGGTCTCCCTAGAATTAGGGGTTACCCTACAAGATTTTCCTTAGGTTGTAATACCATAAATTCTACAAGGTGTTCACATGATTCCAATGTTATAACCAAGTCTTTTATAATTCCTTATAGTTTTACTATAGTCCTATATGCTAATTGTAACACAATAGGTGTAGGTCAGAGCTCCAATAGTTGTAATTGCTTTATGGTTTCCTTTGTCATCAAATTGATGGATACTCCCAAGTCAATTAAGGTATTCTTGATGAGAGTTCCATTGACTTTGACATCCACAATAGGGCTCCCAGGGTCTATATATTTAGGGACAATTATGTTGCCTAACATAATATTTGCAAATTGTCCTAAAAAATGTATAATATGAGGGTCTCTACATTTTCTACATAGTTTCTTGAGACATAACTCTTTCACTCTCTTGGTATATATTGAAACTTCCTTAATCACCTATATGAGGGGTATCTTTATGCAAACATCTCTAAGTTGTCCTAATAGATCAAATTTAGCTTCTGAATGATGTTTTTGTATAGTGAGTCTCTCAGGGAATGGAGGTTTCTAGATTTATGTTCGTTGGTTTAACCATATTTGATTTGGGTTCCCTAGGTTGTTTATCCATAGTTTTTGTTGGGAGTTCCTCATCAATCAACTTTGTTATGTGAGGAGATGAAGACCCAACTACCATTTTCCTTGATCTAAGGTGGGAATCACTCACCTCAACCCCATAAGTAGGATATTAGATGGTTTTGTTAGTGTAAGTCTATTGAACATGCTTATTATTGGGGTTAGGTGTAGGTTGTGTTAGAAGATGAGGTGCTCTTGGTGGTGTTGGTGTAGCCATGCCTAGATTTGGCATTATGGTAGGCTGTAGGTAATTTAGGTTTTTATTTTTCCATTTTTGACCTTCATGCCACTGTGGTGGCCATTAGTTCTATTGGGGTGGACACTGGGAATTATAATTTGGTCCTTGGTAATTTTGTGGTGGCCATATGCCTTGTTTTTGTTGAGTCTAATTAGAGGCTTGAGGCATTGGCCATTATGGATTTTGTACATTGGTCTAGAGTTGAGGGTTCCAATTTGAGAAGTATGAATTACTACCTAGAAATGGCATATTACAGGTCAAGGGATCTTGTGGCATACCTTATCTTGGTTTCCATGGCTTATGTTGAGTGATGTAAAACAATTGACCTTCTTCATCTTCCAGGGCATGAAACTCTATCTTCCCTTGCTTGTCTTCGGAGGACCAACTTTTTGCACTTACAATTGATCTTCCTTTGGTGGTAATGTGGACATAATTCAGTGAGGGTTGCCTCTACTTCTTCCTACTTCTTCTTGATATGGAGGGTATCCAACTGGGTAGCCAAGTGGCTAATGATGTCCTCCTTCATATTGAATAAAATATTGCTAAGCTCTACCCTAGAAACTCCAATAGATGTCTTGTTCAAAGAAGAGGTCCTATCACCCTTGGTCTTTTTGATAAATGACCTAAAATAATTTTTGCACACTTTACAAATTTCACCAAAGGGTAATTGAGAGATGTCCCTTGCTCCTATGACATTTAATGCTCCATACAATCTTCATGGACTCCCCTTAAGAACACCAGTTTTAAGGATTCAGGGGGGAGTCTATTTTGATGAGATTTTTTGAGACAAAATTGAAACCTCTCAACATAACCTTCCAATGGCTCATCCTCTCTTTGTGACATCCTGAAGATGTCATCCCTCTTTCTATCTATACCTCTATAGTAATCTTGATATTTTTCTAGGATTTTTTTCTTCGTAGTCTCCCATTTAGGAACACCATTCCTTCCCAACCCCATGAACTAACAAAAAGCCCCATCCTTAAGCATGGCTAGGAATAATTTAAGTTGTTGAGCATCTATAGTGTACTCATGTCTCCAAAATAATACATCAAAATTAGAGATAAAGGTGTTTGGATCCTTTGTAACCAATCCATATAAGACGAGTAGTGCTAAAGAGGGTATATTATTCAGTGCAACAACCCTTTCCTGGTTGGTTATTGAGAATCAAATGTCACATGCTCTCCTAGGCTATTTATGACTTCTTTAGCCATGATATCAAAGTGTATTTTGGAAGTCTCCTCTGTAATTGGTGTAGCTACCGGTGTAAGGGGTGATTCTTCTTCATTGATCCCCTTGATCTGTTTTCTCTATCCACTAGTGTCTTACAATGCTTTATGTACGATGGGGAGAAATATTCCTAGAGCATCTCTCTACCTCTACATGTAATGGTTTTAGCTCTTTAGATCAATAGTTCTTGCACATTGTTAGTAATTTGTGTTGCTATAGATGTCTAAATAACCTATTTACCCTAATGTTGAAACAAAATTGTTGTATTATGAAAGCTTGAGAGGAATTGAAAACACACAAAAGAATCTTGAACTTAGCACCATCCCCGAAAATGATGCCAAAAATGTGGAGCCAACTCTAATGCCTAATTAACTTGGTGCCACTACGTATGCACACAACTTAGAGGACTTGAGGATCCCTAAATAAACAATTAATTATTCACAAGAGGGCTACATTAAATCATCAACCAGGGAGTCATAAAACATTGGATGGTGTTGATAAAGTATATGCATCACAAATTTTGTACATCCTACATCAATTGAGTATAGGCAAATAAACATGTGCAAATACAATAAAAACTTGAAATCAAAATAAATTGATAATTCACAAAATAGGGGAAAGGAATGTAACAACTACCTTCTACTATGGGTACCTAATGCTTAAGACTGTAACTATTAATTGTTAAACTACAGTGTCCTAACTTAACTAATCCTTTGGAGTATGAATCAAAACATTAAGCTACAAAATCTCATTCATGAATTCTAACATATTCATTCATAAGCATATAACTGAAAACTAGTAATGGAATTCACAATGCATCATTTAATCTACTAACTAAAATTAAAGTGGTTCAATAGTACCTCAAGTGGCCCTTGCTCGAGTTGATGCTTCCACATGATTTTATCAAAAACTCACTTACTCAGCAAATCATGACATCAAATCAATTCTCTTTTATTGTATTAGATAACACTAAACTGTTGCAAAAAATCGAACAGGAATTTGTTGAAGATCTTTGTTCAATAACACACATATTCTATTCATAATACTGTTTCTAAAACTAATGCTATTGTAATGCTAGTAACTAGATCTCCTCCTTGACATAAGAACCTACTAGATAGGGTCTTTAAGGAGTTTCATTATTCATGGACTAAAAACAAATGTCAACTCTTCCTCAAGGATCACAAGAGGACTAGTTTTTGAAATAGAAAATAATAACTATTTAAAACAAGATTAGAAGAGCCAAATACGAACTTTGTCTAACAAACTTAACCATTCATAATAGAAACACGTTCAAGCAAATCAATTTTTTCATAACTTAGTCTCGTTGCAATTAAACTCATTCTCCTAGTTGTCTCATTGGTAGGTAAGAGTGATAGTAGGTGACTCATAGACTAATCAGTAAATGATCACCTTTGTTTTCCTCTGAAAGTGTTGTGCACCAATCAGTTGACAACACTTCTTCTTGCAGGCTGAGAAACATGTTGTTGCAGGTTGATAGTTCTTGTTGTTGTAAGTGTTAGTCTTATTCCTAAGACATTCTCATTATCAACAATCATAAATTAAACATTAAATCTTATTAAACTCATAGAGATTAATGAAGTCATGCATACACATATCAACATAACATGTTTCCATTTCCAAATACTTAAAACTGCTTAAAAGCATATAAAAGGCATAAAAGGTCTTAGTAATGTCTCGAAGCTTAGCAAAAATAAATGATAAAAAAAATATTAAATGGTAATGGGAAACTAGCCAATTATCAATTAGCATATCAAGTGCTTTATCCTCAAGGTTCAACTCTTGATCCACTTTTTTATCAAAGGGAATGCTTACAAATCCCTCTTTTAGACTCCCTAATTGGAGAATTTTTGCTTACTAGATTGAGGAGACCTACCAATAATTATATTGTCTGATACTAATCCACAACCACCATTATTTTATGGTTCTGAATTGGTGTTAGACATGGAGAGGTTATCAAGTTTGTAATTGGATTCTCTCCCACTTTTTTAACTATCCATATTAGTAATTGACTACTTGCCTATAGCTAATTCTTAGGCATCATCACTTTTCCTTGTATTATCTCTAGACAAAGCAATCTGCTTAGAAATGGAGTTGATCACACTATCAGAATTGATCTTAATTGAGTTTCCAACTATAATTTTCTCTTTTTCATTACTCCTACATCCATTCAAAGAGGATTTTATAGAATTAAGATCATTAGTAGGTTCATAGAGCATTGAATATTTATCCTTTTTTTAGTTTGTTTTCCTTTATCAAAGTCACATTTCTTATTTTCCTCTTCTTTTGTTGAAGAGTCTTGGATCTTGTTTTTTTGCGCTATAGTTTGGTTAATTTTGTTCATAACTAGTTCTTGAGCATTTTTTTTGTCCCTGAGGACGACTTGTTCCAATTGTCACGTTCATTTTTGGGGATCCCATGAAGGGAGTATTTTTAACTTGTTTGCAGTTTTTTTAGAGTTCTCCGTGTTCTACTTTTGTGTTACCATTTTGGTAATTTCCTCCATATTTTCTTTAACAAATTTAGTATCCTTTTCTATTATATTAATAGAGTCATTCAAGGGTAAAGTTTTATTTTGGGATGGGTGTTCTTCACATAAGAGAGAATTAATAAGTAGGTTATTCTCTACATTTTCTTTAGACCTTGGCTATGTATTTACACTTTCTTTTCAAAGCCATTAATTTTTTTTGCCTCTTGTTAATCAAGTTAGGATTTGAATTTTGTTTATCTGTTTTCTTTTTTATAATGGGGCATTTTTTTCTAACATGTCACTATTTTTTACAAAGGAACCATGCATTAAGTCCCCCTATAGTTTCAATCTTGCAAGTTAACCATTTTTTTAGGGGTTTCATTTAGTATTTCATCAAGAATATCAAACCTCGGAGATAAATGCCACTAAAACTCTAACATCCATGTTCAAGATGGTTGACTTAGTTTCTTCTACTTTCATTACTATTATCAAAGGGGAAATCATCTAGAGAAGAAATGCCCAGAATTGGTGAGGGACATCTTTTAATTTTTACCATATAGGGTATGATAGAGCCATCACTTCTTCATTTACCACATTTGATGACCAAAGAATTTCCCTAAAAATTGCTATCCTTACATTCCAAAATGCTTTTATTATGGCCTTTTCTTGCAAGCTATGTTCTTTAAAGAAGATTAAAAATAGATCTTTTTGAAGCAATTTATAAAATGAAACCTGCATTCCAAGTTTTTTACACCAAACACTTTGAAACCAATCATCTAAAAATTTTCTTACTAGGATTTTATTAGCATCTAAGGTTGCAAGAAAAATTGCAATTTTATTTAACCTAATTTCTTCCTTAGAAATTATAGTAGCCATGTCTGCATTTGGTGGGAGAAAAAAATTCTTGGGGTTGGAAAAAGAATCCTTACCTGTTCTTCCACAATCACCTTCTCCCTCAGAGGTTCTTCCATCACAACACCTTAGGAATTTGGGCAACGACGAGGCAATGGTTGCTTCTGAACCAACAATGATTTCTTTGAATGTTTGTTTTGAACTTACAAAGTTTGCTACATTTGATTTAATTACTCCTAAACCCTTAAATGTTGTATCAGGGAGATCGCCAGATACAAGAACGTTTGAATCCATTAATACATGTACTCCTTTTTAACAATTAAAGCTAATAATGGCAAAAAATACTAATTGGCAATATCTGAACGAGCAAAGTAGAGCCATACGAAGTGAATCATAAATGAAATCCAGAAAGCAAACAATGGAAAAACCACAAGGTAGATGAGATTTTTGCATGGGTCATAAAATCAAACCCTAATGGCCTAGGGCCATTGTGACCATACCACCAGAGCACCCTCTTTCCTCCCGAAGCTTCTCCAAGAATTTGTTGTCTCCCTTGTCTCCTTTTTCTCAAATCTTATTACCTTATTTGCGGCTTGGCTCTCTTCTTTGCTATCAATCTAAAAAATCCCCCACCTTACAATTCATGAATGAATATTTTGATGCAGATAACAAAATTGAAGCAAGACTTTTGAATTTGTTGAACTTAAAGAAAGAAAGAGATGCTCCTTTGCAACAGTATTTGAAACACTAATTTATTTTCATGTGATGGTTTGAAAAATATGCTAAAATTAAATCCTTCAAATTTTTTGATTTGGTTCTCAAATGGGACAAAGAACAAGAAAAGGGGACCATTAAAATTTTGAGAAACTAAATCTTGGCCCCTACCAAATAGTTAAGATCTTAAGGGAAAATAATTTTAGGATTAGTTCCTTGATTGGAGAGCCTCTCTTATTTCCTGTCAATAGGTAGCATCACACATTATTTTACTTCTTAAAGAAAGAAACATATTGTATTATAGTAACATTATATTTAAGTTTGTGTTTTTTATGTGTTTTGGTTTTGTTTGTGTTATTATTTCCATTTCCATTTTCCTTTTATTTTTTGTTCTTCTCATTTTGTAAGTAGAATTATGGATGCTAGTTTAAATCGAAAGGATGATTTCATTTGGGAGTTTTCCATTGATATTCTCGAATAATTCATCAATCAACTACATACATTTTTTGGTTTACTTTCTTTCATTTTAAACTTATGGATGCTAACAATTATTAATACTTGGTGCATTATGGAGTCTCTAAAGTGTTGTTGAAAATCTAACACACTTTACACATCTTAAGTAATCCATAAGTTAGTTTATATCAGGTGTTGTAATTTTAATCCAAGTGAAAAATATAAAGTTTCATTTCTTTAAAGATGACCATTGTGGTTCCCAACCCAATCCTCTAGCTTCATCACTTGAGAATTGGAAAGTTTGAAAAAGTAATTTAAACATATATATATATATATATACTAGGGCTATAAACACTTAGCTGGCAATAATAGTATGCTTAGAGGGAACTAGAAGTAACTTTGTTGGGGCTATGGATGCCTAGTTGGCAATAGAGTTATGGCTAGGACATTACTACATGTTAAAAATGTAACTCCACTCACATAGAATGGATAAGTTCAACTTCATTGTGATCATACTAACATTTAATGGAAGGGAATAAATCATTTTCACATGTATATTTCAATTTCCACTTAAGTCTCTATACTACCCATTTCTTAATCTTGTTAGTATTATTTTGATCATTTTGAATGAATTTGAACCATATATTCTAGGTACTTAGAGGATTGCATTTTTTAAATGGCTTGCAAATTTTTTTCAATTAAGTCACCATTTGTTATGCCTTGCATACACACCCCCTCGTTTTCCTTAGACAATGTAGGGACGCTTTTTTTTGTTCATGTTCTTATCATTTTTTTTATTCTTATTTGTTATTTTTTAGTTAGCTTAAGTGTATTTTTTTCTTTCCTTAGTGTGATTTTTCAGTTTTAGTCTGTGATTTTGAAGTTCCTAAGAACCCCAAAATCCATTTGGTCCCATGACCTTCAAGGTCCCTAAAACTTTGATTCCCCTACATCTTTTATTGATTAAGTCAATTCCCTTCTGACTCCATAATCCAAATGGAACTCAGAACATAAAGTTTCAAGTTCCATTTTCCTTCCAAAGTCCATGTCTTCCTTTTTTTGTGCATTTAAGTGTGTATGTGTGCAGGTATCTTAAGGGTCTATTTAGCATTTTTCTTCAATTTATTTTTCACCCTTACTTCTTTAGCTCTCAATTCCTTCATGTCTTCTCAACATTCTTATGCATCATGATTGATTGAAGATGGAGATTATTGTTTAAGGGATTTCCTATGTATTGTGATGTTTTCCTTTGATCGCTTGGTTCTCCCATTCATCATTCACTACATTTGACCTCCCTAGTGATGATATAGGTTATTTTTATTTCCTTCCTCCCAGTGTATTATCTTTTCTTTTTTTTCCATTTTTTTGTGGTGTGCTTATTATTATTTTTTCAATTGATTTGCTATTTTATTTCCTTGCAGTATGTTTATGGTTTCTAGAGTAGGTTTTGTTTTTTTTTTCATATTAGGATTTGTTTCCATTTTATTAAATTCAGGGTTTTGAATTCAATCTTCCATCCTAAGGAACCCATATGATATGGGGATTGGTATGGTTTATAGGGTTAAATATGTTATGGGGATAAAGTGATAAATATTTGTTTTGACTAGTTTAGTGTCGCATGATTTTAAATCTATGACTTTAGATTTCCAATCTCCCTTCCACCTCCATAGTGTTTTCCATTCCCTTCTTGGACCTAGGGTCTAGATGAAAAATTTGGAATTTAGTGTTTAGTTCCTATTTTCCATTTCTTTTCACCTCCTACTCCCCATGTGGGCATATTGGTTCCTCATGGACTTCAAAGTGTACTAAGGAATTGGAAACTTAGGTTCTAAGTCTCAGTTTATTATTACCTTCTACATTTCCTTCTTACAATTCTTTGTATTGGTTTCCTCTCATAACCTAGGTCTTGATAATAATTTGCAACCTTAGGTTTCAAATCCTTATTTCTTCTCGAATTTTGCTTCTTAACAAAATTGGTTATCCACCCATTCAAAATTTGGGTTCCAATTAGAACTCTGAACCATGTGTTTTGGTTTAAAATTATTCTCCACTCTCAACCGCTATAGTTTCAAGAAAAAATTGAACTCCCCTTGAGACTTGGAACATTAGGTTTCAAGTCCCCATTTCAATGCGTGACTTGCTACCCACCGATTCTTATTTCCAGTCCAACTCCCAAGCCTACTAAAGTTTTAAAAGTACTAATTTTTCTAGTGAAAGTATTTATTTTCTTGGATCATCAAGAACTCTTCCAAGTATTTTTAGTCTTAAATTTGATTTCATTTAAATACCTATCTACCTTGGAAACTAAAATAATAGGTAAATTATGAAAATATGGGAAATTCATTAGGTTTCTTGGTAAACATGTAGGATGGCTGATAAATCAGAGAAGTTTTACAAATTGTCCACAACTATGAAATATGAGTTTCAAGGAGTCCCTAGGGCCTCCAAGATTGCATCCATGGTCAAGGATACCATAGAAATTGATCTAGGTTACATTGACCTAAATAAATTTCATGAGAGAACATTTGGAGATGGTAGAACACTTATGTTCAAGATAATAGCCAACTCGAGATTGACTCGCATAGTCGCTTTCCCTGCTACAATATAAAACCTAGAGATGATTGTTGCTTATGTTTATAGTTATGACCCAAACATAAGAACATCAAGAGACCAAAGTGGGAATATCATTTTAGATATCTCCCTTACACTCATAGTATATGTCTTTTGCCTCCCATTCAATGAAACACTAATAATATTGATCAAAGAGAGTTCCTAGAAGGAATATGAGAAAGATGAGTATGGCCATGTAAGGAATTTGAACATATCTTTGTTGATGAGGGAAATAAAATCGGTCATAAATATTCCTAAGAACCTTACAAGATCATAATTCTATGGGGAGATTGGTGACATGATCACCTTATCGAATAGAGTAATGCGTAAACCAAACTCTAGACGATATCCCACCTAGATGTATCAGCTTATGGAAATGACCATAAAAGATAGAGTACAATGATTGGGTCCAATTGGTAAGTGACAACATGCATCATTAAATTAATACTATCTAGAAGACCAATAAATTTACCATGAAATCTTATGTTGTCTATTTGTTAGCAAGACATGCCTCCTTCTAGGATTGACTATAAAAGGAACATTGGGAGAAGATGGGAAAAAATATCATTGGGAGCACTATACATAGTTAGAGTATAAATAGTCCCATAATCATTTCAAAAGGTTCAATGATGCCTTCATCTTCCCTATTTTATGTAAGTTGATTGGAGATGATACAGTAATAATTTCATCTCGAAGGAAAAATAGTTGACAACTGGCTCGAGACACTAGTTCATCCAATTCCCCACATCCACATACATAATAATTATTGGTTTCATCGGAGCACCTTTCTTGCTCCCTAGATTTTTCAATGGGGGCACATAAGAATTTTACTAAAAAGAAAAAGCCAGGGGTGCAATTTCCTTTTGTTTCAAGTTATTATATCTATTATTTGTGGTTTGTGCTAAGGCCTCCAAAGATTATTTATCATGTACAAATTTTAAATTGTTTCATGCTTGTGTAAGCTATGATCTCGAAGGTAAAGTGGAGAGAATATTTGAGTAAAAATATAAGCACAAGGCCAATATGAAAGATTTATGGGCTAATTTCTATAATGATCATGATGTAAGGAAAATGAGTTTCCACAGATTATCATTGAAAAATATGAGGGATGTGAAGATTGGGGAGGACTTCCCAAATACATGGTGAATGATGGAAATGCGCTAAGTCCTATCTATGATATACAAAATATTGATAGTATACCCTTGTCACCAATTATTTGGGCTATGTCAAAGGAAAAGTCATTAAAAATAATCAATCAAGCCATGGAAGATTTCAACTTATCTTGGTTAAAAACAAAGAAGGAATGATTTGAAAAGGAGCAGGAAAAGAAAAGGACGAGATGAAGTGATCCCTCCTTCACTCCTAAGAAAACTAAGATGAAAGAAGGTGACTCGTTGGAAAAGCCGCAATAAACCTTTGAAAAGATGAGAATAAAATAGGTAACCGAGTCAACAATAAGATCAAGATTTGTTGTAGCTACTTTACAATAGGTTTACCCTTAACAACCAAAAATGGCAGTTCCAACTCCAGCACTCTTTAGTGGAGCCAAGATACTTTGAATTGTGGGGTTTGACTCATCTTCATCCTTATAAGAAACTACTCCTAAAATAACTTAACTTGGAACACTTACTACCATTGTACCATCAACCTCATAACAAAATAAAGATGATAAATAAAAGATGGATGATGTAGATGATAAGTTGATGAAAGAAGTTAGGGAAGAACTAAGGAAAGGAGATTTTTTTTGTAAACTCCATAGTACCCTATTATCCAAACAAAACCTTAACATAAAATAATATTAGTTGAAGAGATAAAGGGGGTTGTTTACTCCTTAAGGCTACTTGACCGATTAACACAAAGTAAATAAAATATATATAACAACAATAATCAAACATATCAATTACTTGAACAATGCACATAATATATTCATTATATTCTTCATTCATCGGATAGGAAACAAGTACATAATAAAAAATGTGTGTGGTCCTTGACTATAAATACAAACATACAATATATTCAGCCAATGTTAGTTGAGGACGCCAATTGTTGGCAACTACCAAGTACAACCACCCAATGGTCAAGGACTTAATTACATATTAACAAAATTATTTATTTCTATCTTCCCAACTAAAGGGGTTGTTATTGAGTCTGATCAATGAAAGAAAAAGTCTCAAAGAGGTACAAGTCAACCAATACAAAGTCCTTAGATCCTACAACCAAAGAACCAACAATAACTATGATTAAATACATTAGTACACAAAATGTACCTACATAGCCAATAAGGGTAAAATTGGATTTTTTAAAGAGAAAATATGATTACAAAGCCTTTAGATTTGGAGTTTATCACAACCATGGTATGCAAAGAAAGACCAAAGAGGAAGCATGTAGTTTTATAAACCATAAGGATGTACCAAACCAAAGAAATGATCACTTAGATATTAACTCCTATGGTTGACAAAGATTCCCAAGAGATGACGCAACAAGACTATTAGATATCTTGGGTCAATCTTGGAAAGAAAACAAGAGAAGAAGAACTATTTTCCTTGGATATGACTATAAAGGATTTGAAGCTTAGGGTGGAAAGGACCAATAGAATAAAAAGGAGTTGAAAACCTAGTTGCAACAAATAAAAGATTTTATTAAGGGTTCTATTACTCTAGTGGATCAACAAGAAGGTACTTCAATTGATACATCGATTTTGATTTATAAGACATAAGATGATTTCTTACAATTAATGACTCTAAAAGCTTAGGTTATGGATACATGGATAAATAAATTTATGGATTAGACATACAAAGGAGTTGATTTTGGGTGTAAATTGTATAGTTCGATTCACTAGTTAGAGCAGGTTATGAGCAAATTCCTAAAAGTAATGAAAGATGAAGATACACTATATGAGAAGAATATTCTTGTGCTAAGGATGATAAATAAAATGAGTCCTCGAGAATTGGTATCTTAGGGAATTTTAAAAGTTGAGGAATTTGATTTTGTAGAGAATGATATAAAGGTGATAGCTTTTAGAAGAGATATGTTATTTCATTGTATAAGAAGAATTTTAGAAGAGCAAGATGAACTAAATATAATTATTAGTAGTTTTGAAGATTTTTTGAACACTGTAATTAGTCCTAAATTACTAGACATGAAGTAACATCAAATGAAGTCTTTGGATCACATTAAGAATATTTTGAAAGACAATATTGAGGAAATGAGATTTCGCTCCCAACGAAGATATGCTAGATTAGTGTATACAAATAAAATTATATTTCAACGACATTGAGAGAGATTTGGATGAATAAATAAGAAAATAAAATTTTCAAGGAAGTTATTTGAGGACTTCAAATTCAGGCTCAAGTGGCTACATGGTCTAGATGGAGTCATCTTGGAAAAGATATTTGAAATCCTACAGTGACTACAAACAAATATAGAAAGCTAAGGTATAATTTTTAAATTTTAAATATTTTGGAGCCAAATGCAAGTTTCCCATTTTTAGCAATATGTAAACATTCAAGTATTTAATTTATTCTTTTATAATTTATTACAATAAGATTTGATGTAAAATGGGTCCTCCTTAATTTGTAAACCAATTCCTATATTTTAAGCATAGTCAAATATTAGTTTATAATTATGCATGAATTTATACAATGGGATGCATGAGTCAACTTTTGAAAAGTGTAGTTAGAGAATTGATTTTAGAGTAATCTAAAGATAGAAACATATGCATATGGTGCATGGAAATATGTATTTTTAGCTCATATTTTCTCTTATAAAAGGATTCACCACATGATGTATAGGGGTTAGAGGCATACACTAATTAAATGAAGGTATTTTTGTTTCTTGTTGGTGTTACAATTCACACCTTTGGAGTGCGTATTGGCAACAAACAGCTACGCACAATTCGTAATGACTGCTCTTCAAATTAGGAGAGGAAGCTCCCTCTTTTGCTAATATGCGTGGAAAAGTAAATTAATCTAAATCTTATCTTTTTTACTTGGCTAGAAGAGGCACAAGGTTGAGAAAACCAATACATTACAGCTAAGGTTTTTCTCTGGTTTTGTAAATCTTAACTACAACTAACTTAATGCTTAATCTATCCTATTTCCTCAAGAGAAACTGAGCATGAGGACTTCGGAGCAGGGAATGGTATACGATAATCTTTAAGTCAAGATTTCCAAGGAGGTGGGACACCTATCTGAGGCGTAGGCTGGAAGAAAGGTTATTGGTAACAACACTTAAACAATAATGCCCGCCTCTAAATTTCCAAGGAGGAGGGACTCCTATCCGAGGTGTAGATATGAAACAAAGATTATTAATCACAACATCACATGATAAGCTTAACTAATAAATTCCCAAGGGACTCTTATCCGAGGTGTAGATATGAAACAATGCTTATTAATCACAACGAGAATAATAACTAGGACAATAAATTATATAAACGAGACACACACATAATGAACGATCAAGCCAACAATTATATCTAACTAAGTGAACAGGGATAGAATAATAACATTCAAGCAAGGTTCCTCAACAATTTATTATCACAATAAAATTTCTTAAACATATACTAAATAGCAATACTACAGGAAAATTGGGCTTAGCATGTATGCTATCACATGCAAAATTCAATTACAAATGAGCAAAGGTGCTCTTATTTATAGAACTTCAAGGAGTAGGGAACCCTAAAATCTCCTCGAGTTTATAATCATTCTTGCAAGCATGCAAGAGTTTATTGCTAAACCTAAATAAATTAAACTATACAATTAACAAGAAAGCTACCATCAACTAACTGAAACAAAACTAAACTAAATGGACATATGCAACATGCAAGTCTGTATTGAAATGAAAGTCAACTGATAACTAACATTAGTTAATTGGATCCTACCTAAAAGTTTGACCTACTCCAAAGAATGTCCTCAAAATAGACATGCCACGATATGTGGAACAACAAGTTTAACTTGGAAAGAAGTGTCAAGTTAACTGTTGCGTTTAATGTCTATCTTGAGAATAGTAAGATCCAAGTGTGAGTCTACTCTAAGCCGTCTAGAGCAATCATCTCCATAAACTCATTCACTATCTCATCCTCTGGCACTCTGATGCTATCCATGATGATGGACTATCGGCTCAACTCCTCTCCATTCTTGATCACCTTCTAGCACTCTTTGGCTTCTTCAACTAACTTTTCAAAGCTTTTTTACATCACCGAGAAGTGATTCAACTTGGCCATCACAAGATCACCATCAAGACCATCATGCACCAAGTTCTGGAACTCAATCTGCACAACCTCAAGATCATTGTAGGTATCATCTTAATGAAGATAATGGCACGAGATCTGAGTGATGAATCCACTCACAAGTTTTAGTGCACCAGTGACATCTTCTTTGATTGCCTCCAGCTTTGTAGAGATTATTTCATATGTTTCCACTTTGAAAAGGTGTTTCTCTCTGCAAGCGAAAAGCCTTCTTTTATCCTCATCTGATACAATGGAATCATATGCAACTACCAAATAAGAAATAAGGATCAATTCCTTTGGTTTTCCTTCTTCCATAGTTAGTTCAATCCATTGGATTCCTTGAAAAAGATCATGTGCAATCTTCCTCAACTGATATAACTCTATGAGAAGGTATCTGCCTCCAATGATGAAATCCTCGATCTAGTTGTCCAAGAGCTATCCATGATTGACTAACCAATCCAAATTTTGTTGTTTTGTAGGTATCCCTTAAATTTATGGACGAATAGGTGCTTTGCTCAAGTTTCAATGAATAAGATCTGAGATGTACTACCAAAATTTTAGTCTTCAGGGCTACCTTATCTTCTCCATCCTTCATGACGCACTCTTCCAAATTACTTGCAACAACCTTAAAGAGGCTCACATCCACGTGCCAAGTGCTCCTACCAAGATTAGCTTTGATGAAGGTGAAATCACCAACTTCAACTTCATCCAAGCTCTTGCCCTCTAGTGGTTTAGCAACTTCAACGACAATCTTTGCTTCAGGATTCTTCTTTATGTGCACTTGCTTTTTGATCTTCCTGTTTGACTTATCCTAATAAGGATCATCAAACTCAGATAAATCAAGCTCATATGAAGGCTCTCGCTTCCTTCCCAAAGTCCTCTTGAGACAACACAAGTGATCAATGTTATCTTCTCAAGGAGAAACTACTGTTGCTATGTCAACCTCTCATGGATCAATCAGTATTTCTGAACTGGTGATTCTGGCTCTAAGTCAATATCAATGGGAGGTGATTGTGGTGAAAATGGAAAACCAAGAGACAAAGAACAAGCTTTAGCTTATATCACTGACTCTACCGGAACTTCTGGCACATTCTTGATCTACTTCTGCTTCTTCTTTCCCATGTTTCTTCCCTTCGCGTTCCCACTAGCTCTGACATCTTTAGGTGGATGCATGATGAGCTTAACTCGAGCCTCGACCTTGATGTAGAAGGAAGTGAAGAAAACCCTACTGGCGGCTCTACAACTGAAACTGTCTTTCGCCTTCTCTTGCTATCCAAGAAGTACATGTTCTTGATAACCCCTCTTGACAACTCCACAAAAGTATTCTCCCTGGTGTACCAATTTGGTTGGAAAAGTGACTGGAAAGCAACTTGGTCTTTTTCGTATATGCTAAGTAACACCTCTTCGTCATCATCTGATAAACCCTCAATGTCTTCTGATAAGAAATCAACAACTTGCAGAAGAGTAAGTCTGTAGTAATGATGTCGATGCACTTCAAAATCATCTTCGCAATTGACCCAAAAGTCCTCAAGTTCATGCCTATGTGAATTGCTTCACTCGAACCGAGCTGCATAATGACCCAAAGGATGTAGGAACGCTTCTCATTGAGGTACCTTAGATTGAGTTTTAACAACTCATTCGTCATTAACTTTCAATCAACAGCTATCTTGCACTTGTAAATACCCAATCCAAAAGGAAAGGTGAATGCTTGCTTGTGTCGATTATGAAGAAAAAAGTGAAAATTGTGAGCTTGTCTCATGAACTCCATGAATAGGACCTTGTCCATCGAGTATCTAGGTAGCATCATAGGTTCTCCAGTGTAGCCATAGACTTGAATGTATGTGAAAGTGGGAAACTGGATAAACCAATCCGCCCAACTCTCAATTATTGATTTTTCCTTAGCTAATATTCTAATGTGCATCTTATTATCGAGGTCTTTGACTTTCTTCATGAGGAAGCCATCATTCACCTATTTGAAATCAGGGAAAACTTTAGTGGCGAATTCTAGGAATCAGCCAAGTCGAAATTGGCAAATTTCTCGCACCCAATAGAGTGTCCAAATCACCTAGATTTTACAAACTATAGGTCCAATGCATGTCCATTCGCCAATGAGTTTTTTTTATGAGGCATATTTAAGCAACAAATTCACCATTGTCAAACTACGCATTTCAATTGGATCAACTAATATTTTTTCTTGGAATCCCGAAAGCATTTAATAAAACACCTACATATTCACCAATACTATTAAAACAATTTTGTATCAAGACCCATTTTGCCAATTAAAATTTACAAATAGTTGCTTGTGAAGACCCATTTCGCCAATTAAAATTTATAAATAGTTGCTCATGAGGACCTATTTCGCAAATAACATTAAAAAATAATTACATTGGAGGACACATTTCACCTAGAAAATTACAACGTATCATTGTATAAACAAGCGGGAATTTCCAAATATTTAATATACCATTTAAAAATCCCACAGAATTCACCAAATATGGAATCATGGATTGATATAAATACAATCAAAAGTGTCATTTATTCTTACACATTTTGTTCGGTTATGAGGTTTTACTTCTCCATTCAGAAGCCAGCAAAAGTAAAAAATGTAGACTTAAAAGGTGAGTGATCATTTCTTCATAATGTTATTAGTTATAATAATAAGTTTTCTTTATCTCTTTTCCATTCTTGCTTCAACAAAGCGAACCTTAGAAGCTAGAACCAAACTCTGAAGTTTCAAAGTTTTTGAAACCTCTGACCCACCAAGTAGAAAGATGACTAGGAAAGACCTGCAACTCAACAAAGTGAACCATCAACCAAGTCGGGGAATCGGGAAGTTATGAAAATTTAGAACTCTGCGACAAGGTTATAAAACTCTGAAGACTAGCGACTAAGGTTAGGAAAACCAAAAATTCTATATTGTATTCCATGGTATTGAATTTCATATGTGATTTTGCATCATTTTTAAAGAACAACACTTATCACACTACTTACAAATTCTTATTGCATTGCCATTCACACAATCTTTGATAAATAACTGAAAGGAATATTATTAATCCATTCCTTGAATAGAAGCTAACAGTTCAACATCCATAACTTATAACTTATAAGCTAACATAAGCTAATAGTTCAACATAAATAACTTATAAAGACATCCACCCAACTTAAAAATTAGAAGCTTAAACTACCAAATCACCTAAATTATATTGAGAAATCCTTACGCATCCATCACCATAAAATCTTTATTCACAGATAAACATTCCACAACAATGAAACTATCCAAAAATCTATCATTCCAATAATAAGAAATCCACTGGAAAATATAGAGTTTTTTTTGTCTTGATAATGGTTTCTTGAAGACAACCATTTTAGAAATTAAAATAAAAAGTCTTTGAAGTATCAAAAGAGCCAAATTAAATAAAATAACATAAAAACTAAAAACTAAATAGCGGTCCCACTCCCAGCATCAACTCCTTCGCTTTCAATTATTTCTGCCTCCTCCTTCAGTAACGCCTCCTGTGCCTTTACTCCTTTCCTGTATTCCTGGTACTTGGTGACAATTGCGGTGATGTTTTTGCTTCATGGAGTTGTAGTAATCTGTAACTTGGTTCTCCATGTGGCCAAATCCTTTTCAGACTCAACCAACATCTAAGATCTTTTCTCTTCTCCACATTTATAAGTCCTCAAGTGGATCTCCATTCGACTGAGTTTCGAGAAGGACTCCCATGTCACTGTAGCAGTATCAACTATTTATTTCTTGAATATCTCTCTAAACTTTAGAGAAATCTCTTTTATAGCTAGAATGTTTTCATCAAACTCATTAGTAATTTCCACTCCTAGAATATGAAAATCTTCTTTAACTTCAGCCAACATTTCATAATATTGTTCAAGTGTATTATTAATTTCCTTCACCAAATTATCATATATATTCAATTTCCATTCCAATGAAACGGACCAGGAAGGGTCTAGCTCCTTAGGATTATTCACAATTTTCTCGCCAATTAATATCTTCGAATCCATAGAGTTCAATTCTTTCATTTCCTGAGCAAGCACATAGAGACTAGTTTGATCTTTTATGAGCTGTTGAGGTTCTGTTACTAACTCCTTCATCTTATTAACAACTTGAGTGTAAAAAATCACAAATTTATTCAGAAAGAAGATAGCCTCTTGAGATATTTTATCGATCCCCTCACAGGAAGCTCTAGAATAGCTCAAATTCTTTTTAATTTGCTCTATGGTGAGCACATCAATGCCCTCTACTTGAGAACTTGAGGCTTCATCAAATGTAGGAGGAGTGGCCATGGAAGAAAGAAAGTTACTCAATGCGAGGACTTGAGATTCCAGTTTTATATTTTCTTTCCTTTGTTCTTTCACTCTTTTAATCAAGGTATTAACTGAATAATTGGCATGGTACACATCAACTTCCAATGTTGGAAGCCCCATATCAACATGTGTGACTTTGTAGTCCGCCTCGATTATTTCATCTTCATTTAAATCCTTCATAGGATCAACAATTTCTAACATTTGATTTCCAGAAGTAGCATCAGTCACCATCCTTGACATCCTCTTGGATTTCTTAGGTTTTGAAGAGCTTTGAAGTAACTTTGAAACTGTATCCACTCCAACTGTCATTGTAGGAATATGCTTTCTCTTCTTCTCCACTGCTTTTTTAAGCCATCTTGGGGAGGCTACTACCAGACCAAAATCTTCATTTCCACTAATAGTTTCTTTAGTAGTGTTAGGAGTGATAGGTGGATTATCAACCAGAGGCAGAAAAGAGGGAAATTCAGAGTCAGACAAAGGAGGAAATATATTATCTTCAACGATCTGTTTAAAGATAGCTTCAAAATCTGCAACCACAAGTTTTCCTTGATTGGTCTTCTTCTTAGGGGTAGGAGAAAGCACACTGTCTTGTTCACAGATGCTCTTCAACTTGACTGTTTCTTCTGGCCTATAACCATCACCTCCTGACTGAGAATTTGCACTAGAGGACCTCACAGAGGGTTTCCCTGATGATACACTTGCACCAGATGCTTGCGTAGACCCTTGTTCATTCTTTTGTGATGACTTAGGCTCCTGAACAGGACCAACAACTTGCTGCCATTTCCCATCCAACTAGTCTTGGGTTCTTTTAAGCACTGGGGCAGCACACACCCTCATATTTGAAATTTCTCTTTAGCTCCAATCAACCCTAGGTTGGGATTTATCACGAAATTTTTCATATGCAGAATCTATGATTGTTGAATCCTCAGCTACATTTTCAGGAATGTGAAATGACAGAATGAAAGACTGTATCTTTTTTAGCATTAGCCTCATATAATCTCTTCTCAAAACTTCCTTCTCATCGAAACAATCTTCCCAAAAATCTTTGATAGATGGTTGATGTTGGTATAAGCTCCCTCCATAGAGATTATGCTTCACAAAACCCTTACTGTCAAAATTAGCTCTCATAGACAGATTTTGGAGGTTATATTCCTTGAGAATTCCTTCAGCTCCCCTGGCCATCTGGTTTGTTTTGCACACAAAATAAGGGGTCTCCAATGGGAAGACATACCCTTGTTTACCCATGTTCGTATACTTAATATTAACCATGGCCATTTGTCAACAAAATTCCTGAAATATTAGTAAATCTTTAGGATATCGAGGTAATTTAAATGGGGCTTTCTCAAAACGCCCCATTCCTAAAGATAGGAAAACTTATCAAATTGGATATAAAAACTCCCAAATTTTGATACAAGAGAAATCGATTCAGGGGAAAGGTGCATTTTTGGATTTCCATCTAGCTTCCTCATGACCTCCATTAAAAATGCATCATTAACACAACAAAATCACCCATTCCAAATTGTTTAGTGAACTAAGGAAAGCATTTATACACATGCATATCAGAAGCTGGGGTTCCTTGTGGCTCCAACCCAGGCCAAAAGGACCTCTGACTACCTACAATATACGTAAGGCAAGAACACATACAAAAAGTAGCAGTCTTATGGAAATTAATTAATTGCTCATTCAAATGGAAGTAAATAACTTCACCCCAGTCAATGAAAATGTTCTCATCACAAAATATCAAGATAAACTAGAACATCCAATCCTCAAATAACTCAACCTGTGGATTCCCAACAATGTGGTGTAATAAATCAATAGCATCTGCAGTTTCTCCCTTAAAATGCAATCTTTTGAGTTTACTCGGCAGTTCCGACTTACCTTTCTTTTCAGACTTCAACCAAATTTTGGCCATGGAGTTCTTACACCAGTTGTTATTCGCTTTGAAAAAATCACCTACCACTATGAAAGACATGTCTTCTATAGGTTCCCTT
Organism: Sequoia sempervirens; assembly: GCA_007258455.2. Classification (NCBI taxonomy): domain Eukaryota; kingdom Viridiplantae; phylum Streptophyta; class Pinopsida; order Cupressales; family Cupressaceae; genus Sequoia; species Sequoia sempervirens. The sequence continues at coordinate 223,964,517 of VDFB02193867.1, forward strand.
TCTGGAATCCCCAATGCGTGGGAAATAGCTTCAGGAGAAACTTCTGCAATTACAGTTTCGTCTGCGGCTTTAATTTCTCATGTCTACAGAATGTACCTTCTCGCACATACACTTATCAGGTCCACACTCAACATAGCTTCTGGAAACCCTCTAGTCTGATCTAGCTCCCTTTCTAAGAGTTTTGAGCTAGCTCACTTTCTAAGAGTTTTATATCCAACTTAGACTTGTTGTCCCTCTCTAGGCACGCCCAAAATTTGTCTAACTTAAAAGGTTTGAGCATTTTATCCCTTATGCCGACCCAACGTTCACTCTGCATGAGCACTTGGCAAAGAATGAGAATGCAGGCTAAATGTTTGAGTACAAATTTTCCACCCACTTATGTCATTATTTTTGATAGGACATGCTTTAAATTTGGCATTCAATTTCATACCTCAAAAAGATAGCCTTTAAACATGCATGCTTTTGAAAATTCCTTAAAAGACAACTCAAGTTTATTTCGTACATAGCATTCAATGAGATGTTAGACGACGACGCCTTTGAAAGACAATATAAGTCCATCATGTCGCATGGTCGCTGAAACTTGGAACCTCAAAACCAAAGTCTGAAGTTTCAATGTTTTTGAAACCTCCAACCCACTGACTAAATCCACACACTGTACTTCAAAGGTTACGTATGCATGAACTTAAGTTACTCCACAAAGTGAACCAAGTTGGGGAATTAGGTAGTTATGAAAATTTAGAACTCTGTGACAATGCGACATGTCACATGGTTATAAAACTCAGAGGCCTAGCGACTGAGCTTGCTTTGCTCCCTTATTTTGAATCTACAACCATACATCAAATGTTCATCGAATAGTTGAGTAATTTATGACATAAATAATAAACGTGTTTTAAAGTTTTTTTATTTTTAACCATTAATGCACTCAAATTATTAAGGACTTTCTAAAATGAATTACAATGTCACATTAATAGCATAACCATTAATAACATAGTAACACTTAACGTTGCAAAGGACTTACTAAAAGGAATTACAATGTGAAATGAATAGCACAACCATTTACTTTATTACAACTGAATTACAATGTCGCATTATTACATAGTACAAATACAAATGTAAGCACAAGCGCCAATCTCCTGCTGGATCGCTGGTGAAAACGTAAATGTAATTAATACATGTGTATTGCTTTATGTTTTACTTTTAAATCTGCATGCAAATTATTTTTTTTGCTAGGTAAAACACTGCTAGGGGCAACACCCCGTATTGATTATCAAAAAAGGATTACATGAGTTTTTTTTTCAAAAACCCACCTTGAAGGCCTTTTCTGTCAAGTGACCTTCCCTGATCAGCTAGCCCACCCAAATTTTCATGCATTACAAAATCGGCCCGAATTTTAGTACAAGCACTCCAAGACTCGAGACTGACTCAATTACCCTATTATTGTTACTATTTCTATTCAACAACAAAACGCTGAAATCATACCCAACTAGACTTTATCATTCATCATCATCCTCTTCATCATCATCATCCTCTGACTCTATGTGTTTTAGGTACACCTTGCAATTTGCAATCACTGGGCAGTCTGCTCCACATTTCTAGTGCGATGGGCTTTTGGCCTTTTCCTCCGGGTCCCTAGGATCATTTGCAAGCTATTCTTCCCCATCTCCAAGGTCCTAATCATCATCATCACCCGCTACAATTTCCTCTACCAGACCTTCGTCCTCCACGTATCTCATTTCCCACCAATGTGGGAGATTGGTCGTCAGCTTTGTTGCCCCGAGGAGAAAGAAAATGCTACGGTTCCTTTTAGCCCACAATTTTTCAAATCCTTCTGGGTCAATGGTTCGGACCAAGGAAACTTCATTACCTCTCTCCCTCTAATCCACATCATGTAGTAGTTCTGTGGCATGGGGATTTTCCTATTCTCATCCACATTATCTAGAGTCGCATCAATGTCGCCCAACCATGTGTGCACGAAGACCATTTGGGTCAATTTTTTGCTTATCTCTTTCGAGAATCCCATATGCAAAAGGACTGCTAAGAACATTGCCAGAATCTTCGTATTTGCTATGGCTCTATGATAAGCCTTTAGAAATTCTAGCCCAACCACCTACTTGGTTGCCCAAAGAATGAGTGGATGGGTTGAATTCATCAACCCTTGCAGTCGCTTATCAGTTATTTCTCCTCTAAAGGCCTGTTGTTGCTTCTCTGTGTCCAATGCAAGTAGTGTTTCCATTTTACTCCTCGCCCACAACTCGCCTTTTTGGATTTTTCTACCACTACTTTAAATTTTGCAAATGCAATGTGATATATAGCTACTTACTCCACCTTTGGATGCAATTATTTCATAAATACATAATACTTAATTTCTCAAAGGAAAAAAAACTAATGGCAATTTTCTTTTTTCATTTGAATTGCTTTATGTTTTACTTTTAAATATGCATGCAATTATATTATAAATAGATAATAAATTATGGGCCACTAGTGCCGCTACCAGCCTGATTCACGCAAACCAAAAACTTAGTCAATTCGTGTATCTAAATCCTTAAATGTGCAATTAAAAATTAAAATGTTTAATTTGATTAATGTCTAGATACATGCAAATTGTACCTCAATCTGACAAGCTGTCAAAATCCCCAGACTCTAGTCAGCACTACCAATGTCACGCAAATGATATGAAATCATTACAAATCTTGTTTCATTAAAGCTATGAGTTGTCTAATCAATCGCTTTGAATGTTCAAAACTAAAATATTAAGAATTTCAATTAAATGAAATGCAATACGTCAAGGCATTAAAAAGAGAGAAATCAGCCTTGATCTCACCACGTGTTTGCATCTAACGGTTCTAGTGTTATTTTGGAGGTTTCAATTCGCAAGTCTATTGCTTTAGAGATTTACTTCCAGAATGCAACTACAGTCGTCCATCAAAAATTCATAAAATGGTTGTGGTTATATTGATTTTCCTTTACATCCTTTGGGTAAAACGTTATTAAGTTTTTAAGCCTTGGTCCTATGCTCTTCCTAGGCGGTCCCTCTTTTAAAACAAACTTTTTGCACGTGCATATTTCTACCACTTAAGTTTTATCGCTCATTGCCAAAATCCAACCCATCAGGTTCATTACCATGATGATGAGACTTGATTTCCCCATGTGTTCGCATCTAATGGTTCTAGTGTAATTCCAGAGGTTTCAATTCGCAAATCTACTACTTGAGAGATATACTTTTGGAATGCAACTATAGTCGTCCATCAAAAATTCATCGAATGGTAGTGGTCCATAATGTCGCGTGGTCATTGAAACTTGGAACCTTAGAACCAAAGTCTAAAGTTTCAAAGTTGTCAAAACTTCTGACCCACCGACTACATAGATACCAAGAAAGACTTGCAACTAAGGTTAGGAAAAGCACCAAAACCTCAACTTTGGTGAATTAAGATAGGAAATGTGGCAAGGACGACACATTTATGAAGTGAAGATCATGGACAAATTTTAGCAAGTGGACATGAATGGAGGATCGATGGGTAATTAAGATCGGTATGTGTGGAGTTTGGAAAATTATTACCTATTGGCCAGGCCTAGAATCATATGAAAATTTTGTGACGGTTTTATTTATTTAAGTGCCTATCACTTTACGATTTATGAAAAAAATTAACTGTCAAAAAAATATTTAATTTATATTTTTTATATAAAACCTTTTATATTAAAATATTATTGATTTTATTAATCGTACATATTAAATAAATGTTATAAAATAAATGTTGTTGATTTTTTTTTATAGTTTAATCCTTAAATTCATCTATCTACAAACATAAATTATTTGTAAAAGGCAAATAAAATTTGAAAATGCTCATCAATAAAACCAAATGTTGTATTATCTTGAAAAAAATCAAAGTTGAGAATCACTGTAAACAAAATGCTATAAAATAAATGTGTTGAATAAATCATATATATTAATATAAAGTGAAATTAGAAAGAATTATTCCATTTCTAAACTAATTTATATTTTTATCAAGTATAAACATTATTATATACTTAAGATTTATCTTCATCCATCAACTACCAAAAATTATTCCAATTTTAAAAGTTAATGCTATAAAATATATTTTAGAAAGAATTATTCCAATTCTAAACTAATGCTATAAAATATACTTTAGATTTATTTTCATCCATCAACTACCAAAAAATTTGATTAGCCAGCACAGTTTCCATTTCCAATGTATCAAATTATCCCTAATCATACTCGCATGAAATCTACCCTTCTAACCATTGTTCATGCCCCAAGGTGTTTTACAATTACAGTGCAAATCTAGGCATAACCCCCAAAAAACAAAATCACAGACAAGATTTAGTACAGTAATCTAATTTTTTCTTAAAACTTATACTACTCAGATGCCTTTGATGAATTACCCGTCTCTAACAGCTCTATCTCCATTAACGGCTTCATCTTCTTCCTTGGACGTAGACCCTTCTTTTCACGCATCTCTGCTCTGGTGATGTTTTTGAGATTCTCTATGACCTCAACCTCCATTAGCTCGACGCAGATTTTGAGTGCTTGCCACCCGCGCTCTGGACCTTCTCACCACAGAGCTTTGGTGCGTCCTTCTGGCCACCTGATAAAGAGATGATTTAAATCCATGAGCTCTGGGCCTCCACCATCCATGCCTTCAACCTTAACAAGCCCCACTCTAGGTATCACCCATTCCAAAATTCCTTCCATATCGTCTAAAAAATCTTTGTGAACCAAAGTTTTCATGCCTTTCCTCACTACATCCATCGTCTCTCCTAAGTCCAGACCCCAAGCCATGACCAATAAATAAATATCCGTATCGGTCCTATATTTGTGCTTTAATTTTTCAAAGCCATTACCCAAAATAAATTGAACTGCTTGCACCACCTGCACATCCTTGACGAGAAATAAACCTTGTAGCCGCTTCACAGATGCTTTTCCAACGAAAGGGTCCAGCTTCCTCTGTGATGTCAAGGTAAAACTGGTCTCCATTTTTTCTCTGGTTCACTGGCTTCCTAACAACCACCCATTGCCAACTAACTACATGAGATGTGTGTCTTTAATACATCTCAATTTTCTAGCCATCTCCATTAATACCAATTCTGAAACGTACATCCAATGCCGACAAAAAACCTTCATAAATGCTTCACTTTTTATAGAAACTTCCGCGCCTCCTTCGCTTACTAAACAATGTTTAATTCACCAATATTTTTTTCTTAATCATTTGAGAATAGGTTTAATTCGCCAATGAATTTTATTTTTGTTATCATGGAATCTAGCAGCGCTCGATTCACGGATAATCCCCTTACGAAACTTGTCTGTCTCTTAAGATTCGTGAAGTTCAAGTACGCATAATGAAGTGATTTCTGAGCCACCTCGAAATGCGTTCCTAAGTCTCGAATAGTCAATTCGAGCATTCCCCCATATTTTCCTCGCGAAGACCTTCGAAATGAGCTCCTTCGCGAAGTCTCACTGTTCGTACTTAGCAAGTTGCGAAAGATGCAGTGGCACTGAAAAAGTGTGCTCTTGCCCTGAAGCCAAAATTTGGCTAAGTACAAAAAGTGCAAGGGTGCTAAAATTTATTGCCCCTGCATGAAGTGAATTTTCTAAAAAATGTAATAGCGCTAAATTTTAGCGCCATTACACTTTTTCTCACCACTTAAACTTTTTATGGCCCTGGCACGTTTCTTCATGAATTTCACATTTTTCGTCAATCGTGCCACTTTTCGTGCCTAAATTTATTGCTCGACTTGAGTTAGGTTTTTTATTTTCTCTTTCATTTAAAAGTGTTATTTTGCCATTTTCATTTTTTATGTTTTATGTTTTTTCCTCTCTTCATGCTGGGTGAGTTTTCTTTAAACTGCAAAAAATTTTTTGAGGATTTTGCATCCTTCCTCCAGCAATCTTCGCGTTTTGTCTTGGGTAAGTCATTTCCTTGCTTTCTCTTCTTTTTCATTCATTTTTGTATATGTTCTAAGTTCTTCATATGTATTTTATCTTTCTTTTGTTTTCTTCAAACGTCTTTTATCTTCCCACGTGTTTCCTTCCTCTCCATTCGCGTTTTTCTCCATATGCGTTCTTCTCTATTCACGGTTTTTCATTTCTTACCCTCATGTGTTGGAACCCTCACATTCTGTTTTGAATGCACATTCTTTCTCGCCATCTTCCTAACGTTTCATTTACCATCTCCTCTATGCGCATCATTCTTTAAACGTGTTTTTCTCTCCAACGTTTCTTATGTTGGCTTCTTTCTTTGTCGCCTTGCATCACGTCTTTACATAATCACTTTGAGAAATCTCTTGTTTCAAAAGAGGGTTTCTTTGAGAAATCTCTTGAACGTTTTCATAATGATGATGATGCGAATTGCAACTCTGTCCAAAGGAAAACAAAAAATTGTCTTCAAAGCTTTCCATGTAACAAATACTTTGCCAAGCATGAGTGTTGTTTCCTTACATCTCTACATTTGTTTTACCAAAAATGTGCTTAAGATGCTGAAGCGCCAAATTTTAGCGCCTTGACATATTGAAATGTGTCAATATTTTCTAACTCTGAGAAATGTAAGGGTGCTAAAATTTAGCGCCCTTGCATCAAAAGTGACATCTCCAAAATGTAAGGGCGCTGAATTTTGGCGCCCTTACACTTTTTCCAGTTTTCTACAATCTTTTCCAATTGAGCTTCATTTTTTACCAGTGCACTCCTGAACCTTGTTCCTTCCGTTTTTGTGCATCATTTTGTGTGCCTTGTCATCCGCTCCATACTTTCCCATCCTCGTTGCTTGTTTCGCGCATTCCCATGTTTCCTAACGATTAATGTTTGTTCTGGCTAAATGAATTGCAGTCTCTTTTCAAAGATTGTCAAGTCAGAGTGATAAAAGTTCCAGTTGTTTTTGATGACTGCTAGTAAGCCTCCATCTTCTTCGAAAACAAAAGGCAAAATGAAGTACAAATATCAAGGTGTTTATCCACCGACTGTAGTGCTCTCCAAGGTGGAAGAGATAAAAGACACAGAGGTTGGTCATCAGGACTTGGTTGATTTCGCAAAGCAAACAGAGACGAAGCCTCTTCCTGATCCGATGAGAGCAATCATACATAGCAACCTTCATTTGGTGGCAATGTTCCCTACAGTTGCACACAATACCGAGTTTGTTCTTCAGGTGGCGTCTCACTACATCAGAGAAAGTAGGAGTGTGATCGATTCTTCCGGGCACGAGATTCTGAGGCTCGACCCTGATTTCTTTGACATTGTTTTCAAGGTTCCTCATATGGAGAAATACATTGATATTTCTATATCAAAAGCATAGGAGATCTTTGACGTTGATCCTAATAAAGCTAAACACTTAATAAACACTCAATGGTTAAAGAAGCCTAGATCATCTGTTTCCAGATGGCCGAAAGGACTCCTGCGAAGTGATTTCAAGGATGACGTCAAAGATATGATCACATTTCTAAGCAAAGTGAAGGGCTTGCCAGAATCATCCACTTTTCACGATTGGATGTATGAATACATTAGGATCATAAGAAGACAGAAGGTGCATATTGACTGGGGCAAACAAATCAGTGATGAAATACACGAGCAGTTGATCAATGCTCCTTCTACATTGAAGTTCTATATGACTTCTTACCTGGTGTACGCGACGGCTGTAATGAGACAATTCCCAGGTCTATCTACAAAAGGGAATCGGATGATGGTACTTGTGTACAGATATTTCTATCAATTGGAGCTGAAGGAAAGCTTTCATCACTTCAGACGGGTCACAGATGCTTTCTTTGCGCCGTTGCTTTTCAATTTTGATCCAGCTCTTGAAAGAAGAAGAGTATTTGATGAGACTTATAAGGTGGTAAGTAAAGTTGGATGCTTGTTTCTTCAATTCCCAATGTTTACTTACTTGAGAGTAGGCTGCTACACTGGTTGTCCCTACATGCTACCACGTTATCCTTCGGATAAGTGGGTTCTCATGGAAACATGCAGACAGTTGATGTCAGTACAAAAGGAACGAAGAAGCAACCACAAGCGTGGATTCAAGTTCCCACTGACCATCGGCCGATATACTATCCAAACTGCACAAAAAGCTAAGTCTGTTTATGCTGAAATGCAAATCATGACAATCAAGACCTACAAGTATAGGTTTGATTTCGATTACCGAGATGTCATAAAAAGATTGCAAAAGGGTCATCATCACAGGTACCATTTTGAGGACATCTAGGCTGATTGCAGAGATGAAGAAGCCATTCGCAAAATGGACTATTGCAGGTTGACTGTTCAATAGATCAGAGATCTTGATATTGCTGACCTACCAGAGGATTTTGTAGATCCAGGTGATATCATGAATGCTGTCTATGATGAGCAAGAAATTGCTAAAAGGCCATTGCCTGCAATACAATGGTATAGGAAAGAAGTTACCAGCATAAGAGAAAGGTTGAGGCCAATCCTAGCCAACACTGTAGAATGGTTGCATAAACATGGTTATGAAATGAAAAGTTTTAGAACAGACTCAGAAGGAGAGGAATTTGAAGCAGAAGCTCGCCAACAACAAGAACTCCGCGACAAAAATAAATCAGCGGTCGTTCCCACTTCTTCACGAAGAGGTCCTAGGATCAAGTTCACTGTTGGCAAGAAAGATACCCAGTCTGTCCCCAAGACAGAAATCACGGAATCTAATCCATCTCGCTCTAAGGGTAAAAAGTCTATTCTAGAGGAGGTAGATTCTGATGAAGAAGAAACTTCAAGTAATCAATCCGCTAAAGATGAAGATTCAGCAGAAGCAGACTCCAATGCATAAGAGGTTTCTGAAAGCGGGCAAGAGTCTGAAGAAGATTTTGAAGAAGGATTTGAAGGTGATTTTGAAGGTGAACCAGAATCGGAGAGATAAGAGGGTGATCAATAGGAACCCGGGCATCATCAAGAAAGAACTACTTCTCCTGAGAATGTAGTTGAGGAAATTCCCAGAACATCATCGCCTGTGATTTCCAATGTTCCTCATACCCCTCCAAATTCAAGAACTCCTCCACCTCATGTTCCTTCGTCACCTATTCCTACCACATGCATTCATGCAGTCGAGATATCCCCTATCCCTGCAGCATCAACCTCGCTTGATACTCCCTCAGTGACAAGCATCCATATGGTTGATATACTGTCAAGCCCTCCATCGTCCATTCCTAGCCTATCTTTGCCAACGTATGATATCACTTCTGAAAATGAATTAAATCATTTCATGAATGAGTCAATGCGTGATCAGCTCAATGTGTCAACTACATGAGCGATGATGACAGACACTTCTCCGATTGTCACGATACCTATGGTAACTTCAAATGTGACAATAGCTTCAGAAGTAGCAATGGCGACTGAATTGACAGTGAATCCAGAAGCTCACACTTCTTTCCTTCCCCTTGGCTAATATCTCAAGTGTCGAAGCGTAAAAAACAAATGATTTCTCTAGAGGAGCTCGACCTCGAAGAGATAGTCCTTCCAAAAGCTAAAGGGAAGAAAAAGGAAAAGGTGTACTCAAGGTTGAACGTTGATAAGTCTGGCCACAAGTATGCAGAAATTGGCATACCACCAAGTGAAGAAGGTGATGTCAATATGGAAGACTACACGGTGACAAAGGTCCAGCTTGGAAAGTTTACCAATGAAAGTGCAGAATCCGATGCACAAGTCACTTTGGATATCTTGGCTGGAAGGCTGGATAAAGTAGAGCAAGCTCGCAATATGTACAAACAGAGGGCAGAGCATTATGCCACTGTTGTAAAGAGACTTGCAGGTTCTCCAAGTAATGCACAACCGCTGACAGTGGTAAGTATTGAAGACCTAGCTGTCAAGAAAGCTGAGAAGTTTGCCTCCAAAGGCAGAGTGTTGTATGATTTTGTTGAGAAGATCATTGAACACGGATCTCAGATTATAATGGCTGCAGATGAGAAAACTACCTTGTTCGCCAAACTCACCACAAAGCTTGATAAAGAAAAAAGTGTACTTTCTCAGGAGTGCAGAGACATGGAAAAATGCCTATTGTCATGGTCAGAAATGAAACAGGTAAAGCTCAGTAAATTGGTGGAGGTTGGGGTAATTCCTAACAAAGAAAAGTTCGTTGAGGTAAGAGAATCATTGAAACACATAATTCAAGTAATTCAATCTCTTACGAAAGATCTCCACCAAGTACAAGAAGATGTCGAAGGACATCGCGCTATTCTTGAAAAAGGTATCAAAGAGTTTCCTGGTCAACTTCTTGAGGAAAATCGTATCTTCCTACCAGCCACAGAAATATCCCAGATCTTCAAGGAATCCATCATGAAATTGATTGACAGTTCAAACTTCTCAAAAGCTTCACTGAACATCATTTGTGATACAAGGCTCACATTGGATAACCTGTAAACGCATCTTGACAAGTGCAAGAAGGTTCACTCATCTGCCATGAGATCGATCACGAGAATTCACACCATTGTGGATTACACCGTTAGTCCAGATGAGAAGTTCGTGCAGGAGACTAGGAGGAAATTTGAAGACTTCTGCACCCAAGGCAAAGAAACATGAAGCAGCCACCTATTCTCCAGTGTTAGACATTTTCGGTGCATCCCTTTATGCATCTTGTAAATATTTCCTGACATTTTTTAATGTCTTTTTGTAAATTGTAATTACACCAAGCTCGAAGATGTAATATTTTGAAAACAAATTACACTTTGACTTTGGTCAAAGTTAGGTGAGATCTCCTAAAATCGTTCACCTAACTTTCCTTAATTTCCTCAATAAGTTTCCTTCTTTTGCTCATCCCTCTTTCTATATAATGTGAGGGATTTTTATTGTAAATTAATCCTTTAGTATTTTGCAACGAAGTGCTGCCCTTTTTGAAGCAAATTTGTGAAACTTTGCGTTCATGCTTTGTGAATGGAATTCGATCAATAAAGAAGAGGATTGCAAACCAAACTTTGCGTTGGATTCAATACTTTTGTGAGTTGATCTTATTGGTGGTAATTAGGTGATGACATTTGAAGGACTCTAAGTAGTTTATGTAAACTTTGTGTTACATTTATTATTTAGATTTGCATTTGTGTTTCTATTTATCATTTGGTTGGATGATCTACAAGACTTTGTGCTTGTAATCGTTCATGCTCTTGCATATTTTGGTTGAATGATCTACAAGAACTTTGTGCTTGTAATTGTTCATGCTCTTGGATACTTTTGTTGAATGATCTACAAGACTTTGTGCTTGTAATTGTTCATGCTCTTTGATATTTTGGTTGGATGATCTACAAGACTTTGTGCTTGTAATTGTTCATGACTGTTCGAGGAATTGCTGCGTCTAAGAAGACTTTGTGCTTCTAACGTGACAAACGTTACACTCTCCACAGATCCAACATTGATAAAGCTATGGAATGACTTTGTGCCTTCGTGAGCTTTCCCTTTTACTTTATTTTGTCTATTGTTAATTACTTCTGGTATCTTTACGCTTCACTTTGATGAGATAGAGGTATTGGTATTACTGCTAGTTGTTCATTTCAAGTTATTAAGAATTGTGAACTTCCAATAGCGAAGCATTGTAAACATCTTCTCTGAAAAAAGAGAGAAGGATGAATGTAACACACCCCCCCCCACTTCATGAGTTTTGTGTACATTTTGTAATTACTTGTTTGTTTTACTATCGCTTCTGTTAGCAGTAAGAAGGGCGCCTCCCCTTTCCAAGAGGAGAGATTTATATCTCACATAGTTGTGGCTGAAGTCCAAGTGTAATCTATCGAAAAGTTGATTACATAATTTTCACCCAACAATTTTTTAGTTTGAAAAAAAGTTTTAATCGCCAACAAAAATATTTTTTCTAGTTTGAAAACAAGTTTAATTCGCCAATCAAAATATTTTATTAGTTTGAAAATAGATTTTAATCACCAATGGAAAAATTGTAGTGGTTTTAAAAAAATTGCATTTCGCCAGGATTTTCCACAAACTTCTAACGATTAGAAAAAAATCGCTAATGGACATTTTTTTTTCCACGAAAAATAAAAAAATTCGCTAGGATTTTACACCTTCGTTGAGGGGGGGGGGGTTTCTTAAAGTTTTCCCTATTTGAAATCCTATTCATCCTTTGAGAACTCCAATTGTGGAAAGAATTCGTAAACATGTTGAACACCAAGGGTTCCAACGGTCTACAAAGTTCTATAATTACCTTGGAATGCAATTAAGTAGACCAGATAAGACACCATGTGAAACTCGTGGATTTTAAGGAATCCTGTGATTTGTTGGTGAAGACACTCACTGATCAACATAGCCCATTCAAAATATTCCTTATTGTCGATAATCCAGGAAATGACATAGAACATCCATGGTCAGAAAATATGAGCTTCCTCTTGTCCTGTAACCTGATTGAGCAAAGTTATCAAGATAGCAACTTCGTCCTTGAACTCCCCAAAGCCAACCTTCTTTGGCACGTTAGTTTTCTGTTCTTTTAGTCATCTCTTGTTAGATTAATAAAGTCATCACCTAATTAATTAATTAATTGGGTCACTTTATGCTTTATTACACTTAAGCTAAACTTAGGAGTGCTTTTATTTCATTATTTGCTTTAATTAATTAGTTATTTTTTGCATAATTAGAGCCTCTAATATCATAACATGTCTCATTCATTCCTATGAGGACACTTTTCATGTTATAATCTAACCCTAATCTAGGGTTAGCTTTCATCCTTTTCATAAGGATTGATTCATTGTAATTAATTATCAATTGTCTACGACAACATATTCAGCCAATAGTTGCATCAATATAATTCTCAGGTTATTAAGCATAATCTTGCTTGTTGATCTTTTCTATATTGTGATAGGTAATCACTTGCAGGTGTTTCATGGGAGCTGTGGATTGAATCGGTCAATTACAACATGGTATCAGAGCCCAAATCTATAGCCCCCTATTCAATTTCTGGAGGGACCTAACCTTGAGCAATTTTCTCATGTGTCCTGGAGCAAAACGGGCATCATCGTTGCATCTGGAGGGGTCGAAAACCTTAAGATTGCCTGTTGTTTTGCTCAAATTCGAGCAGTTGCAACAGAAGGAAATTATTTTAGAGGCATGTAGATCCGTACATATCTGGGTGCCTCGATTTGCGTGCACAAGGGATTAAGGTTAAAATTCTGGTTTTTTGAAAAAAATTCCATTGATCAAAAATTTTGGGTTGTTTAAATTATTTTTTACCCTGCATTCAAAGAAACTTATTTTGCTTTTACAAATAAATTGTTTTTGAAATCCTACATTCAAAGAAACTATCATGGCCAACCAACAACTTTAAACACCATCGGCATACATAATCAAATCTAGCCAGCGCTGTGAGGAAAATGATGACCTCAAAATAAAAAGTAGCGCCTCCAAAAAGAATGGTGCCCTTTATTGGAAATATGGATGGCAATCCAAAAATGGGTGGAAACCTCTTCCAACACGCAAACCGAAGAGGAATCTCTGAGGATTCCACCTCAATATTCCAGCCAAATCAATTTGCAGGCTACTGTCAAATTTTCTCGAACAAGGGAGTTTCTGCGCTGACAGCCAGAAAGCTGTCAAATTTAACTTCATGAAGTGTTGATGTCAATGTGATGTCATCCAACCATACGACTACTCAGCCCCCTCTAACCCTATTTTTCCCTAAAGGAGCATTTTTTTTCTTTTTGGCATAACTTGGGCATACAGTGTCAAAATTGGGCAAATGAGATATTTTCGGAAAGCTAGTTCCATGAACTTTCTAGTGGTGTGGGTCTCATCATCATATTTTTCTAGTGGTTCCTTTTATTCTCAATCAAATTCAGATCTTCATTTTGTAGAGTCCTATATTACAGATATGTAGGATTACTTTGAGGACATTCATCTCCTCTTTTTTGACAACCACATCACTGTTGTTGGCCCACCATTATCAGTGCATTAAGAGGTTGTGTTTTAGGAGTCTTCACATTAGTTTGGATTTGGCATCATTTTTTTTAGTTCAGACACAAAGATTCTTCAACATCTTATCATGGCACACATCTTGAGACATATTGGTTCATCACTCTTCACAAGGTTTCTTCGACATCATCCTTTGGATTAGTTTCTTCCCAAGGGGAGGAATGTTATTTTCCACTTCAGGATCTCTTTCTGGATTCTACATCAGGCATCCACCATTGCAATAGGAGTTTCTCCATTGTGGGGGGCCTTCTAGTCTCTTTGTATCTCTCCTATGGAGACCATTGTATATTTACTTATGTGATAGAAGTTGTCTTTGGGGGGTATCATGTAATCTACCTTCTATCCTTCTTCTATTAGTGCATTACATTATTTTATTTTCTCTCTTTTGGAGGGGATTTTTATTCCCATGTGGTTTTCTCCCTTTCTCTAGTTATGAGAGTTTCATTTATGTACATGGGTACCTCATCAGCCGTTAGGGCAAGACCCATTCATGCATCCATTCATGTATTTCTTTATCATAGTTTAGTTTCTCCCTAGGTCATCTTAAAGGGGGGTGTTAGAGTAATAAAGTCATCACCTAATTAATTAATTGGGTCACTTTATGCTTTATTACACTTAAGCTAAACTTGGGAGTGCTTTTATTTCATTATTTTCTTTAATTAAATAGTTGCTTTTTGCATAATTAGAGCCTTTAATATTAGAACATGTCTCATTGATTCCTATGAGGACACTTGTCATGTTCTAATCTAACCTTAATCTAGGGTTAGCTTTCATCCTTTTCATAAGGATTGATTCAGTGTAATTAATTATCAATTGTCTACGATAGCATATTCAGTTGACAGTTGCATCAATATAATTCTCAGGTTATTGAATTCTCAGGTTATTGAGCACGATCTTGCTTGTTGATCTTTTCTATATTGTGTTAGGTAATCGCTTTCAGGTGTTTTATGGGAGCTATGGATTGAATCAGTCAATTACGACATCCTTGAGCAACCTTTCTCTAAGATATTTCTTTGTCTTTGTACCATATATTGTCATAATCCTCAATAACTATGGTAAAATTGTCTAAGCGGAGTGGAATAGCAAAGCATTTCTCAACATCTCTTGGCTTGAGGCTACAAATGACTCTCCCATTAGCTGATCGGATTTGTCTTGTGGATAAGTCATAATGATTTATGCATGCAATGACAAACTCAAGATCAACCACTAAGATAGGAATAGATGTCGTTGCGAGCAATCCGAAACACTCAAGATTCTTGACTATTTTGTTGCTAATAACTTCTAACGTGCTCAATTTGACCACTGGATAGACATGACCCAAGTCAATGTCAAATGTCTTTAAAAAGTTGTATTCCGAGGGTGACTTGGCCTTGTATTCTATTGGGTTGAATTACATTTTGAAAATCTGGATTTTTGACAGTAAAGTCCGATATGTTCAAACAACTTTCAAAAAAAGCTAAAAATGGCTCTAGATGAGGATAAAAATAGCCAGTTGTAGGAAAAAAATTCATTTTTTTTAAAACATGGGTTTTGTATAGAATTGAATTATAAGCAAGCCTAGATCGTTAGAAGCTCAAAAAAATGAGTTTTAACAAGCGATGCAAAGGCTTTTCAATCAAAAACTATAGGGGTTTTAGGGTTTCCAAGGGCAAATTTTCAGAGAAAAACTGGTACATGAGTTTTGTAGGTGTTGATGAACTAAATAGATGCAGATGATTCAATTTTGGAAAAATTGAGTTTTTGGCCCACATGTAAAGGAATCGTAAAAAAAAAAAGCACAATGCTTTATAAATGGAAGCAATGGGGCAATTTTCTCAAAAAAATCTAAGACATGGGTTTTGCTGCTGATGCTGAAATATGTGAAAATAGATGATTAGATTCTAAAAATGCTGCCATTTACTTTGAAATGCGAGAGAAAACCTAAGACAAGGATAGAAGAATTTTATAGATAGAAAAATAGAAGTTATTATTCTACATCTAAAAAAAGTCGCCTATGCTTGAATTGGATTTGATGAAGTCTGCATGCACTTGAAAAATGAAGTTTGAAAAATATATCTTTTGAGTAATCTGGACCGAGCACTGTGAAGAACACTAAAAAATATTGCATGTAGCGCCTTTAGATATTTGCTTGCTCAAGAAAATATGTGTTTTCTTCCACCTATGATGTGAATAATGGACGCCTAATGCCATAATAAATACAAATTATAAACTAAGGCATCATAAATGCATGCATATTCCTAAATTTAGGCACCTCAATGCTATTAGACCTCCATAACAGTTAACTGGCTGAGAAATAAACCCTAAATAGCGCACCACCTCCATACACTTTAGTTAACTTTATAGGGCATCCAATAGCAAGCAAAAATTAAGTCAAGATGAAGTCAACTCAGAAGTTGAAGTGAAGATTTAATATTATGTTAAATTGAGTTCTCAAGCTCCACCTTTATAGGGTGTCACTTTGCACTTCAGTTCATAAGTCAAAGTTTGACTTTGGGCACCACCTCCAGACTTAGCCAAATTCTTGAAAATTTCACTTTGCAAATGTCATCGGAGTCCATGTTCGATCATTGATTCTGATTGATTGATGTATCCAAAAGATTGGTTGACAGTTTCATTGAAGAGCAGGATCAAAACTAATAAGAAACTCCTTGAGGCTGAAAACCCTAATTTTGACATTTGAGGGTTCAAAATTCAGGGTGCCCCTGGCCTCTAGGGGCACTTTTTTGCTTCATACTTAGTCAATTTTCATGTATTTTCATCATTTTGAAGGTGATTTTGACCTTCATCTTACGTCCTCCGACACTTGGAAAAACTTTAGAACTAACGGACAGGCTCACTACGGAGCTTGCTCAATTCTGAACGTGAGCTCTTGGAGAGTACTTTTCCCAAAAAAATCATCTGCTAGCTGAAAAACATGGGTTCCCCTGGCCTCCAGGGGCGCTTTTTCTCCCAGAGATCGCCATTTTTCAAATTGGTTGAATCCAACTTAATCCCCAGCTACAGGTTGCTAAGAAGTCCTCTGACCTGGCTAAGGTGTGCAATGAAAAGCTAGAAGCGTCACTAACAAGATGAGTATCTGAGATAACCCAAAATACTACATTTGAGGCTCCAAAACCTTGGGCGCCCTTGGCCTCCAGGGGTGCTTTTTCTTTTTTGACATTTTTGACCATGATTAAACCTCACGTTTGACTCCTGATTTCGGTAGTTCAATAACTCATATTAACCCACTAACAGATTTGTTGTGAAGCTTGATCAAGTCTAAGACAAATATCCTTGGTATCATTTGGTCAGAAACCTTCACCTGGTATCTAAAAAAGATGGGCGCCCCTGGCTAGCAGGCGCAGTCTTTGCTCCAATGTTAGTCATTTTTTCATCTCCCTCATTTCTCGTTCAATCTTCAGTTTTAGATGCTAGACAGATCTATTTCAAGCTGGCTGGTAGGCTCATCACGAAGCTGACAGTATTCTAAAGAAATCTTCTTGGAAGTGACAAATCCTGAGAAAGGTAATCTGGGCCTCTGAAAACTAGGGCGCCCCTTGCCTCCAGGGGCTCTTTTGCTCCAGAGTTAAAGAAATATTTTGATGATTTTCACCTCGACAAAAATTCCCCTTCGAGACGAAGCATCATTTTGAACATATCTTGCCATAGAAACTTTGTTGAAGCGTTTTAAGCTTAGATTTTGACACCTAGTCTTTGGCCAACCACCATTGATGACCTTAGAGGTCCTAACTTTCCACCTGAAAAAGTGAAAACTACCCACCAGACTTATACTGACTTTTAACTGAATTTGACTTCACCATTGTGATCATGAAGGGAAATAAGCCAATCAAAACAATTTCAGTCAATTTTGACAAGTTTCAATTTTTAGGGTTTTGACCTAAAAATAGGGGTCTAGAAACCCTAATTTTCAATGTTTCCAAATTTTGCCAGTATCTTCCAGACATCAAACTGACTAAAATCCCATACTTGATTTTCCCAAAAACTAACTTCTAACATATTTTTTTCAAGGTTTAAGCAAAATGCCTTAATGAAGCAAAAAAATTGGTTTGGGTACAACATTAGGCTTCGTCTGGTAACCATGTCAAATACTTACAACATAGGAGAATCAAGATTCTTTGTGTTTTTGTAGACCAATGACTTATCAATTGGGTAGATGGAGTTAGGACTTTCCCTAATCACTTATGAAATTAAAAACATTCATAAAAATCACCTAAAACATGACAAAACTTTACAGAACGGGGAAACATATTACGACATAACAATAAAGCATAAATAAATTATTTACAAAAGTTCACTCCTCCCCCGGAGGGTTGAAGTGTTTGAGATATTGCTCGATGTATGGCAGTGGGAGGAGCCTTCCATTAGATTGCAAGAGAATGTAGATGTTCTCTCTTGTGGACTCGTAAATTTGGAATGGCCCCAACCACAAGGAATCAAATTTTCCATGCATTCCTTTAGGTTCGTGTCTTTTGTCCCACAACAGGACTTGATCTCTAATCTCGAAGTCTCTTTGATGAGCCTTCTTATCAAAATTCTTCTTCACTCGCTCTTGATGATAAGTGATTATGTTGATGACCTCCACCCTTTCCTCTTTAAGCTTCATCATGTACAAAATCCTCTTTTGAATTGGATCTTAAAATTCTTCATCCTCCATTGTAGATGCTAGTTGTAAGGCGGCCAAATCCAACGTGATGGGGAGTACTACTTCTGTACCATACAAAAGTGAAAAAGGTGAGGTTTCGATGGCTCTTTTGGGAGTGATTCTATCAGCCCAAAGAGCATCATATTACTTTTTGTGCTAAGCTCGTTGATTTGAATCAACCAACTTATGCACGATTGTGATTGAAGAGCTTGTCCATTACCTTGAGGGTAATAATTTGATGTGTGACAACATGATGTCATGATCAAAACAAAACTCTAGTATCTCCTCTGATGAGAAACATGTTGCATTATCAACCACAATTTTGTGAGGGACCCAGAATTGTGAAATGATGTTTTCTTTCAAAAAGTCACAAACGACCTCAAAGGTAGCTCGCTTAGTAGGAACTGCCTCAACCCATTTTGTAAAATAATTTGTTGCTATAAGGACATAGACATACCCCTTGCTGGAACATGGGCTGATAGGACCTACAAAATACATACCCCATTGCTAAAATGGAGCATCAATAATCACTGGCCTGAGTGGAACAGATGCCAATTTGACTTTTGCAGCAAACTACTAACACATATGACACTTATACACCCATTCATATGCGTCACAAAAAATAGTTGGCCAATAGAACTATGCTCGTAGGACCTTGAAAGTAGTGACCCTTGATGAAAAGTGTCCACCACATGCTTGGCTGAGAAAAGCTTCCAATAATCTCTGTTGCTGGTTTCGTCAAGGCCATGCCTGTACATAACAGTATTGATAAGCACAAAGCTTTATCCTTTTAGCTTCAATTTTCTCTTCTACTATTTGTCCATGTGACATGGACATTCTCCATAAGTTGAATAATACCACAAATCGGTGTATCATTCCTCCGCATAATCAACAAATAGGACCAAAGGAAGGTCCTCTTCAATTTCTAGTTTAGGTTCAATTCCACCATTGCTCTAGTAATTTTGATCTCCATCTTCTACCAAATACTGACAAGACCTTGCTCGCGAACGAGCTGAGTCAACTTGATCTCTAGATCATATTCTTTAACTTTTGCAATCCAGTTTCCTCTTTTTGTGCCCATCTCTTGTTGAGTTAGCAAACTTTTCACTTCTAGATCGGTGACAAACACTGTTTTGTGGGAATTCAAGATATAAAACCAGAAATCCTTGACAACTCTAATGATAGCATACACATTCTTCTTAATTTGAGAATGGTGTGATTCACTATCTTTGAAACTGCCACATGAAAGCAATTGGAGATTCTCCTTCTTCATTGAGCTTCTGAGTCAATATAGCAGATAGTGTGTGTTCCAATGCATAACAATAAAGGATGAAATCCTTTTGAAAGTCGGGACAAACAAATACTGGTGCGTTAGCAATAGCTTCTTTGATCTTGGTAAACACCTGCTTGCCTTCTTTTGTCCATATGAAAGTGGACATCTTTTTCATCATTGTTGAAATCTCCTTCGTCAACTCTGAAAAATCTTGTACAAACCTCCTGATAAAGTTGACTTTATCAAAAAAGGAATGCACTTGCGTTTTAATGGTTGGAAGAGATAGGTTTTTGATTGAATCCACCCGATACAGGTCAATCCTAGTCCCCTCTTTGGAAACAATGTGGCCAAGTAGCTTGCCCTTAGTCACCGCAAATATAGTCTTCTTAGGATTCAATGAGATCTTGTGGTACTTGCATCTTTTGAACACTTTCATGAGATGTGAAAAGTGATCCTCCCATTTATCTGAGAAAACGATCAAGTCATCAAGGTAGACGACTATTATCTTGTTCTTGAGATCACCAAAATCCAAATCCATAGCCCTTTGAAAATTTGCATTGGCGTTGATGAGGCCAAAAGGCATCCTCTCATAAGAAAACGTTCCCCATGGGGTGGTGAAAGCTATCTTGATTTGATCCTCCTTTGCCACTACAATTTGATTGTATCTGAAAAAACCATCAAGAAGTGATAGCATCTTCGAACCAGTGACTGCCTACAAGGTATGCTCCATGATTGGTGAGGGGTAATTATCCTTCAAGGATGATTGGTTCAAATTCTTGAAATCCACGAAAATTATGATTTCACTGTTCCTTTTGCACATAGGAACTATGTTAGACACCCAGGTGGAGTGATGAATTGGAAAAATTATCTTTGATTCCACCGTCTTCTGAATCTCCACATAAATAGTATCTTAGATTCGTGGATTATAATTTCTCTACTTTTTCCTGAAAGGCTTGACATTAGACTTCAGAGGAATTGTATGAGACAATTCAATGGGTGTGAAGACCTTCAAGTCTTCATAAGACCAGGCAAATACATCCTTGTACTATTTGAATAGGGTGGTAAACTTCTCGACTTCTTCTAGAGTACAACACTTTCCTAAATTAACAAACTAAGGCTTGTCTTCAGTGCCAATGTTCATTTGGTAATGCTCAGCAAAAGTATTAACACCTGACATCTTCTGATCTTGAATGTATCGGTCACGCTAGTCAAAAATATTCTCTAAAGACACTAGACCCTTGGGAATTTGATTTCCTCTCAGTTAAATGATCCCAAAATCTGTAGCTTTAGTGTCTTCAGTGAGTGATTCTTTGAAAGGAGTAGAACTTCCTTCAAAGAAAAACTCTTTGTAGTTGTCTCCCATGACGAGAAATTTTGCATGTTATCATCATCATCAAAGACTTGCCAGTTGTCTGAATTATCTAGAACAATTGGCATGTAGATCAACTCAATAGCAAATGTATTTTGATGAAAAGTTAGAATGTGGCATGAAAAGAGCGACTGACACCGCAAGGGCATCGGCTCTACTATTGTCTGAACGTGGAATATATTTGATGTTAAATGCCTCAAACCAGTTGATGGCATTCCACACCCTCTTTTTGTAGGATCAAAGGCAATTATTTAAAACCTGGAAATGATCTTTGATCTATTTGACAATCAACTCTACATCTCCTTCGTCTCTAAGTAACTTGATCCCCAAATCTTTTGCATTCTTGAGACCTACTAAAAGTGCCTCATATTTCGTCGTATTATTGGTGCATTAAAATTGCAATCAGTATGCAAATGAATATAGATGACCTTCGGGAGAAGTGATCACAACTCCCGCTCCTGAGCATGATGTTGAGCAACTGCCGTCGAACTGCATTGTCCACACTTTTTATTCTTCATATGATGTAGTTGTGGAAAGTGCAAATTTTTTATTGTCTTCAGTTACTTCAGACATCATAGCATATGTGCCCGAACTTGTGTCTTGATATAACACTTGTCCTTGGGGGTCTTGGGACTTCACCACCGTAAACCTTGACTTCGCCTCAGGTTCTATCTTGAAACTACCCTTTTTCAACAGGATTGTCACAAATGACCAATCCAATTGAATTTTGCCTCCAAGGTTTTTGTAGAAGCTCCTACTGAGTAACATCCCATAACTGGTTAGAATGTTAGCTACCAAGCTATTCATCCTAATCTTCTTTTCAGGACAAGATGCTAGCCTTACTTTTGCATCTTTCAATTGAATGACCAACAGTACTGACTTTGACTTGAGTGAATAACACTTGTCATGAGTTTTGGTGCATGAAAGTCCCAACATGCTCATGATATGCAAGGGCATGATGTTTTCCAAAGCTCTGCTATCTATGATACAATTGCTGAGTTTTAAACCTCCTATATACAAAGATATATATAATGGCTTTGGTTTGTCTTCTGCTAGCACAAAGGACTCTAGCAATGTAGGCTGGATTGCAACCTTCTTCTTTACAACCTTAAGGATACACTCCAACTAATCTTGATGATCCTGAAGATACTCCAATTGTGAGATTTGTACCTTCATCTTCATCATGGAAGACACAATGTTGAAGTTTGTTGAAGATAGGTCTTAAGCAACTGACACGGTGTTCTCTTGTGAAGACTTGGGATTGGAAGTGGAAGGAACTTCTTTTCCCTTTTCATCTGTGTTCCATTTTTCTTCTTCTTTTTGTGCTTTGAAGTGTTATACACGTGTGAACATAGGCAATAAGATGTTCTCATGATTAATTGCAAGAGAGAATTGGCAGTATTCTTCTTCTTCTTGTTCATTAACAGGTTCTTTGGTCGAAGTATCCCATTGCGAAGTCACCATCAAAGTTGTTTGTATGTGGTGAGACAACATTTGTAGTTGGTGAAGGTACAAAACTTGTACTTGGAGAAACATCAACAAATCCCATGAGTTGATCCATTCTTTGATTTTCCAGACATGAAGCTTTGGTGTGTGTGTCAGTATCATGGAATGTGCAATAGGTTGTAGCCTTCTCAGTATCAACCAGTTCTCCTTCCAGAAACCTTGGTTTGTAATTATTGAATGACTAGAAGTTATTCCTCTTCGGTTGATATGGCTACTGAGGTTGATATGGTGGTGGTGTGGGCACTGTTTGTTGCCCTTGAGTGGGTGATTATCTTTTGAGGATAGTCACCTGATTGGATACCTTCTATAGCAGTGGATCAACCGACGTTTGAATAAGCAGTTTAATTGAGTCATTCTTCATCTTCCCCGTCATGATCATGTTATCTTCAAGCTTGATAGCTTCTTCTTGTGTAAGTTGTAGATCTATTCCCTAACTTCCCTTCAAGAAAAATGATATTTTTGATGGTAGTGTGTTGATAAAGCTACTCATTAAAATCTCATTGAATGGATTGAGATTGTGGGAAAGATGTGTGACAAGGCAGTTAAACCTTGCTATGAACTCCCTTGTCGGTTCAATAGGCTCCATCTTTGAGTTTGAGAGTTGTGCAAATAATTGGCGACTGTCCTTGGTGGGCTTGAATCTCACCAAGAATCTTTCACTCATGACTTCCCAACTTGTAATAATGACTGGTTCAAGATGATTGAACTAGTTTGTAGCGTTGTTCTCTAGAGTCTCAACAAAGAGACAGATGGCGATGTCTTCGCGTGAAACATGCAAAACGAAGCAAGCCGCTGTGAATGTTGAGATGTGTTCATCAAGGTGTTGAGACCCATCGACATGAAATTAAGGGAAATGCTTTCATGATCCCTTGGGTAGTTCATGTTGTCTTGCTAAGGCCAACAGTCTGATGTTGTCTCCCCAAGGCAATGGGGTTGGACATCTTATGTTCCTTCCATTTTGACCATTGCCATTATTGTTGTTGTTATCACCCATTGCTTCCACTGGGACTAAATATTCATCTTCTAGTCCTTCTAGGAAATGCTCAAGAACCTCTTCAAAGATCGACTCTTCTTGAAAGAGAGGATTATTTCTCCTTCTCGTGTATACTAGGTGAGCTAGGATGCTTTCTTCCCAAGCGGGTGGTGGCAAAACTAGTCTACCGGCTGCAAGATCTGCTCTTTCTTCTTCTTTATCTAGAGTACTAGTTGTGTTCCTCCACTGAGTAGATGATGTATGATTTTCAAATATAAAGCTTTGTAGGCTACAGATGATGTCTGATTGTTTGCCTTGAATCAACACAAAGTTTAGTTGTATGATAGCCGAAGTGAGTCCTAGTTGTTGAATTGGAGTAGTAGGATTCCAAATGGTCATTCTCATGACATAAAGCATTAAGCTTTCTTGAAGTTTTCTTATCTCATGCCCCAGGGTGGGCACCAAAAAACTATTGGCGTTACAATTTACACCTCTGGAGTGCGTATTGGCAACAAACAACTATGTACATTGCGTAATGACTGCTCTTCAAATTAGGAGGGGAAGCTCCCTCTTTTGTTGATATGTGTGAATAAGTAAATTAATCTAAATCCCATATTTTTTACTCAATTGGAAGAGGCACAAGGTTAAGAAAACCAATACATTGTGGCTAAGGTTTTTCTCTAGTTTTGCAAATGATAACTACAACTAATTTAATGATTAATCTGTCCTATTTCCTCAAGAGAAACATAGCATGAGGACTTAGGAGTAGGGAATGGTATACAATAATATTTAGGTCAGGATTTCCAAGGTGTAGGCTGAAAGAAAGGTTATTGGAAACAACACTTAAATGATAATCTTCACCTCTAAATTCCCAAAGAGGAGGGACTCCTATCTAAGGTGTAGATATGAAACAAAGATTATTAATCACAACATCACACAATCAGCTTTACTTCTAAATTCCCAAGGAGGAGGGACTCCTATCCAAGGTGTAGATATGGAACAATGCTTATTAATCACAATGAGAATAATAACTAGGACAACAAATTGTATAAACGAGACACACACACAATGAACGATCAAACCAACAATTATATTTAACAAAGTGAATAGATATAGAATAATAACATCTAGGCAATGCAAATCAACAATTTATTATCACAATAAAAGTTCTTGAACAAATATTGAATAACAATACTACAGGCAAATTGGGCTCAACATGTATGCTATCACGTGCAAAATTAAATTACAAATGAGGAAGGGTGCTCTTATTTATAGAACTTCGAGGAGTAGGGAAACCTAAAACATCCTTGAGTTTACAATCAGTCTTGCAAGCATGCAAAAGTTTATTGCTAAACCTAAATAAATGAAACCATACAGTTAACTGGAAAGCTACCATCAGTTAACTGAAACAAAACAAAACTAAATGGACATGTGCAACATGCAAGTCCTTATTGAAATGAAAGTCAATTGATAACTAACATTAGTTAACTGGATCCTAACTGAAAATTCGACCTCCTTCAAAGAATGTCCTCAAGATAGACATGCCATGATATATGGAACAATGAGTTTAACTTGGAAAGAAGCATCAAGTTAATTGTTGCATTTAATGTCTATCTTGAGAGCTATAAGATCCAAGTGTGAGTATACTCTGAGCTATCTAGAGAAATCATCTCATCCATAAACTCATTCACTATCTCATCCTTTGGCACTCTGACGCTATCCACGATGATGGACTGTCAGCTCAACTCCTTCTCTCCATTCTTGATCACCTTTTGGCACTCTTTGGCTTCTTCAACTAACTTGTCGAAGCTTGTTGATGTCACCAAGAAGTGATTTAACTTGGTCATCACAGGATCACCATAAAAACTGTCATGCACCAGGTTTTGGAACTCAACCTACACAACCTCGAGGTCGTAGTAGGTACAATCTTCACAAAGATAATGGCACGGGATCTAAGTGACGAATCTGCTCACAAGTTTTAGTGCACCGGTGACATCTTCTTTGATTGCATCCAAGTTTGTAGAGATTATTTCATATGTTTCCACTTTGAAAATATGTTGCTCTATCCAAGTGAAATAAGGATCAAGTCCTTTGGTTTTCCTTCTGCCATAGTTAGTTCAAGCCACTGGATTCCTTTACGAAGATCATGTGGAACGTTCCTCAACTAATATAACTCAGTGAGAAGGTATCTGCCTCCAATGATGAAATCCTCAATCTAGTTATCCAATAGCTTTCCACGATTGACTAACCGATCCAAATTTTGTTGTTCTATAGGTGTCCCTTGAAGTTGTGGATGAATAGGTGCTTTGCTCGAGTTTCCATGAATAAGATTTGATATGTACTGCTGGAGTTGCTTGATTTCATCCTTGAGGGTTGCCTTATCTTCTCTATCCTTCATGACACACTCTTCTAGATTACTTGCAACAATCTTAAAGAGGCTCATGTCCACATGCCGTGTGCTCCCACTAAGATTAGCTTTGATGAAGGTGAAATCGCCAACTTTAACTTCATCCAAGATTTTGCCCTCTGGTGGTGTAGTAACTTCAATGACAATGTCTGCTTCAAGATTCTTCTCTATGTGCACCTGCTTTTTGATCTTCTTGTTTGACTTATCCTGATAAGGATCGCCAAACTCAGATAAATCAAGCTAATATGAAGGCTCCCTTCTCCTACCCAAAGTCCTCTCAAGCCAACACGGGTGATCAATGTTATCTTCTTGAGGATAAATTGTTGCTACTGTGTCAACCTTTGATGGATCAATCGGTGCTAAGGCTTGCCGAACTGCTGATTTTGGCTCTGAGTCAATATCAATGGGAGGTGACTATGGTGAAAATGGCGAACTAGGAGACGAAGAACTGGCTTTAGCCTGTATCACTGAATCTACCAGAACTTTTGGTGGCTTCTCGATCTACTTTTACTTTTGCTTTCTCATGTTTCTTCCTTCGTGTTCCCACTAACTTTGACGTCTTTAGATGGATGCATGATGACCTTAACTCGAGGCCTCAACCTTGATGTAGAAGGAAGTGAAGAAAACCCTACTGGCGGCTCTACAACTGAAACTGTCTTTCACCTTCTCTTGTTATCCAAGAAGTACATGCTAGTCTTGATAACCCCTCTTGACAACTCCTCCATGAAATTATTCTCCTTGGTATACCAATCTGGTTGGCAAAGTGGCTAGTGAACAACTTGGTCTTTGTCGTATGTGTTAAGTAACACCTCTCCGTCATCACGTGACAATCCCTCAATGTCTTCTGATAAGAAATCAACAAGTTGAGGAAGAGTAAGTCTACAGTAATGACGTCGATGCACTTCAAAATCATCTTCGTAGTTAACCCAAAAGTCCTCAAGTTCTAGCCTGTGTGAATTACTTCACTCCAACTGAGCTGCATAATGACCTAGAGGATCATAGGAACACTTCTCACTAAGGTACCTGATATTGAGTTTTAACAACTTGTTCTTCATTAACTTGCAATTGGCGGTTGTCTTGCACTTGTAAATACCCAATCCAAAAGGAAAGGTGAATGCTTGCTTGTGTTGATTGTGAAGAAAAGAGTGAACATTGTGAGCTTGTCTTATGAACTCCATGAATAGGACCTTGTCCGTTAGGTATCTAGGTAGCATCATAGGTTCTCGGTGTAGCCATAGACTGGAATGTATGTGAAAGTGGGAAATTGGATAAACCAACCCACCCAACTCTCCATTGTTGATTTTTCCTTGGTTGATATTCTAATGTGCATCTCATTATCGAGTTCTCTGACTGTCTTCACAAGGAAGTGACCATTCACCTATTTGAAATCTTGTTCAACCTTTGAGAACTCCAATTGTGGAAAGAATTTGTAAACATGCTGAACACCAAGGGTTCCAACGGTCTTCAAAGTTCTATAGTTGACTTGGAATACAATTAAGTAGACCAAATAAGACACCATGTGAAACTCGTGGATTTTAAGGAATCTTGTGATTTGTTGGTGAAGACACTTACTAATTAACATAGCCCAGTCAAAATGTTCCTTATTGTTGATAATCTGGGAAATGACATAGAACATACACGATCAGAAAATATGAGCTTCCTCTTGTCCTGTAACCTGGTTGAGCAAAGTTATCAAGATAACAACTTTGTCCTTGAACTCCCCATGACCAACCTTCTTTGGCATGTTAGTTTTCTATTTTTTTAGCTATCTTTGGGCAACCTTTCTCTAAGATAATTCTTTGTCTCCATACCATATCTTGTTGCTATCCTCAATGACTATGGTAAAATTGTCCGAGTGGGGTGGAATAGCAAAGCATTTCTCAACGTCTCTCAGCTTGAGGCTACAAATGACTCTCCCATTAGCTAATCAAATTTGTCTTGTGGATGAGTCGTAATGCTTTATGCATGCAACGACAAACTCAAGATAAAGCATTGGGATAGGAATAGATGCCGTTGCAAGCAATCTGAAACCCTCAAGATTCTTGACTATCATGCTGCTAATACCTTCCAACATGTTCAATTTGACCACTGGATAGACATGACCCAAGTCTGTATTAAAGGTTTTCAGAAAGTTGTGTTCCAAGACCAACTTGGCCTTGTATTGTATTGGGTTGAATTACATTTTAAAAATCAAGATTTTTGACTATAAAGTCAGATATGTTCGGACAACTTTCAGAAAAAAAAAAACTAAAAATGGCTTTGGATAAGGCTAAAAATAGCCGGTTGTGGGAATTTTTTTTTTTTTTTGAAATGTGGGTTTTGTAGAGAATTGAATTCTAAGAAAACCCAAATCGTTAGAAACTCAAAAAAATGAGTATTAACAAGGCGTACAAAGGATTTTCAGTTGAGAACTGTAGGGGTTTTAGGGTTTTCGGGGGCAATTTTTTCTAAGAAAAACTAGCACATGGGTTTTGTAGGCGTTGATGAGCTGAACAGACCCAAATGATTTGATTTTGTAAAAAATGAGCTTTTGGCCCACATGCAAAGGAATCTTCAGAAGAAAAAAAAAACATAGTGCTTCAGAAATGGAAGCAATGGGGCAATTTTCTCAAAAAAATAAAAGACATGGGTTTTGTTGCTGACGCTGAAATATGTGAACCCAGATGATTAGATTCTAAAAATTCTACTGTTGTCTTTGATATGCGAGAGAAAACCTAAGACAAGGATATTAAAAATTTAGAGATGAAAATAGAAGTTATTATTCTACCTCTGAAAGAGTTGCCTATGCTTGAATTGGATTTGATGAAGTCTGCATGCACTTGAAAAATGAAGTCGAAAAAATATATCTTTTAAACAATCTGGATATGGCACTGTGAATAACACTAAAAAATATTGCTTGTAGCGCCTTCAACTCTTTGCTTGCTCGAGAAAATATGTGTTTGCTTCCACCTGTGATGTGAATAATGGACGCCTAATGCCATAATAAATAAAAATTATGAGCTAAGGTGTCATAAATGCATGCATATTCCTAAATTTAGGCACCTCAATGCTATTAGACCTCCATAACAATTAACTGACTGAGAAATAAACCCTAAATAGGGCGCCACCTTCATGCACTTTATTTAACTTTATAGGGCGTCCAATAGTAAGCAAAAATTAAGTCAAGATGAAGTCAACTCAAAAGTTGAAGTGAAGTTTTAATATTATTTTAAATTGAGTTCTCAACCTCCACCTTTATAGGGCGTCACTTTGCACTTTAGTTCAAAAGTCAAAGTTTGACTTTGGGCACCACCTCTAGACTTAGCCAAATTCTTGAAAATTTCACTTATCAAATGTCACTGGAGCCCATGTTTGATCACTAATTCTGATTGATTGATGTATCCAAAAGATTGGCTAACAGTTTCATTGAAGAGCAACATCAAAATTGACAAAAAACTCCTTGAGGCTGCAAACCCTAATTTTGACATTTGAGGCTTCAAAATTCAAGGCGCCCCTTGCCTCTAGGGGTGTTTTCTGCTTCAAACAGTCAATTTTCATGCATTTTCATCATTTTGAAGGTGATTTTGACCTTACTTCATCCTGCGCTCTCCGACACTTGGCAAAACTTCAAAATTGACTAACAAGCTCATCTCAGAGCTTGCTCAATTTTGAACATGAGCTCTTGGAGAGTACTTTTCCCAAAAACATCATCTGCTAGCTGAAAAACATGGGCGCCCCTAGCCTCCATGGGCGCTTTTTCTCCTAGAGCCATTTTTCAAACTAGTTGAATCCACACTTAATCCTCAGCTGTAGGCTACTGAGAAGTCCTCTGACCCAGTTGAGGTATGCTACAAAAAGCTGGAAGCGTCATGGACAGGATGAGTATCTGAGATAACCCAAAAGACAACATTTGAGGCTCCAAAACCTTGGGCGCCCCCTGGCCTCCAAGGGCACTTTTGCTTTTTTGACATTTTTGACCATGATTAAACCTCATGTTTGACTCCTGATTCCAATAGTTCAACAACTCAAATTAACCTGCTGACATATTTGTTGTGAAGAAGCTTGATCAAGTATGAGACAAACATCCTGGGTATCATTTGGTTAGAAACTTTCATCTGGTATCTCAACAAGATGGGCGCCCCTGGCTAGCAGGCACACTTTTTGCTCCAGTGTTAGTCATTTTTTCATCTCCCTCATTTCCCGTTCAATCTTCTGTTTCAGGTGCTGGACATATCTTTTAGGCTGGCTGGTAGGCTCATCACAAAGCTGACAATTTTTCGGATAGATCTTCTTGGAAGTGACAAATCTTGAAAAGGTAATCCGGGCCTCTAAAAACTAGGGCGCCCCTGGCCTCTAGGGGCTCTTTTGCTCCAGAGTTAGAAATATTTTGATGATTTTCACCTCGGCGAAAAATCCCCTCTGAGATGAAGCATCATTTTGAATGTATCTTACCATAGAAACTTTGTTGAAGCGTTTTAAGCTTAGATTTCGATACCTGGTCTTTGGCCAACTGCCATTGACGACCTTAGATGTCCTAACTTTCCACCTAAAAAAGTGAAAACTACCCACCAGACTTAAACTGACTTTTAATTGAATCTGACTTCACCATTGTGCTTCGTGAAGTGAAATAAGCCAATCAAAACAATTTTCAGTCAATTCTTACAAGTTTCAATTTTTAGGGTTTTGACTTAAAAATAGGGGTCCAGAAACCCTAATTTTCATTTTTTTCAAATTTTGTCACTATCTTCCTGACATCAAACTGACTAAAATCCCATACTTGATTTGCCCAAAATTTGACTTCTGACATCATTTTTACAAGGTTTAAACTATTTAAGCAAAATGCCTTAATGAAGCAAAAAATTTGGTTTGGGTACAACATTTCTTTGAAATCCTTTAAAGTTTACATTTACTCTATGATTGAACATAGTTTGTCATAATATTGTGGATTTTAAAATGAATTCTTTGGAATTTTCTACATAAGAACTCGAATCCATAAAATCAAGGCATTTTGTTTTTGTTGTTGTTGTTGTTGTTAAACTCAATCTCTTTTCTATTTTTTACAATATCTTAGATTCAAACATGATAAAAACATAAATAAAAAAATCATAGAGGAGGGAGGAAAAAATATAAAAAACCTACAAAAAAGAAAGAATCATTTAGAGTATAAACTTGTTTCAATGTTTGCAAATAATCAAAGGTCCCTTGAAGAAACAAAGCATAATTGACCATTGAGTGATTCAACATAGTTGCAATCCAACCCCCTAGACTTTGGAGTTAATAAATCTTAGGTTTGTTATTTTTTAGGAGAGGTAGAGTATTTTTATTCTACTTGTGTTTAAACATGTCCATTTGACCATCAACAAGATGTTACACATGCACCCAAGCTCTATGGAAGCCCTCTAAATGAATCTACACTATATGTTGTATGATTATTTGAACTCCTTTAGTGAATATCTAAGAAAAAATGACACAATATGTGTTTACTACCATTACAAATTTAAACTCGAATATCTTTATCATTTAATTTTTATACTTATTACATTTAATTTTAGCTTAGATGTTTTATATAAAAGATGATTGATTAATTTTATATTGCAATTATAAATAAATATCTTAAAATTATTAAAATTTTACACTAATTTGAACTAGATGAGATAGGATCTCATCTCTTATATTAAGATAAATGATTAAAGTCACGAATATAATAATCTATTGTAAATTTGAATCTTAATAACAAGAACAATACTAAATTTTAATCATATACCATGCCTTCAAATGAAAAATGAACAATAATTTTTTTTTTTTTTTCTATCAAAGGAAGATTTTGAACGTCCTATAGATCAAACATAACTAGTTACTAATAGTAAGTTAACTATTTGAAACGAAGTTAACTATTTGAAACGAGGTACACATCCAAGACAACTAAGGGCATCTGTATCTCAGACGACTTAGGGCATGTCAATATCAGACAATTTAATAATTTCCCCACTCACGTGTGAAAGGATCCCAACCTCGTTATTGGGAGCAGTGTCCTTGCATACAATACCCGAAGTTCCGCGAGGTTCTTTTAAAACCAAAAAAAAAATTGGAGAAGCATTTATTCCGAGCGAGGGAAAGAGGGGCGAGCAGCAGAATGGGCAAGAGGCGGTTAACACATATGGCCTCCAGCAGCGACGATGAACCCGACCACCTCACTTCTATTCCTACTGGAGCTCCTCCTGCCAAGGACAAGGACAAGGGAGAAGAACCCGGGGAAGAGGAGAAACAGAAAGAAGAGGATGAAGACGAAGATCAAGGTCCAGACTTGAAACTTCTCGGGGAGGTTATTAAAAAAAGTGGCAGAGGTCGCAGCGAGAAGAAGCATTACGCTGCGTTTGAGCTCGATGGCAATCGCTATCAGCTCGTAAGTACTCTGTCTACTTTTATTTCGTACTTTCTCTAAAATTCTAAAGAGCAAACAAATTACTGTATGTTTACGTTTAGGTTTGTAACGGTACTAGGCCGATTTTAAGCTGAATTTTTTGTTTTTTCTGTTAGCTGCATAAAGATGCATTTCAAACGGCAATTTTGCAAACTTTTAATTTTAAAAAAGAATTATTTTTTAAATCAGCAAAATTTAAAGAGTATATTTGATCTTTGATATATAGAAAAATTTTAAAAATATTTTTTTAATTAATTTTAATTTTAATTTTTTTCTTAATGGAAATAACTAGATCGCACAGATATGGACACTTTTGTCTTCATATAACTGATTACAATATTATTATTAGAGAGAGTTTATCATTTTTTTGTTTAATTTAAAGAAATAAAAAGAAGGCAGAGCTATTTAAGAATATTTGGCAGAAGTTGGGGGCACAGATCTTAGGATTTTTCAAAATGATTGTAAATTATTATATTTCTTAAATATGTAATTTACCTAGTTTTCAATTTTTTTTAGCACATTTATATTTAAGGTCCACCTATAAAATAAATTTCAAGTTAGAACTTTTTCCATTTGTAAGGTTCACTGCAGGTCATTTTTTCCATATTGATGATTCACTGTAGACTTTTTTTTCCTCATATTTAAGGTTTACTTTAGAACCTCCCTTTTTTGGGCCCGTATTTAAGGTTCACTGTGTAATCTTGAGAGACCTGTATAAACTGGACACTAAGTTAATTAAACAAAGGCTGCTGCAAATTTGGTACTGCAACTATCAACAACTGGAACATTTCAAAGGTTATGAAAGCTAAACTACTGGAAATTAATGGAATATGAACAGCTGCACTGAGCCTAGATTTGAACTTTAAATGTAATCAGACTGGGGTTTTCTGAAAACTATTGCAAACTGGAAATTTCTGATGAAAATTGTTATAACCGAAAAGAATTGGGAACTAGGATAACTTTAAATAAAAAAATCGAACTGTTTTTTTTATAATTTAATAAATTTATTTTTGTGAAAACTCATTGAGAAGCACATTTACAACATGGCTGGATGATATATCAGACATGACATTCAAATATGTCCATTGGACAATGATTGAGGCCAAAGCTAGGTCACTATAAACTTTTGAATTATTATTTTTCTCAACAACTATGTGTCCACTGATGGTTTGAAGTTCCTTTCTATAGCAAGGTTTTCCTATGGTGTGGGTTAAGATCAACCCAAGATCCTCAACAAGCCCAATAATTTGGGATTTAATGTTGTTGATGTTCAGATCTATACTCGTGTTTACACCAAGTATGGGAAGCTTGCAAATATGGGACGCAGTTTGCAGGACAACCTTCCAGATTCTAGAAGGCAGTGTAAGATTTTTAATGAGCTCTTTTGGAATTCTTTGCAAGGAAAAGGGAGAAAGAAGAATTGGAAATGAAAGCTTATTCTAAGAAGGCGATGCACCATATGAAACCCTTTTAATTGCACAAGACTATTTGCATAGGACATAATAGTCAAAGGGACAATGAGACACAACCATAGCTTTGAAGGGTGGAGATAAATGTTTGTATGATCATTGATTTGTAGAAGGTTAGAAGTTGCCCAACTAGGTTAACCAATCTTAGACATCAAAATCAAATTTGTAAAGGCAAATAAAAGGGTGGAGAAAGTTTCTTAAGCAAAAATAGAGATGAACAAAATGAATAAGGCATTTTATTCATGAAAAGCTAAACAATGGAAAGCAATTACAAAAGACTGAAAATGTTTACATAGTTATATATGTCACCGTGGATCCAAGCAACAAGATAAATTGCATGTCCAAAGGTCTAAATTTGTACATTTTGGATACAAAATGATAGAGCTTTTGTTTTGTCTAATTGTAAGAGACCTAGTGTCTTTCAACCCCTGACTGAAACTGAATATGCAGATTGTTTTTGAAGTTTTTGTTGTTTTGTAATTTTTTTGTGATTTTTTGTAAAATAAAAGTTTATGCGATTTTGAGAATAAATGTTTAATATATAAAAATACAAGAATATAAATTTTGAAGTGGAACAACTTCTAAATTGATGGCAAATAGCTTTATTAATTTTGATGAATAACTATAGAGCTTAAGTAGAAACATGCAAGTAAAAAGGCAACAACTTTATTTTAAAAAAGCCTGGTTTATTTTGCAGCCGCCTAGAATTAGAAAGAATGGTACGGCTATCCAACAGATGATGATTCCCCTTTGTGAAATCGATTCAAAAGCCTCAGATGACCAAGGCGCCACCCCAGAAGAAGGCAAACACTGAAAAGGCAAGGCAATTTGGCTTGTGTGAGAAGTACGGCCTTGCAGCTGAATGGTACGGCCTTGAAACCAACAATAAATGCAACCGTACACCTTGGAAAATGTGCCAGATATTGAATAAATAACGGCCATTGAAAAAGGATTCCCTTTTGAAGGAAATCGATCCAAACCCCAATCTGACGCTCCTCAAATAAGCTTTGATATGACCTCTGAATGAAGCCACACTGTTTGGCAATCTTCAGTTGATCTCTCACAACCTCAGTATGCCTGATTCTGAAGATGGAATGTTCTCCAAAATCTGAAAATGATATGAATTTGCAGAAACCCTTGTTTCACAAACTCCAATGTTCTCAGAGAGAATAATAGACAAATTAGAATAATCAATCATTAATGAGTTCTATTTTGTCTTGAAGCATTAAATATCCTTCTCCAAGAGGTTCAACCCCAAAAAAACAACTTAAGAGCATTTAATAATAATCTTTTAATAATATTAATTCGCCCTTCATGACTTAGGAGTAATTAATCATTAACTAGGCGTCCACTTTAATGAGTAATAAATACTCATTTAATAATATTAATTGCCCCTCTATTATAAAGTATTAAATACTTTATAATTAACCATTAATAATTAATATTTCAATGATTGAATTTATAATATAAAGTCATAATAATAATAATCATCCAAATACCATTAAATGCTTAAATATTCACTGTTTTCTCATCCAACTGCCAAACTGGGTCGAAACTGAGAATACCAGTTGAGCCAGGTGCCCTGCCAAAAATAGTAAACCCTGATGACTTGACTTACTATAAATAGTAAGTGCCTGAATAACACTCTATAAGCATCTGCAAAGGCCCAAACTTGAATCAAACTTTGGAGTAATGTCCCAAAACTCTGGATAACTGCAAAGGAAGACCCTCTAATCACAACTGTCAGCCTACGAATGAACATGATAGGCTAACCCCTCAATCATCTAAATTGCCTAGGAAGGGGACATTACACTAATCTCCCTCCCCTATATGAATGAACATGAATACGATATATAGATTAGAAAATGTAGAAGAGAGGGAAAATTAGAGAGAACAATGAAAGATAAATTCCTAGAAGGAAAGAATTCCTCCACTATCTGTTAACAATCCTCCATGGAGAACACCTGCCCATGATCTTGCTAGCACCATCGAAAAGGGTGAAATTGATCAATAATTGCTAAAAATATAATTCAATAAATGTTAAAACCATAGCAGCAAAAATCTTTTGGGGAAAAATGGGCAAACCAAAAGTATAATCATGAAAAAATCAGATGTAAAAAAAAAAAGGGATAAAAACTTGTTTTTGAAATTTAAAGGCATTTCCATAGCATAGAGACATAGAGAGCAAATAAAATTGAGAGTTTAGCCCATGAATTTTAGAATATAAATTTTTGTTGTTTATATTCATTTCGCTGATTGCATTGCACCAAACATACTTCATAGTGCATAAATAATAATTAGATGGTAACAGTTTACAAATTTTCAATTACAATCTAGTTTTTACAAAGTCAACATACATGCTAAGTATGAAGTTCTAAAAAATTAGATGTAGGCAATGAATCTTGCTACTACATAGAGAGCTACACTAAAGAGCTACTAGTCTTGATGATGAGGCTCTTGGGTCAGAGCCTCTCTTAAGTTTTTCAATCACATCACTACCAACATTGGCCTCCATTAGGATATCAAAATCCTCAAGTTCGAGAAATTGATCATCATCTACAATCCATTCAGACTTTGGATCAATTTTATCAAGGTCAGTTGGCTCGTCATCCTCATCAATACTTGATTTTGTCCATGTAGAAATTAGTCTTAATGATTGAAAGTAAAAAATATAATGAATATAGTTATAACTAAGATTGCAAGTATATTAAAAGTCTAACCTTGAGCTTTCTTTAGCTTCAGGTGGAGGTTGTGGTGAACAAACACTAAGTCACTCATCTGTTGTTGTGTTAGACAGTTGCGTTTCTTGGAATGTATGTATTCAAAAATGCTCCAAGTACGCTTGCTAGTGGATGAACTGCATGTTTGGCTTAAAATGCGTCTCGCCATCCATCTAAGATTTTTTGTTTCTTGGCCAACCACCATTGCATTGGAAAACACAAATTAGTTTGAGATGATATCATGTATGATTATCTTAAAATCTTAACGCATTTAAATACATGTCCACAATATAGAGAGACTGTCAAAATCTTATAGAGTATAGTTGGTTTGAATGTCTTCTTGGCTTCTACAATAGCCATAGTTGAGAAAAAAACCCCTTGCTTGCTTGTACATTAGCAACTTTGCAGTAATTGCCTGCAATTTTTCTAAGGTAGGGAACATTTTCTCCATGCACATGAACAAGCCTTGTGTGACCTCAACGTCATCATCTTTGAACGAGGAGCTATAGAACAACGTTGGATTCATATAGTATCCAATAGAATGGAGAGGAGAATGCATCTGTTGATCCCATCTTCTATCAATTATGTCCCATAATGGCATATACTTGTCTCTGTTATTTTCCATCCTACCCCTCATCACCTCTTTGGCCCTATCCATGGCCTCATACAAATAGCCCATGGGGGATTTCATCCCATCCACTAGTCTTGAAACTTATACTAGAGGCTTTGAGAATTCTACAACTTGTTCAATCTCATCCCAAAACTTGTACAATAAATGTACTCTGCCACTATTATGCCATTTGTTTGATTTGTGTAGCTAGATTCCAATCACTTGTTTGAAACAAACATTTGCTTCAAATTCATTTTATGTTGGCAAAGAGTCTGGAATGCAAATAATTGTATTGCAAATCTTGTAAGTTGTAACCTCTGGTTGAACTAGCTACTTGCTTTTTATGAAAGAGCACATCATACACAACACCCTCATGTGATTATAGATGAATTTGGTAATTGTGTGAGCGTTTTGCTATACCTCCTTAACCCATTCAAGTTTTTCAATGTCCTTTAGGGTTAGATCAAGGCAATGTGTTGCACACGAGCTAAAAAGCATAGAGGGGTATTTGTCTAGCAAGAGTCTCATAGCAACAACACAAACAACATCGTTTGTAATAAAGTGAAACCTCATTTGGTAGCCCTACATCTATGACCACTTTGTCAAACAAGTCAAACAATGCAACTACAAATTTGATTCTATTTGATGCATCCATGGATTTCAAAAAAACCATGCCAATATCACAAGAGACGAGGAAGTTGATGAGGGTTCAGTTCGTTCTATTTGTCCATCCATCTGACATTATGGTGCAATCAGTCTTTGCCCACTCTAGTCGATGTTCATTCACAACATCCTAACATCCTGTATAACATCATTGAACATACCAACCCTCAATGACTCATAAGATGTGGCTTTGAACCATAGTTCCATGAAGTTTCTTAATGCGGAGAAGTGGGGGTGGTGGGATGCGTTTTAGGGACAGGGCCTAAGTTTGGGGGTGGCGGGGGGGTGGCGGTGGGGGAGCAGTGCTAAAATACATGTAGTACTTGAAAAAATAGTTATAAAAAGGTGTATAATTGTAGAAGCCTAAGGAATAAGTAAAGTTTAAATAGTACTTGAAGTAAATAGCACACTTAAATATATTATTATATAGTCAAAGACTCAAATGTATACAAAACTCATGGGATATGAAATCCATGACATCAAATGTGATAAACAAATATGAAATATCAAAACAATAACTAGAAGTCTATGGCTCAGGGGAGCTTGCATCCTTCCTACGAATGTGTCTAAGATAGGTCCTGTCTGGTCCAACAACCATAATCTCAAGTTTGAGGGGCAATGCCCCCAGTGGGCTTGAGGGGTAGTGCCCCTTGGGGGGATCTGGTGGGAATGCCCCCAACGGGGTCGAGGGGCAGCGCCCAAATTATTTTGCATTCACAATAAGTGAAAAAAAAGGTTTTAACTTTAAATTTTTATGTTTTTTTTGCACTTTTCAAACTTGCGAGTCTCGTTACTATGGACTTTAAACACGTTGCAATGATTTCATTGAACTAGTGAACATTGAAAATCATAATATAGACATGGAACAAGAACTAGAAGTTTTTTTAAAAAAAATCATTATTTTTCTCATTTTTGTGGGAAATGCCTAGGAGTTTCCTGGGAGTCTCGGGCACGTCTAGGAGTCTCAAGGACATCCTAGAGTCCCCCTTTTGGCCAGAAACACCGAGGAAACGTCCCCTTGAAAGAGAAACGTTTAGGAGATGGCGGGGAAATGCAGAGACGATAGAGGGCGCCGAAGGGACGTTTCCTAGACATCCCCACGTCCCCGTCTTGGGTGTGGCAAGATTTTTTGGGGGACGCGTCCCTATGGAACACTGCTTTGAACCCAAGACTTGTAATTGCAATAGCATCCACCATACCTTGCCAGTATGGAGACCTGGCAACATGGAATGGCAGGCTAGAGTAGTACCATAAATTTGCAATCGCCTTTTTTACTTGTTCATAGACTTTCTTCCTCCATCCTGCACTCTCCAAAGTGGTTTGTGATCTTGGTGTAGTGCAAGGTGTGAACAAAGAATTAATGTTTCCACCACTTGTGTTTAGGCCACGTGTTGTAGAAGAAGGTGTTAACCCAAATTTCTTGAAAGACTCTTTTGCACCAGCTGCCTCATCCAAAGGATTGCTCCTAACATTTGTAGAATTAGAAGCTATATCCGTCCTAGTTCTTGCCTTTTTTGCCTTATCATCAGAGATCACTTGAAAAGCTTGTTTTGCTTGATATATGACATCTGCAGGGCAGGTTGTGCAAGCAATGTGTCATGTGTTGCCTCCTTTGCCAAATGCTATTTGAAGTGATAAATGCCACAATTGGTATCATTCAAACACCAATTGAAGTTGACCTTAGTTGTACTTGAGACTGATGTGCAATGTGTCCATGCAAACTCTCTTTGATGTAGAATTATGATCAAATCTGTAAAAGCATTTTAATTCAACCTTTCATGATACCAAATTTACAAAAAATAATTATCTCAAGGCAAATGATGCCAATTTTTTTAAGAAGACACATTGTTGAGTTTTTTTTGGGTGTATTGTGTAGCCAAAGTTTTGTTTGACATTTTAAGCTGCCTTACTCATCTTTGGGAAACTTATTGGTATAGCTAAATCTCTAAAATCTGAAAATGGCTTTAATGAAAAATTGAAGAGGCCAAAAATTGTAATCTAAAATAGCTAAAAAACACCTGAATTCTAACTTCTAGTTTTCTTTCATTTATTGTTTTCAAAACTTAAAAGAGAACACAATTACAATATTGTGGAAACTACAATAGAAGTTACATAGAAAGGAGAATAACTTTGAGAGGGTGTGGATGCTGTCTTAGGTGAAATCCATGATCATCTAGGTTTCTGTATACATCCATGCTGAAAATTAGCACTTTTAAAAAAAAGTTTATACTTGTTTGCCTGTCTAATAGGACATTATTCTTATGGTTGCTTTAATGGTCAACGGACTTCGAAGCATAAGAGGGCACCAATAAGTGCTTCAACATCCTAAAAAGACATTTTCTCAAATATAATAGCACACATCAACTAGGATAGCTTGTTTCATTTGCTAGTATTATGCTCTGGAACAAAAGGGGAAGGTGGAAGTTATTAAAAATATCCCCCAATTTTCTGTGTATTGTAATGGTATGTAAATTAATGTTGTGTTTCAAGGATGGCAGTCCAGGGGCCATTTTTTGGGGGCAGCAAGGAGAATACTCAGATTTCTACAAGATTAACTATACATGACATTGAAATTTAAGTTTAGAAATTCATATAATGTATTGAATTCAATATTAATTTATTAAAATTAAATCAAAGATTGAAAATGTAATTGACATCGCTGAATTGACCAGTGATAGCAGTATTGCAGCAGTAAAAAATTTAAAGTAAAACAAAAAGTTTAAAATATATCATGATTCAGAATTAAAAAGAACATAACTGGATAATGAAACAATAAAATAACCTTCTAATTGGGGTACTAGGTATTGATTTTGTGAGTGTATCACTTGGGAACTGATTCTAAGACACCTAATTGACTTAAGTTACTCAAAATCATAGTCTGTCAAAGCTTGAAGGACTGGCCAATCTGGACTGGACTATCTGGGGTGGGGCCTTCTATGTGGGGCTGTTGATGATGGCACCTGCTGCTATTCATTGATCTGACGAGTGCTTCTATCCCTCGATTTTGACCTGTTCTATTATCTCTACTAACAATATACATGAGAAAATATCTTTTTGTCTAGCATTTGTGAAGATTGTGGGGCAATAGAGAAAAGTTGGAAATCAAGAATAAGTCCAAGCATGGTAAAAGTAGCCATTATCATCCATTTGAATATCTTGTTTAATTTTCTAAAAAAGGAAAGTCTAATTTAAGAAATAACACAACTTTCACTTTATAAGTTATAACTAATTGATGGTTTATATCAATTTCATAAGATGTTGTAAATTGTGAGGTAGGTAATAGGTGCAGCTTTACATTGTAGCAGAAAGGTAATGAGTGAGTTGTGGATGGGCACTATTACAGATATTAGATTCATTGAGGGGATTCCTTTGTTTTGTTCGTACATTCATTTCCTATACATGGAGAAGCCTATTAAATATTAAATGTAATATTAATGGTCATCTTAGCTTTATTTACTATTTAGTTGGTCGTAAGTTAACCTGTAGTTAACTTACTTTTTAGCTTTCATTTGCTTTAGTTAACGCTTTGTTCACTCTTTCAGTGTAGCTTTAGTCTCTTTCAATTAACTAAATCTTCTCCCTAATTTGTAGGGTTTGTAAAGACTATAAGAGCAAGACTCTTCTTTAATAAAATAACTCTAATTATTTACTAAATCAACATGGTATCAGAGCCCAGGAATTTTTGGTGATAAAAATTCATGGTATTTTTACCTAAAATTTTTTGCAAAGAAATTTAGAAGTTTTAGATCGATTTTTTAGGCAACCTTTTTTGGGCGAATTTTTTAAGGGTTTGAGATCTGATCGTGGATATTTTTGGGGCGTGAATTTTTTACTGGCCGCGGATTTTATCTGGGCCTTTCTTTTTCCATCGGTTTGCAGGATGTGACTGCTGAAAGTCGTGATTTTTGTTTACAGAAAATCGTGTTTTGAAAATGCGTGAGGGGTTTCTTAGCGGTCTGAAATTGTGCGATTTTTTCCTGCAAGGATTCGCGTGTTTGTGACAGCTCTAGTGGTTTTTTCCTCACATGATTTCTCCTATGGGTGCGACACCCTGCATTCTGCATGCGATTTTTTCCTCAATTGTTTGCATTTCTTCTCCTCTCTACTGGGCATTTTTCTCTGCACCACATGGTGCGACCTGGGTGTTTATTTTGGACGACCAAGCTGCAATTTTCACCTCTTTTTTGGCTCGCGTTTTTAATCAACTTGGAGCTGGTTTGTTGTGGCGTTTAGATGCGATTTTCTGCTCGCGCTTTTTGATCTAGGTGCTTTTGTTCGTGATTTGATATTTCTCTTGGCGTCTAGGGTTTCTACAACTCGGCTAGGGTTTTTAACCCTTCGTTTCAAGCCCTTTTTTTATTCTGATTGTAGATTCTTGGTGTGTTT
Organism: Sequoia sempervirens; assembly: GCA_007258455.2. Taxonomy (NCBI): domain Eukaryota; kingdom Viridiplantae; phylum Streptophyta; class Pinopsida; order Cupressales; family Cupressaceae; genus Sequoia; species Sequoia sempervirens. The sequence goes on from VDFB02193867.1 coordinate 224,006,841, forward strand.
TTCAAGAGGTTTTCTGGGTTGTCTCTATTTTTTTCTGGGTACTTCAAAATTCATACCATGGGATCTGTGCCTTAAAATTTGTGCCAAGTTCACGTGATTTCATGGCAGCTCGAAAAGTTCTTTGAGCCAGTTTTGATAGAAATTCTGGGAAAAATAAAATTTTTGTATAGAGTTTTTGAAAATTTTCTTAGAAAATTTACATAGAGTTTTGAAAATCTTACAGATTCTGAGCCTCTTTTTCAGACGATTTTTGAAAAGTCGGAGTTGTGCCAAATGGTTGTCTAGTGTTTTGCCAACCGATCACAAAAGTTACCTTGTTTTTCGTGCTTTGGAAAATGGGAGGGATGGCGTCTTTGTCCAATATTATGTTGGAAAGTTCGTAGAGGTTCAATGGAAAGAATTACAACACGTGGAAGTAGAGGATGCTTACCATCTTTGAGTACCAGTGTTTGGATGCGCTTGTTTTTGGTACATAGGTGTAATGTCCCCTTCTCGAGCATGATCTTTCTAGTGACCGTTGGCCTATTCCGGAGACCCGTAGGCTACTCGGAAGGTAAAATTAGGGTTTCCTATTTTGAAGGATGTTCTTGCTTGGGGTTGGTCGATTCAATGGCGGATTCTTTCTGGGTTTTCAGAGAGCTTCGTAGTGGTATGTTCTTCTTGGCATTCTGAGCATCTTCAGGAATTTACTATTTTTAGTAAATTCTATTTCTGGCAGTAAACTGGTTGGTCTCAGACACAGTTGACTTTCCTCTTCAGCTGACTCAATTGGCGTATTCAGACTCTAGCCTCGGGATGCAGTTTGAGGTGATAAGTTGAATTATTTTAAAGAAGTCATGTTTAATGTTATATTTTAACATTGACCCCTTGGCCTAGCAACTTTACTTTAAGTTGTTTTAAAAAGAGGTTCTTTATGGGTGGGCGCCTCATTAAAGGAAGTAATTATGTTTTTATTAAAAGATTTATTCCAAGCAAAAGTGGACGCCAATTTCAATGAAGAAATTAAGTAATAATTAAAATATTGCTTGGGAAAGTGGGACGCCATCTCTTGGGATTAGGGTTTTGACTCTGAAAAAAGAAGGTTAGGGTTTCGAGAAGGTCAACAGCAAATTATAAAAGGAAGCCTTGGGTTCTCTTTTCAGCATCTTTTATCTACAGGAATGTTATGCTGCCGGATTGGCTTTGGGATTGCTTCGAGGAATGAAGGCCTCCTAGCTTGGGCATTGCTTCTCGCTTGAAAGATAGTGACTAGTGGTGAGATAGTGTAGTTTGAATGTTTTATTGTGAGATTTCTGCATTTTTAGTCTTTGTGAGGATATGTAAATCAGTTTTATGCATATTAGTGGTTTTCTGGAGTTGCACATTCATTGTAGCAGATTGATGTTTTTAATCATAAGTCATAAAATACACAAAGAGTCATTCTGGGTATTGTCTCATTGGTTTTCTCTGTTGGAAGCGACCCTTCATGAATATTTGTAGATTTTAATATGAAGCGTATGATTTTATAAAGCAAATTCGTCATTCCTTGTAGGGCGCACTTTCTGGAGTGCCACGGGATCCGTGTCATTAATTATTAGCCACTTTTAGCTGCCTTTTCTTATAACTAAACTAGGCGCCATCATTCTATAGGTCCATTGCATCAAACTTGAGGTCTTTTGGGTCTGTTTAGGGTGTTATACGAGCAATTTAGTGGGTTACAGGCATGCTGGTTTTACAGTTAAAGGTGCAGATCTGAATAAATCAGAATCTTAAATCTGGTTTTGAGAGAAGGAAATCAGTTTTGATATGTCCATTAAGCAAGGAGAAGTCTCTATTTTAATGCTCGTTGAATTGTTCTACCTCTATGCTCTTGGCAGGCGAATTCTCTATCATATTGTAAGCTGACAGTAGTACTGACAGCAGTTCTTCCATTTTGCTTAACCATGTTTTGTATTGCTCATATTTACATTCTGTAATTGCAATTGTATTTCTTTATCTCCGCCCTATGGTAGCTCCTTTCCCATTCCGGGTTAGAAAGCACATTCTGGGTGTCGAGTACTTTTAGCATTTTAGCTTACTTCTCTTTCTAGCATTGTAATTTCTGTTATCTCCGCCATATGGTCGCCTCATTTCCATATTGGATTGAGCAGCACATACTTGGTGTCGAGTGTGCTTTCAGTATATTAGATTGTAGGGATCCTCTGACCACATGCTCGTCGTTCGCCGGTGCATCTTGGTTAGAGTTCTTGCATAAGCATTTTGATTAAGATCCTTTGACCAATGCTCACACCTTGCCCACATTGGGATCCTGGTATACATTCTGGTTAGAGTTGCTTCAGCATCGTTTTGGTTTAGCTGCTAACCTTAACGGGTGCATTGGTTTGTAAACTGTTATTGAAAAAATTGAAAAAAAATTGGCTCGGAATATTCCAATAGGTTTGTCCCACTGTTGCTGGGAAGGATTAGGACAAGTATGATGGAAGTAATAGGGAGGCAGTCATGCTTCTTAAATTATCTATCGCTGATGAGATGTTACCAGAAATACCATTTGGTAAATCTGCTGCGGAGATTTGGAAGCATTTGAAAGATCCTCATGAGACCTTAGACAAGGGAAGGGCTTTCTTTCTGAAGAATATGCTCTTTTCTATTATGATGGATGACCAAGTGTCTTTGCAGGAGCACTTGATGAAAGTAAAAAATATTCGCGATCAATCGGAGGCCATTGATCGTAAGATAGAAGAGGAGGATATGGTGGTGATCACTTTGAAAAGTTTGCCATGTTCCTACGAGCACTTCATCGAAACACTCAACATTACATCCACCAATGTTGACTTGAAGTTTGATGAGATGTAAAACAAGCTTTTGCAGTAGCATTGGTGGAAGAAGTAGTTTGGGAGTAGCAATGAGTCTCCAAGTGTTGAACAAGCATTTACTGCCAAGGATGTTGGCAAAGGTAAGTCCACTCAACAGAAAGGACGAGGCGATTCAGAGGAGGGCTCCAAGAAGTCTTTTACTTGCCATTATTGTGGGAAGATTCGTCATATACAGAGGTATTGTAGAAAGTGGTTGGCTGATGAGAAGTCCAACCAGGAAGCATATCAGCAAAGTGCTCATGTAGTGGAGCAGATTGAGCAGAAGGAGTAGAAGGAGTCTCACACTATGCATTTTGATGACCAGCACAATATGGGTAGACTTAGTTTTTTGTTTGTACGATGACCATTAAGGTAGGGTATTAAATATTAAATGTAATATTAATGGTCACATTGTGTACGTGTGGTACAACCTTCGATTGCATTAGAAGAAGGTACAAGGGTAGAGTTCACGTGAAGCACTTGACCTTGATGACATTGATCCATTCTCAGATTGGATTGCTGCGCTTGCTGAGGTTGATGTGGAACCATGGATAAGTGATGATGAGTTAGCTGAGATGGAGAGGGAGGTAGAGGCAGCTGAATGGGAAGCAGAAGTGGTAGCATATGAGGAGGAAGAAGGCAAGCTTGGTTAGCCAGCAGAGGCAGTTTCTTGACACACACAACTTGATCCTATCACTATGGATGAGGCACCTATTGAGGCTCCTATTGAGGACACCGCAACTATACCATCTACTTCGCACCACCCACACAATAGTGGCAAAAGCTTTTGAGTTTTAGTCGTAGAAGAAATTTATGATAGATAATTTTTATTAATACCAAAACTTGAAGTTGATATGTATTCAAAACTTGAACTTGATTTTTGGTCTATGATACATGATGATTGATATCTATTAAACTCTAATTTTGATATATATATATATGATGAAATTAGTTGATAAATTGATGATTGATATGCATTAAACTCTAATTTTGATTTATATATGACGAATCAGTAATATGTTCTACAAATTCAGTTTATATGTGGTTTTGAAGAATATTTTTAAAAATTGTGTATTTTCAAATGTTCAATAAATTTTCCAAGTTATTGCCGAGTTTTTCCCCGAGTTTTTGTAGAGTCCCGAGTTTTCAAATTTTTTTGGCCTGCTGAGTTATTGCTGAGTCCGAGTTTTTCAACTATGATTCTACTCATATGGAGCATTAGATTCTTTGTTTTGGGCTTGACAAATCATTTGTAGCATATGAACAATCTAGCTTTTGTGGGCTAGGTTGATTCTTTATCTAAGTGATCATTTTGTTTTCTTGAGCATATATTCTTTTATAAGCATGTCAAACTCTTTTAATGCTTTGATAATTCTATCATCAATGATCTAGAGAAAAGAAGTTCAACAAACCTTTCTTTGATTGTTTCTTCTTTTGCACTAAAAGGGCCTTTCATAGTCCTTTCTAGAGACCAGTTGAAATATTAAATTAAAAAGAAAAAGAATTTCTAGAGACTTCTTGAGGAGGCCTAAAAATGGCAAACATGTGATTATAAAAGGAGGAGTTAGGCTTCAGGAAAAGCATCAATTGTTTTGTAATCAAACCTCCATTTCTGAGATTGAACATTTGTGTTTATCTTTTTGCCCTAGGACAATTTTTTTTTGGCAAAACGAATTTGAGGATGAAAGACCTCCTACTTATTTAAGTAATTCCATTGAGGGATTACCTGTGTGCGGCAAAGATTAGATTTAGGGATGAAAAACTTCATCTCCATTGGAGTGATTCCATTTAGAGGTCATCATTGTGTTGAAAAGATTGGAGTTTCCGGATGTGAAGATTTATTAGTACTGAATGTTTGTAATTTCCAGCTTGTTTGTTGTGGAGTTCTTTGTGTTGTTCAGCTGTAGTATTATTTCTAGATTTTAGTTGTGTCTCAGATTCAAAGAGTTTTTCATTACTCCTTTTGCTAGCAAATCTCATTGATTTATTAAGGAAGAGCCATATCTTAATTGGCCGTATCATCTTCCTTTCCCAAGGTGCTGTACAAGTGATTACAGCTGTACCATTGCTGACTGTGCCATTTCTAGATCATATTGCAGCCCTTATGTAGGTCTATTTGCTTGATATTGGGCAACTCTGCTACTTCTACAGTCAGCAGCAGCTGGTCCTGGGTTATTCTTGCTGATCTGAGTCTTTTTTGTGAGCCGTACACTCCAATTGCAGTCCATACAGGATCAATAGAGAGTCACAGCTTATGTGCTGGTCTGCTGTTCACTTCATGCAATATCGTGGGATGATTTAGCTAGTTGAACATCTCCTCTGAAGGACGATTTGTCATTGTTAGCATTTGCAGTCCTTGGTGAAGGGATTTACCACCCTTTACAGCACCTGAATTATTTCAAAGGAGACTATAGTTTCTTGTATGCTTTTACAAGGCTTTGCCAGATTCACTTTAGGCTATACCAAATCTGTACCAGATTGTGCCTTTTGTGGAAGCCACACATTATTCTAGTGGGTGATTTGATTTCCAAGGGTGTTGCAATAAAGGTTATTTGCCATCTTAAACCCACTGCTGCAAATTTGAGAAGGAATTGCTGCATTATAAGGTAACTGTACCAATGTTTGAGGTGCCACACCAGATCAGCCAAGTGCCATACAAATCTTGAGGAATGAAGGTGGTGTTTTGAGAAATGTTGTTCAGATTTTGATAGATGTTTGCAATATTAGAGTAACAGTTGGATAACTTCAGCTTATAGCAGCTATTCAGAGTTTTGATTGTTTCTTTTCATTGTTTCTAGTTGGAATTTCTCATACAGATTAAATTTTGGCCTGGTATTATTATATTTCTGATTTCTTTGATTGCATATGGGATATTTGCTGATACCAAAGATTTGAGTAAGATTGCTACTGTTATAATCAGTAACATATTGTGAAATTTCAGTTTCCATGCTCATTTACTTATTTGTATCAAACTGGATGGTATTCCACCAGTTTAGATTAGATTTGTTTAAGTTTGGAAGTCTGCACGGCCGCGACGGTGATTTCATTTTCAGTTATTGCATTCTTTAGATCATGTGGCTTGCCACCAAATAGAGTCCCAATCATTGTAGACTTCCACCTTGCCCACATTGGGATCTTGGTGATCAGAAAGTGTGAGGGTTTATGCATTTTCATCATAAATTGTAAAATGCAAGCAAATCCCTGAATGCAAACAAATCCAATCAGGGACATTACATGATCACAAATCATGATATATGTTTTTTTAAGTATTTGATTCTAATGGCATCACTAAGCCAAAATGTCAATCAAAAAACAAAGTTGATCTCAATCTTCCATTTTCTCTTGGCTGTTCTCCATTTAATTTTCAAATATGTCATTAATTAATAGCCTACTAGGGTGACTTGGATGAGGTTAGCCCACTTGTCGCAGCATGAAATGCATGTTTATATTTTGACTTGTTACCTTTGTTTATCACCATCACTTCAACTAGCCAAAAACTTATTTTCTATATCCCAAGATAGAAAGCATGAAGGAGAGGATTGACTTGAAACCCTAGTGCTTGGAATGTTTGTAGTAACTAGTAAGGTAGTAACATGGACTTATAGTAATATTGGCCTTTTCGGTACTGGCAATCTGAAATTTAGTATTTATCTGGAGGCGAGATTAAGTGCTAGAAAGAATCTGCTGTTGTATTAATTTTCTTAAAAATATTGTCTTTTTTTTTTGTATTGTTAACTTCCTTGTTGGTTAATTTGACTTCCTATAACAGCTTTAATTTGGCACCCAGAGCCTTTTTTGAAGACTTAATTTTTTTACCCTGACCCCTTGAGATTGTTTAAGGTAGACCTTCTTCAAACCATTATTTGATCTCCTCCTACCACTGGAGTAGTAAAAAGAGATTCAGCCTCTGAAACAACCTCTGAATCTGAGAGCTACACCTCCGGGGACCGCTCAGCCACAGAAACCATACAAGAGGAGGGAGGGGGCACCTAACACCTTTTCTGAAGCTTACCATTCCCAAGAAGAATAACATTTGCACCAGTAACCATTGTCGAGGAGTGCAGAGGTCATTTCTAATGATAATGTGTATGGAAATATTTGATGGAGAAGATAGTATCTTTCTTATCTATATGCTATAGTATTTCCATTCCATCTGAATTTTCTCTTTTTTAGAAGAACCATGAGGATAATCACTAAAAGTAAATTATTAGTTACTGCTGCAAATGAAGAAAATAAAGCAATAATTGCAGACTGACATAAAAATAAAAATGTTGAAGGTATTAAGTAAAAGTAATAGTCACAAACTGACAAAAAAATAAAAATGTTGAAGGTATTAAATACAAGTAATAATCACAAACTGACATAAAAATAAAAATGTTGAAGGTATTAAATAAAAGTAATAATCACATACTGACATAAATACTCGGTATTTGTTCCTTTCATAAATAATGTTATGTACAATTTTCAGATGGAAAACAATGCATCTAGGGAGAATGACAGAGACATTTCCCTTGGTAATTAGTGTCTGCTCATGAACATGTTGATCAGAAGAAGCATGTTGGTTGGACAATTGTCGTGCACCAGTTTGTACTGAACACATGAACTGGCCAAGACTAATAAAAATATAATTTAGACCATTTACATTATACAACACCATTTTGGTTGGATAACATGCCGATACTCTAGTAAACTTGTAATAAGCAAAATGAGACATAACAAAAGTCATAGCTCCTTTTTCTATTCAACTCTTCTGCCTGCAGCTATAAATTATAGTTTGTTTTTTTGGATATATTCTGTGTACTTTAGCATGTTAGTTCTAACCTTAAACAAATTTGTTACGTCTCCATAACAAAATTAATTACTTTAAGTCTTGAGATGTATTCCATTCTAAATTGTCAAGTGGCCCCAGTTAAAGAATGTTGTTAAATTGTCATCAACTTTTTAAAAAAAAAAATTTAGTTGAGATTTCTTGCAGCCATGTTTCCCATCTTTGGACAATTTATATATATCTGTAAGGGGACATTTCATATATCTGTAAGTGGAGTATGAATTCTCGTGACATTGCTTACTGGTTTTATTTAACACTATATTAGTAGGAAATCCACTATTTTTCTGCTACAATTTGTGGACATAAGATGTGGTATAAAAATTAATGAATTTTGAGGTCATGTGGTATAATTTTTGGGAGGATAGACAACGAATGACAACACACATTCTCATAATATTGATTCACAATTTTCCTGCACGTGGGAAGAGTTCTGAGACATATGTAATAAGATTCTACTGATATGGGATAAGAGAAACTAATTCTAGCTATCTGCCATGTTGCATGCTTGAGATTCTCAAGATGTGGCATTGAGCTATTTTTAACGAAATAAAATAAAAGAGCAAACGCATTCTTTTCTTCATAATCTGAGATGATGATGCTTATATGTTTGCAGTCACTGTATAACTTTTTTTGTATCTTGAAAGGTTTTGAAGGCACGATAAAAGTTTTGATTTGATATTATTCTTTTGCAGGAAGACCCTGTATTGGTAACTCCAGAAGAAAAAAATGAGAAACCTTACGTTGCTATAATAAAGGTAACTTTGATGAGAGACTCTCTTTTATTTTGACCCATACATTTCTACTTTTTTTGTCTCCAGGATAGATTTTAGCTGGTTTCTTTTTTATTTTCTTTTTCCTTGATCCTTGCCATAGAGGTAACAAACACAACCTCTATATATGATTGATTTTTGGGGAGAGAATCAGGTGGCACACCCTTAAATGAGTGTGGTGTTAAGATCATTAACATACACAATAATGCCTGTATACAAGGTGTAGGCTAACATTATATTATATCTAATACCCTCTTGATAAAATTGGAGACAATTCTAATTTTGTCCCAAAATTTGACAAGAGAATGGCATGAAGATGTTTGATCATTAGATTAAAAACTGTTCCTTAGAAGTGCAATGGTGGAGAGATATATGATCAATGTCAACCAATTGCCTAATTTATTGATGATGAACCTCAATATGCATGGTGCAAACATAATAAATTGGCTCCTTCACCAACTTCAAGACTCCTTGATTATCATAGAAAAATGGAGTTGATATTTTGAGGAACTTGCAGAGCACTCAAAACTTGATGTAACTATACTGCTTCCAACTGCTTTGTTCTCAGCTTTAGTGGAATATAAAAAAAACTTCAGTGCACCGAAGCTTACACTGTCATGAAAATAGGTCACTGCTTTAGTAGAGATTATTCCAAGAGGATGCTTAGCTGTTGCTATACAAGAAGCCAAATCATGATCCTCCAAGTAGATTCTCTGGAGGCTGCACCCTAGGAAAGGATCATTGAGAGCCCTTCTGAAGAACAAAGCTCATAGATCATCTCAATCTCAAAAGCTCATACACAACAACATTTGTGGTCCCATATGAAAGCCATGATCTCTAGGTGGCGTATGCTTTCTGTTAGTTTTAGACCAGAAATGAAGATAAGCAGCAATACAAAATAATGAACAATAGAACACAGCAAATACCCTGGGAAAACCCTCCTTCTCGAGGGAGAAAAACCCAGTCAAAATATATCTCTTATATATTGAATTTGAAGGAGCAGAAATCTGCTTTACAACTTGGCCCAAACACAAGGCCTATCTGATGTAATGAGAGATAGCACCTCTCCTAGATGCAAATACACAAATAATATGATTTCTCCTTGATATTGATCAACTTGATGCAAAATGTCAATCTGCTGCAAATGTGCGAACTCCTCCTTGAAGTGCGAATTTATTTTGAATGAATTGAATTTACTAATGAATGAGAATTGCCTTGTATATATACAAATCAAGACGTCTTTTCGTTTAGGGTCGACCTCTTTCACAAAACAAGGCAACTTTTTATTTTGGGTCGGCCTCATAAAATAAATTAATATATATAGCAAGTCCGACTTGCTTTTGCATTTATTTATTTATTATTTATTATTTAATTCGAGTGAAGGATATCACCCGCCGCTATAACATCAACACTCCCTCTTAGCTAGGGAGGTATCCTTCCAGATATCCATGTCATGGAGGCTCTCAACATTACATCCCCAATGGCTACACCCATTCGTGGAAAAGAGTTCATCACGGAGTCTCTCAACGTGATATCGTCATGGAGTCAGTGAACATGATGTCCACCATGGCTACTCCCATGTGTGGAAGGAACATGTGCACAAGTGCCCATCACAGAGTCTCTCAATGTGATGTCGTCATGAAGTCTTTCAACACGACGTCCACCATGGCTACTCCCATGTGTGGAAAAACACAAGTACAAAGGATTCATCACGGAGTATCTCAACGTGATGTTGTTATGGAGTCTCTCAACATGACGGCCACCATGGCTACTCCCATGTGTGGAAAGAACCACATCTCTGTCTCAGAGATGGACGAGGGCTTTCACCTCATATTTCTCCGTCTCAGAGAAATATGCATTATAGCAAAGATCACTGATGTTGAGTCTCCCTCTTAGCAAGGGCGACATTCTCCACTACTCCAAGCTTGTCTCGAAAATATGCAAACTTCACTCTAGAGAGAGGCTTGGTGAGAATATTAGCCGTCTGATCATCAATGCAAATGTACTTGAGTTGAATTGCTTTCCTCAGCCCCATATCTTGGATGTAATGATACTTGATCTCCACATGTTTTGTCCTATCATGAAACACTGGATTGACAGAGAGCTTCACACAACTTTGATTATCACAATGAATCACAGTTGGCTCCAATGTTTGACCAAACAATCCTGCAAGGAGCTTTCGAAGCCACATTGCTTCTCGAGCTGCTACACATGCTGCAATATATTCAGCCTCTGCAGTGCTTAGTGCCACAAACGTCTGCTTCCTGCTACACCAAGAAATCATAGTAGACCCCAAACTGAAGCAACATCTAGAGGTGCTCTTCCTATCAGTTACACTCTCGGCCCAATCAGAATCAGTATAGTCTTGTAACTTCAGATCTTCACAGGAAGTATATCTCAAGCCATATCCCACAGTGCCATGCAAGCATTTTAGAATGTGCTTTGCAGCCTTTGCTGCAACTAGATGAATTTGTCTTGGCTCACACATGAATTGATTGAGAGCGCTCACCACATAGCAAATGTTTGGTCTAGTATTGACTAGATACATTAATGATCCAATCAACTGTCTGTATATGGTGGGATCTACCAAATCTGAACCAGCTGCAGAGTCACTCAACTTCTTCAAATTTGTCTCCATAGGTTTAGACATGAACTTGCAATCCATCATCCCAAATCTCTTCAAGATATCTATAGTGTATTTCCCTTGACTTAGGATAATCTCATTGGGTCTTTGCCACACTTCCAATCCCAGGAAGTGATGCATAAGACCAAGATCCTTCATCTGAAACTCAGAGGCTAACTCTTTCTTGCATTTGACAATGAGATACTTTGCTCCAGTGAGAAATAAATCATCAACATAAAGAACCAATATTAAAGCCTCACCATCAACTACCTTGAAGTAAAGGTTGGAATTTGCATCATTCTTGGAGAATCCCAAGCTCATCAAATATCGATCAATCCTTTCATACCATGCATGAGGTGCTTGCTTAAGGCCGTACAATGCCTTCTTCAATTTGCATACATGACTCTTTCCCATGAATCACAAAACCATCTGGTTGCTCAATGTACACTTCTTCAATCACTCCATTAAGAAATGCAGTCTTTACGTCCATTTGATGTAGCTTCTAGCCTTTAGCTGATGCAATAGCAATAATAGTCCTGATAGATGTATATCGAGCAACAGGAGCAAATGTCTCCTCATAATCTATTCCCTCCTTTTGAGAGAATCCTCTTGCCACAAATCTTGCCTTGTGCTTATCAATGCTACCATCAGCTGTATGCTTGATTTTGAAGAGCCACTTGGAAGACACAACTGATTTCCCTTCAGGTCTTGGTACAACATCCCAAACATCATTCTTGATGATAAACTGATATTCTTTTGTCATAGCATCTCTCCATACTTGCTGGTTGGATGCTTCCTCAACACTGGAAGGCTCAGAATCAATGATGTGACTCATCAATGCCACATAACCTGGAAACTTTTGTGGTCTCTTGCTTTCTCTAAAGGTACCTCGAGGGGTTGCAAACTGTTCTGCCTCTTGCATAGTTTGTCTAGCCCATAGAGGTCTTTTTCGACCTATAGCAATATCTCTTGGCCCATCAGTTGGTTCTATGGGATCAACTGGATCAATAGTCTCTTCGGGTTCATTAGACTCCCTCTGAATCTCAGGAGTAGGATCAGGAGAAATGTCTATATCCTGAGGTGTCTCCTGTTCTTCACTGTCTATCTCCAAGTAAGACCTTTTAGATCTTTTGAAGGCTACTTCCTCTTCAAAAGAGACATCCCTGCTGATCTCAATCTGTTTCTACCTTGGAATGTAGATCCTGTAGGCCTTTGAAGATTCATTGTAACCCACAAATATTCCTTTCTTGCCTGATGGTTCTAGCTTAGATCTTTTATCCTTAGGCACATGAATATAAACAGGACAACCAAAAATTCTTAAATGACTAACCTCAGGTTTCACACCTGTGAAGGCCTCTTCAGGAGTCATGTTTCCCAATATTCGAGAGGGCTTCGGTTCTGAACATACACGGCAATTTTGGAAGCTTCTGCCCAGAGGAAAGTCTATAAATGTTGATCATGAATCATAGCTTTGGCTGCCTCAACTATGGATCTATTCTTTCTTTTGGCAACTCCATTTTGCTGAGGGTTGTACGGAACACAAAACTCCCTCTTGATCCTTGCCTCAATGCAGAAATTACAGAAACCTCTAGAAGAGTATTCTCCTGCATTATCAGATCTTAGAACCTTAATCCTTTTCCCGGACATGTTTTCAACTTGAGCTTTGAATTCTTTGAATCTATCAAGTACTTCTTCAGACTCCTTAGACTTCAAAAAGTAAATCCAAGTCTTTCGAGAATAGTCATCAATGAAAATCACATAATACCAAAATCCACTCAAGGATGCCACAGACATTGGACCACATATATCAGAATGAACAAGATCTAAAATTCCTTTTCATCTACTATCATTACTATGAAAAGGACCCTTGATATTCTTACCCAGTGCACATCCTTTGCAAATGCCATTGTGCTCTTGACTAAGCTTCGGTAGACCAGTAACCATCTTCTCCATAGATGGAAGAGCTCTGAAGTGTAAGCGGGCAAGTCTCCTATGCCATTGCTCACTCGAACTGGTAGTGTTGTGCAGTAATGCCTGAACTGGACGAATAGAAAGTCTGTATAGGCTCTCATGACGGACACCAATCACACGAGCTGTTTTGATACTAGAGTTCTTAGGCCAAGCAAGAACTTTCCCTTCAGAAAAAGAAACTTGGTACCCCTTGTCCTCTAATGTTAAAATGGAGACAAGATTTCTTTTGATTCTTGGTACAAACAATACATCACTCAGATGAAGAGGGATGCCAAAATCTAGATGAAGAGAGGTGGTCCTAGCTCCTTTTACAGAATAACAAGCATCATCTCCGATTATCACTTGCAAGTTGGTTTCTCTTTCTACCAAGTCTGAAAGATGCTCTCGATATCTTGTAATGTGTCGTGAAGCACCACTATCAATCAACCAAGTGTCATTGTTCATTGGAAGAAAGAGCAGAGATGAATAGAAATCCCCCTGAGTTATCTCTAGATTCCTTTTGAGGTGACACATCATCAACATCTGCAGTAGAAGCATGTTGCTTTGGTTTTGATATGCAATCTCGAGCATAGTGACCATACTTATGGGACTTGAAACATTGAATGTGAGAGAGATCCTTCTTCTTATTTGGTTTAGGAACAAAATTTGATTTTCTGTCTCTATTCCTCTTGAAATTGCCTTTTCTCCCTTCTCTTCCTTTTCTTCTGGAAGTTTGAGCAGCAAGGACATGATTTTCTTCATTATGAGAGCTTCGCCCATTTCCTCTTGTTGCCAATCTGGATTCCTCTTGAATGCAATCAGCTCGAAGACGATCAAACTTGGGCAATTTAGATCTTCCACTAATGCTTTGGATAAAGGGTTCCCAAGATTGAGGAAGACCATTCAGTGCCAACATAACCAAGTCTCTATCTTCAACTATATCTCCAATGGCGCATAGCTGATCTCTCAACTTAGCAATCTTCATGAAGAAGGAGATGACTGAATCTCCTTTAGCCATTTTTATATGATGGAGCTATTGTCTCAAGACAAGAGCTCTGCTAGTATTGTTAATCTTATACAATCCTTGTAAAGTCTCGAACATGTCTTTGGCTGTCTTCATCTTGGAGATAATTGGCACTAGATGATCCTTCATGGAGTCTACCAAGGTCTTCCTAGCCTTCGTACCATTCTTCTTCCATTGAGTTTTCTCAGCATCATCAGATGGCTCGGGCACATCATTCTCCATGAAGTCTAGAAGATCATTTTCTTCTAGTGCAATAAGAACTCTGAATTTCCAAGAGGTGAAATGTGATGCACCATCAAGCCTATCTTCAACCTTGACTCCGTTCAGCATCTTCAATGCTTAGATAGACTGCCCTAGATAAGAAGAAGACTTTGCTGCTTGAACAAATCTGATCTGATCTTTCTTAAACCCGCTCTGATACCATGTTAGTTGTAAACCAAAAATGAAGATAAACAGCAATACAAAATAATGAACAATAGAACACAACAAATACCCTGGGAAAACCCTCCTTCTCGAGGGGGAAAACCCAGCCAAAATATATCTCTTATATATTGAATTTGAAGGAGCAGAAATCTGCTTTACAACTTGGCCCAAACACAAGGCTGATTTGATGTAATGAGAGATAGCACCTCTCCTAGATGCAAATATACAAATAATATGATTTCTCCTTGATATCGATCAACTTGATGCAAAATGTCAATCTGCTGCAAATGTGTGAACTCCTCCTTGAAGTGCGAATTTATTTTGAATGAATTGAATTTACAAATGAATGAGAATTGCCTTGTATATATACAAATCAAGACGTCTTTTCATTTAGGGTCGGCCTCTTTTACAAAACAAGGTGACTTTTTATTTTGGGTCGGCCTCATAAAATAAATTAATATATATAGCAAGTCCGACTTGCTTTTGCATTTATTTATTTATTATTTATTATTTTAATTCAAGTGAAGGATATCACCCACTGCTATAACATCAACACTTTCTCACCTTCACTGAAGACTACTCTAGATTCCTTTTTGGTACATCAAAGGAAAGATGAAGCTTTTTTAAGATTCGTCAACTTCAGAGTTATTGTAGAGAACAAGCTTGTGAGGAAGATTAAATGTCTTTGAGCAGACTGGGTAGGCGAGTATGTTACTTGAGAATTACAAGAATTCCTTATCCATTATGACATCACATGTAAGCATACAGTCCACTACAATCCACAATATAATGGATCTGTCTAGAATAATAAATGTACTATTATAGTGAACCCCGAGGACGCGTCCCCCCCCCCAGGCCCTAGCCTCTCTGGAACGGGGACGTCTCGGAGACGTGGGGACGGCGTTCCCACATCTCCGATGGTGCCACCATTTTTTGGCTCGCCGCCGGAGACGCGGAAACGTCCTGGCGTCTCCGTGACGCTGAGGGAGATGCCTGGGCATCCCTTGAGCGTCTCGGGGATGCCTAGGCGTCTCCTGCAGCGGACAGCCAAAAAGTCATTTAAAACAAAAATTTAAGACATTTTTTTTATATTATATTGGTTCTATTCGAACCCTAAGGGCATGTGGGGCCGATCTACACTCTTACATGCCTTCAAAAGGCCCTCCAATCTTCATTTTTATTCACATTTGCATTTCTACTTGTTTGCTACAGCAAAAAGAAGAAGAGTGAAGGCTGAGGAAAGAGTGATTGGAGGAGTGAAAGGAGTGATTGCAAGTGAAAAAGGAGTGTCAAGGAGCAAGAAGAAGAAGAGGAAGATTCTTCACCTTGTTGAAGAGATTTTTCCAGCAAAAGGTAGGGTTTTTAACTGATGTTTTATTTTATTTTCTGATTTTCAATGTTTTTTCATTTCTTGTTCCATTTTCTAAATTAATTTAGAATCTTAGATTTTGTTTTGCAATTTAAAATTTGTTGAAAAATTTAAAATATAGAGTTTTATTTTTTTAATTTTAAAGTAGGGCATAGGCTGAAACTATGTGTTTATTGACTTTTTTTTCATTTTGTGAAATGCAGTGTCAAAATGAGCTCCCATAGTCATGAAATGAGTGAGGATGAGATGGAAACTGATTCTCATAGTGCAAGAAAATCAGAATATGAACCTAAGCATGAGGATGAGCTCAATGAGGGGGGTGAGCATGGGTCAAATCCGGAAGGGAAAACTAGTTCCATAGCTAGTGCACTAGTTTCTACTGATTGCCCTTCCCAGCTTTTGGCAAAGTGGGCTAAGGGTCCTTATGATTCCAAATCTCCTCTCAAACAGTTTGCAACAAGAATAACAGCCCCAACGTCATCAACTGGTGGTACGAGGAAATGGAAATGCAACATTTGTGGTGATGATTGGTTTGGGAGCATCACCAGAGTTAATGCACACTTCCTCTTTTGGCTAGGAAAGGGTGTGGGAGCATGTGATTTTTTGAAGAAACCTAAAAATTTGAAATACAGAATTGAGTTCAACAAGCTTTGGGGTGTTCTAGATGACGTGGCAATTCCAATGCCTACTACCTTGTCTAGTAGGCAACATATTCAGACTATTCAGCAGATTCAGGAGTAGCGAATGCAGAGGCAGCCACATATTTCTACTCCTACATTGCATCAAAGAGCAGGAACATTGTTAGGGTCAGCCTCAGGACCGTCATTCACTTATAGCACTATGGCTGAATCACAACAGGGCAAGGGGAAATGCAAGATGCAAAGTCAGCCTAACCCCATAGCTGATTTATTTAAGGTGCACCTGAGGGATTAGATAGATGATTCCATTGGCAGGTTCTTTTTTGCCATGGAATCCCATTCCATGTAGCTCGATCTCCTTATTATAAGGAGATGATTTCGATGGTGGCAAAGGGAGGACCATCATATGTGCCACCAGGTGAGCACAAATTGAGGACCACGATCTTGGATAACAACTATGCCAAGATCAATTCATTGATGGAGACGATGAGGGCATGTTGGGAGGAGTCTAGATGTAGCATAGTTATGGATGGGTGGACGGATATTAGGCATCGTCTACTCATCAATGTCATAGTTACATGCTCAGAGGGCCCATTCTTTCTTAGGGCGGTTGATTGTTCAGGGCATCGAAAAGATGCTGATTTTCAGTTTGAGATCCTTCAGGCAGCTATTGAGGAGATTGGGCCACAAAATGTGGTCCAAGTAGTGACAGATGCGACACATGTGTGCAGAGCTGCAGGGAGGCTTATTGAGGCAGCATATAGACACATTTGGTGGACTCCATGTTGTGTGCATGCTATGAACAATGCACTCAAGGACATGGGGAAGATTGAGTGGATTAGAGGAGTGGTCAACAATGCTAGAGATGTGCAGATGTATATCTGCAACCACCACACTTCATATGCCATCTTCAAGAGCTTCACGAAAGAGTTCTTGAAACCAGTTGAGACTAGATATGCATCCTATTTCATTCTTTTGGAGAGAATGCTTGAGTTGCAAGAGCCACTGCAACTCATGGTTATGACACAAGAATGGAATCGTTGGGATGGGGCCATGACAGAGCAGGGGAAGAGGGTGAAGGAGATAGTGAAGAGTGATGCATTTTGGCATGATGCAAAATATATTGTCGCCATCATTACACTAGTTTTACAGGTCATCAGATATGGGGATGGGGATGCACCTAACCTTGGAGAGGTGTATGAGTGCATTGATTCTATGCTTGGTCAAATGAGGGCAGTTGTGCGAGAGAAGGACCCCACTTTAGCATTCTACAATGTTTACATTCAACCTATTATTCAGCGTAGATGGGACAGCCTAAACACTCCCTTGCACATGGCTACTTATGCATTGAATCCGAAGTGGTACATGCCTAGGCCTGGTAGAGTTACATCGATTCAGGATGATGAGGTGAAGGAAGGGTTCTTCAGGTGCATTGATAGGATGTATGATGCTGAAGCTGCTGGCAACATTCGCACTGAGTGGACGAAATTTGCTACTCTGAGGGGTTATAAGGCTGCAGCAAAGGCGGACATAAGAACTATGGCACAGGAGGATCCGATTTTGTGGTGGACTTGTCATGGATTGAAATCATTGACTACCACACTAGCCATTCGTTTGCTGTCCCAGGTTTCTAGTTCTTCAGCTTCTAAGAGGAATTGGTCTACTTATAGCTTCATCCACTCTCTTAAGAGGAATAGACTTACCTCTAGGAGAGCAGAGAAGCTAGTGGCTGTACATAGTGCCTTGCGTATCACTGACCGCAGGACACGTGTGTACAAGGAGATCCCAGCAACACGATGGGATGTAGAGCCAGAGGAGCCATCACAGATTGATGAGGATGAGGATGCTTCAGATATAGGGCTGGTTGGTGTTCCTTTGGCGGATCTTGACCTTGGGGAGTCCAGTGGTTCCAGTGATGAGGAGTTTGCCGACCTCTCGAGGGATGATTAGAGGCCTCTGCCTCCTTCACTACATTGTCATTTTGACATTTTGATTTTGTACTTGTTTTGATATTATGCTACTCATTGTAATCATCTTTATGATCAGATATTTTTGATATCATATAATAGAAATCTTCCATTTGCCGATTCAACAATTGTTACATTGTAGTATAGTTATATTGTATAGTGTATTGAGTATTACTATTCTAATTTCTAATTACTAATTAGTAATTCTATATTGAAAACTTCAATATTCAATGTTCAATGTAACAATGTTCAAGTATTTACTATTTACTAATTTAGTATTTCAATTTTGCTATTTTACTTCTTAATAGTCTTATACATCTTTTCATAACTAGCATTTTAAGTACCATATGTATAGTATATAGTATATACACCCCCTCCCCCCTCCCACCCCCCTGCCGCCGTCCTCGCCGCTGTCGCCCCGCCGTCTCGAAATTGAGGCCCCTTTGTCCTCCCGTCCTGAAAACCTGTCCCCCCGTCCCCGACGCCGGTGGAACATAGTACTATTATGAAAATGGTTATATGCATGCTTCTTCATGCCAATCGCATGGATCTTATGTTCTGGGGAGATGTTGTCGTCTATGCAACCCACATTATCAATGAAACACCTACTTGAGCTCTTAGAAGGCGTACTTTGTATGAAGGTTTGATAGGGGAAAAACAGGACGTTATCTCCTTACAATCTTTTGATCTGATGCATGGATTCACACTACTGACAAAATTCCTCACAAGTTAGAACCTAAGGGCTGGAAGGAAATGTGTTGTAGTTGGATATTATAAGGAGTCCAAGGCCTAAAATATGATCCTTCATGCAAGGGCAATTAAATTAGTAGTAGCTTTCTTCTATAAAGATATCTCTTATATAGCTGCCAGACTGCTTCCAGATTTGTTTGTCTGTGAGTGTTCCACACATTTACGTCTATTTCAGTGTAATGTTCCCTTCTCATCAGTGATCAGTTCAGACGCTCTTCAGCCTATTCCGGAGGCTCGTAGGCTCGTTGAGGTAAAATTAGGGTTTCCTTGCTTGGAGGTTTGAGGCAATTTTGAGTGTTTACTATTTATAGTAAATACTATTTTTGGCAGTATGCAGTTGTCAGTCTTCAGATCTTCATTTTCAATTGGAGCAATCATATGAGTTCAAGTTCTGGTTTCTAAAAGCTTTATTTTGGTGAATTTCTTAAATAAAGGCACTAATGTTATAATTTGTAGTTGACCCCCTTGGCCTAGGAGAACAACTTTAAGTTGTGTTTAAAAGTGGGGCTTGGAAAAGGGATGCCTTCATCAAGGTGTTTTATTTTTTAAAATAAAGTTATAATGTGCTTTGCAAAATGGACGCCATCTTAAGGAATTAAAAGACTTTTGGAAATTTGAAAAGGCATTTGTGACTCTTGGCGTACCTTCTTGGGATTTGAAGAGTCTTCTGATCTTTTATAAAATGAAAGCTTTGCTTCAACTTTTACCATCCATGAAATTATGCTAAAGTTATGCTGTCGAAATGACAATTGATATTTTGCTTCAAGGATGCCTACCTCCTAGCCTCTTGTCCAATTTCATGTTTGAAAGATAACACCTAGTTGGCTATTTTGCTGCTTCTCAATATCAGACTAGCAGATTGAGCTCATATGTTGAAGAATTCTGGAGTTTTGGTCAATTTTGGTTTTGCTGGTTCATCTACAGCTGAAGGTGATTTTGATTCATAGCTTTAAATTCAAATTGAATTTGATTCTGGGTATTTAATCAATGAAATTTCTGACCTTGGGCGACCCCTCATGCTCATTTTGAGATTTTAATTTGGAGAATCTGATTTTTAAAAGAAAATCGCCCCTTCAATGAGGGCCGTACCTTTCTAAAGTGCCTTGGAATTCGTGCAAGAATTATATGCTGAGTTTTGTTGCTGTTTGGTGTTATGATTTTGGGCGCCTACCTCCTAGAAGGCTTCTGCAAAGGACATCATTCGATTTGGAGGTGTATTGAGTGAGTTATGAATATTTTATTGGTTTTCACGGCGGCTGGTTGACATTTTCAGTTTGCTGATTATTGTTATCAGACCTTAAAATTTCTGATTTTTGACTTATACTCAGCATTTAGAGAGATAATTATTTGTATGGGATCATCCAATACTCATGTGCTTTGAAGCTATTGTAATTTACATGTAATTTGCAGCTTTCTTTTATATTGTAAGATTGTAAACAGTAGTACTGTTCCAGTCTGTAATTGCTGCAATTTAATTCTTCTTTCTTCACACATTAAGTACCCCTGGATGGTCTATCGCCAGTGTGGATAATTGAATTTGTATCTCTCTTTGTACCCACTCTCAAAGTGGTGAATCCCCACTCTTAAGTGGATGCCCGCCACAGCGGATGAATTGTATAGTTGAATCTTCATGGCTGGTTATCCGCCTAATTGTTTCAGTTTCAATTAATAACTCCGTCATATGTTAGCACCTCGCCCTCACTGGGATCTTGAGTGCACATTCTTGACGTTGAGTTTGTTTCAGTTCAGTTGTATTGAATTTCTGTATCAAGTTGAATCCTAGGGATCCTCTGACCATATGCCCGCCTCTCTTCCTTAAGTGGTTTTAGGGCGCATTCTTGGTTAGAGTTGTTTTGATAGAGGTTTTGATTGGAGCTAACGCTAATCAAGTTGGCCAAGTGCTGGTTTGTGTTGTGCAATTCAACGAAAAAATTGGTTAGCATATTTCATTCAGCCTGTGCTTTCAAAAATAAGTTCTTAGCAATCATCTTATGGTTGTCTTGCTCTCAACTGTGGATTGAAAAATGGATATTTCTACTACCCATATTGCTACTAGAAAATGCTTGCACCTAGTGGGGAGTTCTGATTGATTAGGCAGAGGAGAGCACAATTCATATATTTCAGAAGATCAGATGATGGATGAACCTCTGCCTATTGCTCCATCAAAAGACTTGAATCTTGTGTACTACAGTTATGGATGCTGCAGTGGTAGCAAGGGCTGGAGTGTAATTGTGTGTGTGTGTGTGTGTGTGTGTGTTAACAAAAGTTGACGTACAAAAATAATAAAAACTAAAACACAGCCAACATATATTTACAAAAAACCAAAACTATAAAATAGCTGTAAAGTAAATAAAATAAAATAACTCTTAATTATATAAACTAACTATAAAATTATTCTAAGTAAAATATAATTCAACATAACAACTCTTAAATAAATAAAGTAAACATTGTTCTTTTGGACATCACACAAAAGTAGAACATAAATATAAGTATCATTTAGATTTAACTCTGAAGTAAACATTGTTTAGATAGATGTTAAAAATGGTTTTCATATAAAAAATGAAATAACTTGTGAAGTAAAAATTAAAGTAATTTTCATTTTCCATTTTTTTTTTGATATGTAAGAGTTATATTTATTTTATTAAAATAATTAAAATAAAGTTTACAAGCATCTGCTAAAGCAGGAAATTGTTGGAATCAAGGAACATTGAGGGGTTGGGGGCGGTTGAATCAGTGTTCTGGAAAATTTAATTTTATTAACTTGATCTTTAAACCACTTATATTATTGAACCAAAAGAAAGATGAAAGTACACAAGGTAATCAGCCACAATACCATAACACAAGGATTTTTACGTGGAAACCTTGTTAGGGGAAAAACCACGGTGGAGGTTAATCCACAATATGAGTATACTCAAAATAAGTGTTTACAAATGGGGAATGCACATGCATTCAGGCACATTGCCTCGAGCTCACTACTCAAATACAAAAGGCTTACTGCCCAAAAGAAGACTCACTATCTTATAGTCACAGTTGGAAGACGATTGGAGTGGATGAACTATGAGATAGCATCTACTAATGCCAGATTATAGTTCTGGTTAAGCACATTGATCACATTCTTCACATTCTGTCTGATTCTGCTCTTGAAACTCTGTCTGCTTTAATTTGAATCACCAATTTCTATTTTGCTCAAGTGAAACTGCGCACAATCGATCTATATTCCTTCTGACTCTTGCATCATATCTCATCACATACCAAATTGATATGAATAATCAATTATATATATCCGCGACTAGAGATTAGAACAATTGCATGTCGGCCTTAACAAAATATAAAACATTTACAAACTGTCGGTCCAATCCATAAACAATTATCAATGCGAATCAAACAATGTCGGCCAAAACATAGTGAGGACCCAAAATAACATGTCTCAAACATGAAACACCTTAAAAATTATGCCTTGAAGATCCACAACACGCTACACTCATCTAGTCGGCCTTTATGCATTGTTAGACTCAAAACCAATAAATCGGATCTTCTAACTTGCACACCAATCAATACGAGGCCCTATGATTCAAAGATAAGATAGTTCATACATCAAAAGACCTTCCCTGAGATCCACAACACAAAATGATAACAGGGATTTACATATGAGTCAATGTACACAACTTTGTCAGATGCCTTGTTTTAGCTTTGACAGTTAATACTTAACTTCAATCTGACTTCCGGTATAAGCAAATACTGAGGTGTGGATGGGCTTACTGACTAGGGTTGCCATCAATGACAACACCAAATGATTTGTGCAGTGTCTCTTGCCAACAAAAATCACCAAAAGCCATGATTGCCATTCAGGTTTAACTGCAACTCCCACCTAGCTAAACACCCATCCAAAAACGTCTGAGGGCAAAAAAGAGAGGAGCCTCGGCCCATAGGCCCTTTGCAAACTGTAATGTCCCTCTTTGGGGTAACCCTGAATCTTGTCCTAGAATCACAAGCTTAATGTAGTTGTTGTTGTAACTCATCGCCTAAATACTTTAAACAAGATAAATCTCGGCTTTAGGTCCTTTGCATGAATATATATATATATATATATACACACACTTCCCATCTGCCTGTCTTTATAAATTTCAGATGATCTTATCTCTTGTTTCCCATTCTATTCTCTATTTCCTTCTTCCTTCTTTACATATCTCATTCTTTCTCTTTTTATATCTTCACATTCAAATGAGAAGATGTATCTTTTTGAAAAGAGACATTCATTAGAAGAGACACAACCTTTTGAAAACTAATTCCAAACCTTTCTAATTTCTATTTTATTGTTCTCTACACACTATTGATAGATCTCCTTTTTACATCTTCATTCCTTTAACTCTTCTATCTTCTTCTTAAAATCTGATGTGTATTTAATATATCTTTTTTCCTTCTCTCTTCCCCACATCCCACAAACTTATTTTATATCCTTATACCTCCATGAAGAGAGGCATCTCTTTGAATAGAGATAACCTTACAAAAGGACATGACCTTTGGTTAAACATTCCTTAAAGATAATCACTGCTTTTCATAAAGGTATTTTGCTTCCTTTTTCTATTTGTCTTAATTTATAATTATAATTGGTTTTTGTACATATTTCAATGCTTCCTTGTTTTATAAATAAATTTTATTAATTCTATTTATTTACAATATTTATTTTATTATTTAAATTGTTAATATTTATACTTTAATATGATAATATTATTTATTGTAATTATTTATATAAATATTTAGGACGTTATTTAATGTTTATAATATATTATAATTATGTTGTCCCTAATTTTTGACTTGTTAAAAATTGGGATAACCAATCAAAATTTTGATAAAATTTAAAGATTTTCTCTTCTAAGGCACGTATTACGAGGTGCAAAGATTAGCAAATCTCAATTTTAAGTCTATAATCCTTTGGGTTACCATTTTTCATTTATTCTCGTTCGTTTTCGTGAAATTCTGAGTCATTTTTAGTTCATTTTTGGTCAATTTCGGGTTTTTTTGACATCACTGCAAGTAGGAGTTTTTAAGCTTCACTGCAAGTCAATAATAGGAACTTTTTGTGTCTATTGCAAGTCATTTTGCTTTTTGATTTTCTTTTTAATGTCC
Source organism: Sequoia sempervirens (assembly GCA_007258455.2). NCBI lineage: Eukaryota > Viridiplantae > Streptophyta > Pinopsida > Cupressales > Cupressaceae > Sequoia > Sequoia sempervirens. The sequence goes on from VDFB02193867.1 coordinate 224,031,141, forward strand.
TTTGTAGGAACTTTTTGAAACACTTGCAAGTGTAGGAACTTTTAAAGTTCTTTACATGTTACTTTTTCATTTAAAGCACTTGTAATCACTTATAAAAGTTCCGATTTTCACTTAAAGCACTTGCAATTGTTCATAAAAGTTCCGATTTTCTTTATTTCACTTGCAATGTCATATAAAAAGCCCGATTTAACTTTAAAAGTACTTGCAAAGACTTCTTAAAGGCCCGATTCAAGTTCAAGTTATTAAAAGTAACTTGTAAAATGATCAAAAAGGCCCGATTTTAGTTTTTTATGTCAAAATACTTGCAAAAACTTCTTGAAAACCCGATTTCATTTTGAACTAACTTGCAAAGTGCTTGTAAAAGCCCAATTTCTTTTTTGAGTGACATTTTTACTTGCTTTGAGCTCTCAAAAGCCCGACGCCATCCATGATTGGAGCAGTTTGAGTTCTAGTTCGCTTGTCTATCTTATTCCATGCAGATTTTATAGATCCAGGAGCTTTAAATCGGACTTTCAGCTGTAAATAATCAAGTCTTTTCATTTTTCTGAATTTACAAATCGCGCCTAGGGTTGTTCCATCGTCATTTTGGTTTGCAAACTCATTTGCAGGTATATTTTCTTTTATGTTGGTCATTTCTTACTAATGTTTCCATGGCGTCTTTGTTTAAATGTTATTTATTTTGTAAATAAAAACGTTTTTTGTAAAACGTCTTTTCTTTCATGTTAATCCGCTGCATTTCATCTGCCATACCCTCCATTTCAGTAATCTTTTGTATATGCAATGTATTTGTCATTGCTTGCTTTGCCCATAACGCGTTTTCATCTTAAACATCATCTCATATACTCAAAACGCGTTTTTGAAATACGCCTTTATCATGATGCCTTTTATTTTACCTTCACCCCATGAAAACGCGTTTCTATTGTTTCATTTCAATGAAAACGTCATTTACTATCTGTAAATACATGCATTTTTCACGTCTTTCATTATCCAAGATACCTCATTCACCAAAACGTGTTTCCATTCGTTTTTCTTTTAATAAACGAGTTTTTCATTCCATCCATACATCCATTTCATTTCATAGGCGTTTTCCTCACTCTCCATATTCAAATGCATTCAATAAACTAAGTTTCATTTCATCCCATTTGCTGAAATGCATTTTTGTTTTCAGTCCATTCCATTTCCATGTCATTTATCTCCTTCCACTTCATCTCATCCTCATTTCCATTTTCTTAAAAGCAAAAAGAAATAAAATTGCCCTTGAAAGCAAGTCGGGTTTTTGTCCACCCATTGCAAGTAGGAAGTTTCAATATAGAATGCAAGTTAAAAGTTTCCAAAAGTCACTTGCAATGACTTCCCAAAACCTCGAAATCCACTATTCACTTGCAGCCGGCCTCCAAAATCCCGAAATGCTTTATTAATGCCTAAAAATCGGACTTTTTGCCCTTGACTGCAAATACAAGCTGAAAGTTGTGACTTGCACTTTTCAAAGTTGCAATCTAACTTTTTCATTCGTCATGAAAAACACATGTCCCTTTCACTTGCAATCAGCCTCCAAAAACCCAAAATGAGTTATAATGCTCATTTTCTGCCCTCATACAGCCAAAACACCATTCTGAGTTTGAGCCTTTGCCATGTCTACGCCTGTAAACGTTGATTACGTCTTAACCTTATGGAACTTTCATCGCAGCCTTGCAGATTCTTGTTCGATGACGGAGGAACCAGCTTCTCCACCAAACAAAAAGATGAAGTACAAATACGACAAGTATCAAAATGAGATTCCTCCTTCTCATGTTGTCTCGAACATTGAAGAAATCAGAGATACGGAAATTGGAGATGTTGATATGTCCGAATTTCTGAAGAGAGCTGCAAAATCAACTTCTCATCATATGTAGTTGCTGCTGAGAAGTCATATTCATTTGGTTTCCTCTTTTCCTGTTGCTGCCCTAGAGCCAGAGTTCGTCCTTGCATGCGCTACTCACTTTGACAGAGAATCCAGAACCATTAAAGATGATGATGGTAATGTGGTCATAAGACTTGATCCAAAAACTATCAATAGGATTTTCAGAGTTCCAGACTCGCCAATGTATTTAGATATTTCAGTAAAGAGTGCTCTAGATCATTATGAACAAAAGAAAGAAGATTGTATACAACACATCAATACTAAATGGCTTCTGAAGTGTCGAACCTGTGTGTCTCGGTGGCCTAAACTATACAGATCTGACTTCAAAGAAGAGATCAATGATATAATCACACTCTTGAGCAGGATGATGGGGTTGAAATTCTCCAATGTCTTTGAAAAGTGGATGTACAAATTCATAGTGGTGATTAGGAAGGCACAACACCCAATCTTCTGGGGTGAAATAATCAGTGATAGTTTATGTGAGCAGTTTGCACAAGTTCCTACCACACTTACATTCTATATGAATTCCTATCTGGTTTACATAGCAGCTTCATTGAGGCAATTTCTAGGCCTTTCTACCGTAGGAGATAGATCTTTAGTTCCAGTTTGGGAATACTATGATCAGCTGCCCTTGAGACCAAGCAGGATTCATTATAGAAGAGTTCAAGACGCATTCTTTGGTCATTTTATGTGCCTATTTGACAAGACCTTGCAGAACAACAGAGTATCAGATGCTGCTTGGAAAAAGGTCAATGAATATGGTTGTCTTTTCCTCCAGTTTCCCACTTTTACCTACATGAGGGTTGGCTATTTTGAAGATAAGCCATACATGCTTCCGAGGTATCCAACTGATAAAATCATTCTAATGGAGCTTGCAAGGCAGTTGATGACAATGCATGCACGACAAGCTGTGCAACATAGAACTGGAGTAAGTATCTCATCTCATAATCCATTGCAGATTGGGAGATACTCCTTGACATCTACCTCAAGGGCAAAAGCTATGGAAACTGAAATTCAGGAAATCAAATTGAAAAGATTCAAAGCAAGAGCAGATTTTGATTACAGAGGAATGAAGGACATGATTAAAAGAGCCTTTACTCATGTACATCGCCTTGAAGATATTTGGGCAGATCTCCGAACAGAAAATGACATCTATAAAATGGACTATTGCAGGCTTACTCTTGAATAGATTATAGATCTTAATCTGGCCTTGATCCCAGAAGGAGTAATTGATGATGGGCAGATTTTACATCCATAATATGAAGAACAAAGGGTTGCTGACACTTCTATTCCAACAATACAATGGTCTAATAAAGAATCAGTTTCTACCTTTAACAGATTTCAGTCAGTCCTGACAAATACTAATTCTTGGCTCAAGAGTATAGGCGTCAAAACTATAAAAATCAGGGTTAATAATGATGATGATTCAGCTGGCCCTGTTGGATTGAAATAAGAAGTCAGAGACAAGTCCAAGGAAGGTGCTTCTTCTTCAAGAACGAGGATTAAGCTGAAAGTCAGCCGTGCTGTAGAAAAACCTTTGGAGAAAACAACGTTAAAAGGAAAGGAGGTCAAAGAGACGCAGATCCAAATCATCGATCAGCAGGAAGGAGAAGTTCTTCAGTCTCCTACTACTCTAAGTATAATGTCTCCACATATTGATGCTGCACCAGTATCAATACTGTCTCCCATGTCTCAATTTGATAGTGATGTTGATTTCTTCTCAACAGTTTACGTTCCTCCTATTGAAGTTGCTCTTCATACATCAACTTCATCAACAATGACTGCCTCTATAGTGAACATACATGATAATTTGGAGAATGTTTTTGATGCTAATCCGATGTATCCAATGACATCACAAATGGCACTTCCTGAAATAGATACATCAGCTGCAAGTTTTGATTGTTTCATGGCTAATGCTGATCATAATACACCATCCAGTCAAGCTTTTGTTGCGATTCAAATTGAAACATCTCCAAGAGTAACAACTGTGGCTCAAAATGAATCTGTTTCTGCACAAACCACGGTTGCTGTTTCAAATACAGATACATTGGATCTTCCTCCATGGTTGAGTTCAGTCACTCTAAAGAGAAAGAAACAGGCAATCTCTCCAGATGTATTTGATTTCCAACAGTTGAAGAGATCAAAGCCAAAAGTTGCAAAGAAGGCTAAAACGGTGTCACGGGTATTTGTCGATAGCAACAGAATAAACTATGCAGAAATAGCTGAACCCCTTGCAGACAAGTCACTAGAAGAGATGCAAGTATCTGATTATAAATTCACTAGAGTGGATTTAGGCAAGCAAACACATGCTGGTATGATGCAAGACGCCCAAAATTCAGTAACTGTTTTGACACATAGTTACAATGAACTTTTGGCAAAGAAGGAAAAGCTGAAAGAGGAAAATGCACAACTTGTCTTGGTAATTCAAAAGATTGCCAACTCTTTAGAGCAAGTTAATCCATTAACTTCTTTCACCTTTGAAGAATCAGTCAAGCAACTGGAGAAAATTGCACAAAAGGCCAAAGCAGTTGATTCTTGGGCAGCACAACTGATTGATCAAAGCATACCAGTAATTGAAAAGACATTACAAGTTTTGAATAATGTCAGAATAGCAAAAGTAAAGATGAATCAGACTTTGGAAGCTTTCAAACAAAGTTTGGATTCACTTGAAAAAGATTTGAAAATTTGGCATGAGATGGATCAAGTCAAGCTAGAAATTCTATGCAGCAATTCAATCCTACCAAACAGAGAAAAATACATAGAATTTGAATAACTCATGACAAACAAGTCATTGGTTATTCAAGATCTCATCAAAGATGTCCAAGCTACACTAGAAATGAGTGATGAAGTTGAGCAAGACATACTTTCTAGCTTTGAGAAAATCCCTTGCAGAATTTTGAATCATGAAGGAGAATTACTTGCAACTGATGTGGTCACTACAGAAATGGCAACAAACCTTCGTCAAGAGCTGGAATCAGAACAGTTTACCATGGATTCAATTAACAAGTTTGTTAATCATCGAATGATCCTTGATAAGATGCAAACTGTTTATGAAGAGCATAGAGAAGCAACAATAAGATATTTTGATGTGATCTTGAAGACTGTTGTGGTTGCCAAGAACACACTAGGCCCCGATCCAGCTGAGTTGCAGGAAATTATCAGCAGATTTCAGTCTTTCAAAGCTAGGACTGAAATGGAATAAAAATCTTTTATCTTTATGTATTTTGTTTTCGACAAACTACATGTAAAAACAAATTTTGTAATCGCAAGTGTTTCTTTCACTTGCAGTTTTGTAAATTGTAATTACATGTAATCTAGTTACAAGTCAAAATAATTTAGGACTGTAATTTTGAATAAGTCAATTGCATGTAGTTGGTGGTTGAGAGAATTTCTCAAGTTAGTTGGGATCCTCCCACCTTTTTCTCATGACCTCTCTCCTATAAATACTTGGGGGGGCCCTTTGTAATTGATATCTTTTTGGCAAGCAAGAAAATTTTGCAGAAATTTGTACTCATAAAGACTTTGAGCTTTATAGTTATAAGTTGTTCCTTTTCAAGTAATATCAAAGAGTTGCAGATTTCAGAGTTTGTGTTGAAATCCTACTTTGCATCCATTGTGTTCTTATGTCATTTTGGAGCATTACTTTGTGATTATTTGGAAATTGTGGAAGATTGCTAGAGAGAGCTTCAATTGAAATATTTTCAGACTTTGTGTTGTGAATGTTGAAGATTGAATTCATAATTTAGAAGTTAAGAAGAATTGCAAGTCTTTGTGCTCGTAACGATTCCCATTCATAGTAGTTAATAGATACATCATACTTGCAGACTTTGTGCTGTTTTATGCAGTATATTATCATTATAAATATCTTTCAAAAGGGTAGATAGGATTACAGATTTTCAAGACTTTGCACTTGAAATTGTTTTCCCGTCTCGAAGGAAGTGACGAAAGTCTTTGAGCTTTAAGGAAACTTCATTTCCTTTCGCTTGATTTTATTACAAGTTGCTGTTAAAGTTTATTTAAAAGTTCATATTACTTTTCTGTGAAGAGAAAAGAGTTTAATCTCTCCTGAAACAAGAGGAAAGATTATCATTCCACCCATATTTGTTTTTAGTTAGTTAGATAGGGGGAGCCTTCCCTTAATTAGGAGAGTTTTAACTCACACACTGTGGCTGAAACCACCATTTTGCTAACCTTTACAAGTTTGCAAAATATTCAACCAACAAATTATAATATTATCTAAGATAATTATAATTATAATAGTAATATTTAAATTGAGATCACTTACATTTACATTTTGATATTTATTTGATTTTATTATTCGTATTTCCGTATTATTTTGGTGTTACGATTTTGGGGACATGACACAAACCCGACCACTGCAACCCACCTAAACTGATAACCACCAACCATACGCTACTACCTATCATACGTGGAAATAGCAGATAATCCCATCCTTTTACAAAATTTACGAAAACCAGTCTTCTAATATTAATTGCACTACCCATACCCGTTCTTTACCAAGACGAAGACAGATTATATTAACCAAACCCTAATCATACCCATACTCACAGAAAGCCATTTGCCTTAACAAAGGCCTCGAAATCCACAATCCAGTCAATGTCTTGCATAGCCATAAGCTCGAAAAACTTTTTCAGATACTCCACTGCCACAGCGACGATCATTCGATGCCTCATGAGAGCCGGACTCGTCATATCTAGCAGAAATGGAAAAAACTTCACCGCCTCATCCGTATTCCTCAGCAGCTCCAAGTCACCATGACAAGGAATACCAGTCCCCACAATGGCAGCCTTCAACACCTCGTCTACACCCAACAACAAGTCCTTTTTGAAGACCTTTTCTAGCAACACCTTAGCGTCCACCTTCAACACACGGTTGTCTAAAAGAGACGCCAGGAACCTAGAAGGGACATATGTATTGTCCCTTCCAAACTCGCTTTTGTTTAAGCGCCCAAAGCCCAGCACCATTTTCACTGCCACAACCAGCAGGTGGTCAATATTGAGCATAATCCTTTTAAGGCGCTGGTCTGTAACCTCCCTAAATGCTGTTTGGCGAGTTTTGGCACCCAGAGAAATCGGTGTGTCCGCACCAAACCACACCAAACCCTCTGCCAAGACTTCAATTATGAAACACGAGCGCCCTGCCATCACATAACTCTTCCACACACCTGACAATACAAACGCTACATGAAATACATACCAAACTACCAGAGCCAAGCTTAAAGCAGTGGCCACCACATCCACTTCAGCTACATTTAAACCCAAATAAGTCACTAGACTTCCATCATTAATCAATACTTAATTGAGAATGGCATTAATGCCATGAATCTACACACGAGAGAGGCCGTCCTCATCCTCAAATGCCATACAAACTGCTCTGTAGTTTGTCACATTGGCGTATGAACTGGTACTCATAATTTGCCACTCTATCAACAAACCACTCCTTGTTTTAAGTGCCCATTATGGGCTCCAACTTGTTGATCTTCACATGGAATCCCTGCCAGTGTATTCATCCAAGGTGGACAACTATAAGTGACACCTGTGGGAATGAGCTCTCGGTTGTTTAGGCCCAACAATAACCCGCCACGTGCCCTCCGCCTGTCATGGAGGGCCGCCCTCCCTTCCACCCACAATTTTCATTTTCCATTTTACTTTAGAACTATTTTAGAATTGTTTTATTTATTTACATTTGTTTGCTTTATTTTTATTTATTGAAGAGTTATTTATTTACTTTAAGACTATTTAAGAATTATTTTATTTTATTTGCTTTAGAGTTAATTTATTTTACTTTAGAACTATTTATTTTATTTTATCTAGCTTGTTTATTTTGTTTTTATTTTTTGGTTTTGTTTTTACTTTAAAAAGCATAGTAAATATTATATACTAATATGCTACTTTTTAATAGTTTAAATTTTATAGTTTTAGTTTTCTTAAAAGATATGTTAGCTGTGTTTCAATTTCTACATGCTTGGTAATGATACAAGACTCCTTGATGCTATTGGAGAATGCCTTTGGTGGAATAAATTGACAGCTACTCAGTGTTTGTAATGACTCTCTCCAACATTTGAAATCTTTAGTTAAACATATGGAAGCTCCAAATTGACTTGGAAGGTTTATGAAACAACATCCAAATCAATCAATGCCATCTTGACAAATAAGTAGGCCAATCCAAATCTTGCAAAATCTTCTTTGGACAACTGAATTTAACATTTAGGCTTCCCAAAGTTTTAAATTCACAAATAGCCATTGAATGAACTTAAGTGAGAGTCATGACAACACTCGACGATGGATGTTTTGAGCCTATTAGTTCAACACATTGATTCTACTATCTATAATCAAACCAAGGGGCATTGTCATGTCCCCTTCTCAGTGACATCTCTCGGAGTACAGGATTGGCCTATCACACGACCCTCGTAGGCTGATAGACTGGATAGAGGGTCACTTCGGAGCTTGGCTCAGCTTCAGTTAGCAGAGTTTGATCAGTAGTCTTTCGTTTGGGCTCAATCGAAGACTTTTTGCAGAATTGCTATTTTTAGCAGTTCCTGGCAGGTAGCGTGGGACCCCTGCTATTTTTAGCAGTATGGCTTTGGCAGCGTTTGGAATCACTTCAGTGTTCGTCAGCTTCAGACGGGATAGTCATCGGATGAGTAACGAGGAAGATATTAATATTTAATTGTATTGATTAAATATTAATTATTTAATGATTATAATATAAAGTTATAATGTTATATTATAACTTAAGTGATTTCATTAAGGGGTCGCCCATCATCAGGAAAGGGGCCAATTTGGCATTAAAAAATTATATTAAAATATTTGGCTGAAGACTATGGAGAATTAAATGAATTAAAAAGTCAAATATTAATTAAAACCCTATTATTAAGGAAATCGCACTTTTCAGCATATTAGAGGATTTGCCTTGGGTTTTGAGCCATTATGAGATTATTGATTTTGAGAACTGATCAAATTGATCTGAGCAAGAGACTTTAGGGTTTCAAGTTCGAATTCCTTGGGGAACGAGCCATCTCCACTGGAAGCAATTCAGAGAGTGTGAAATAACACTTGATTTATTGCCAGCAGAGGTTTTCTCACTCAGAGGAAATCATTGAGTTTCAGAGTATTAAATATTCTGGGTTACAGAGAGTTTCTCTTTTTCCAGAAGACATCTAGCAAGACAGGCGCATATATTTTTCATCATTCAGAGGTACCAGAGAAAGGCCGTACATTTTTATTTATTGCTGATTGCTGTCTCAGCCGTACAAACTGTACCAGGGCCGTACCATCATAGAAAGGGCGTATTTTATCCTGAGAGTAGAGCGCTTGCATTGAGGGTTGTTTGTCATCTCCATTTTGGGCGCACACTTCTCTGGCATCATTAGAGATCATTGGATTGAAGGAGAATCAAGACTACATCTCAGCCGTACCAGATTTCAGATCATCTTCAGCTTGCTGGTTACTAGGTTTTCTCAATAAAAAAAATTGTTATTCTTTTATTGCATGCTTCAAGATCTTATTGTATTGTTTCCAGTTGAGCAAATAAAGGAAACGCCTTCATTCTGTCTTGTATTTCCTACGCATATTGTCCTTCTAGCATTTTTATAGGATTTATCATTAATTTCTAGCAAAGCCGTACCATTCATTTATTGTTCAAAAACTCAAAAATTGCAAAAAAACCAAAAACGTCAGAAAAACCTAAAAACTCAGTCAGAATCAGTATCAGGGGAAACTAGGGTGTCTACAGGCATCCTCATTGGGAAGATGCAATGCAACCAAAGTATGAAGCTCTCATGAAGAATGATACTTGTTTGATGCATGCAAACATTGGAAGATGCAAATGTGTCTGCAAAACAAAGTATGATGTAGATGGTGCTATTGCAAATATGAGGCATGCCTTGTTGCTTGAGAAGTTTTACAAAAGGAGGAGTGACTATAGTAAAATATTTACTCTTATTGCTTAGATCATAGTTGCAAGACTCAGACTCGGCTTAGACTTGGTAAGCTGATTTTTGACTCTGACTTAGATTCAACACTCAAACTTGGCATATTGAAAACCATGAAATAAAGAGATCTTTTAAGGATTTAAACCTTTTACTAGGCACTCTTCAACAAATCAATGTTAAAGGCATACTAAATTTATATATTAGAAGCTATTTTGATGACATACACATTAGATTTTAGGGAGAATAATAGAAGCTGCAAATGATTTTTTTTTGTTTTTGTTTTGTTTGTTATGGAATGTAATGTGAAACCTTTTCTAATATGGTTTTTTCAGTTTTGTGATATGTATGTTGATATCCATATAACTTCCCTGATGTACAAGCATAGTGGCGAACAAAAGCACCAGTGTAATGCAGTTCATGGATCTTGAAAGGGTTTGTGGGAGGATCCAGAAAACCACACGAGGTGGACAGATGGTGGAGGTTCCTGTTCACATCAAGGTTTGTGGTAAGCCTGTTTAAAACCATGGGAGGAGAGAGCCTTTCATTGGATCAAGGTCATGAGTCAATTGGACATGCCACAGGGATGAGCATACTGCAGATGAAGTGTGTGAGTTCATACCATGTTCACACTAAGGGGGGGGAATGTTGGGAATTTATGTTAGCGTTCACATGCATTAAAGTAATAATGTGGTGTGTAAGGTAAAGTGAGTTTTAATAACAACTCACATAATTATAGGTGGTTTAATATTCCATTATTTGTTAGGTTTGTTAGTATGACTATTTGTTTGTGTTATGAGCTATTAAAAATAGCTCATCTATATTAGAGAGTTGTTATAGGATCTCTCCGACAAAATAGGAGAGTCCAATCCTATAAATATGCATTGTATTTGAATGAAAGAAATAATTAGGAAGCACGTATTATTATGAATTGAATCATTTGCAGCTTCTATTATTCTGCCTAAAATCTAATAATACACAATTGTACATCGATATATGAGTGCAAAATCATATTCAAGTGAAGGAAACAACATTTTTGAATATGTAAGTATTCTCAAGTGTTTTAAGTGTACATGTAATGCCCCAAATTTTACATCAAGACATTAGTAGACAAACATAGACAATTGTGTTCCAATTGTGATGAACACGTCACAACCTCATGCTTACACACACAATGTTGTTGACGCACACGATGTTGTCAAAACTGAACAAAATCATGAGCAAAGCACATAATGAGACAACCAATTGCATGGAAACCCCTGATCAATGCATGTTGAGACAAACCATTGTGGATTGACATCAACTTGATGAGATGTGGAGGAGATAGAACGTCCTCTTGATTGCTGATAGAGTGATTACTTAAAATGTCAACACAAATAGAAGACAAAGATGGAAGAAACTAAAACCTATACAAAGTTCACCCAAGAGAACACATTTATAGGTCTATCACATAGGGGATCCAAAATTGTGATCAATTTGGATATTGGCTTTATGAGTTTCAATCTACACTAAGCATGATGGATTTATAGTATCAAACAAACTATGTATACCTTCTTTGATTAAATAACATTAGGATTTCACATTTGTTTGCACATTCAAGTCAAACATTATGCATACCTACCCAAAACATAACAATAGTTGAAGCACAAGTATAATCAATCAATCAACATATATAGTCCACATTTTAGTAATAACATTCAATTACATCCTCATCATAGTGATACAAAAATGCATGTTTTAATCTTTAATTAAATCAATAAAGAAAAACCACATAGTTAACCTAACTAGTATATTTTAAATGGAAACAGTGAAGCCAAAAGCAAGATTAATCTGAATATAATAACATATATATGTACATATCTGTCCAAAAATAGAATATGACTATCCAAGTAACAACACAAAGCTTCATCAAATATTATATAAATATCTGATAGAAAAATTACATCACATGACGAGGGCACAAATGCCTATGGGCATCACATCCTCCTCCACTAACACTCGGCATACTCATGGAAACTTGCCAAAACAAGGATAGAACAATCATCAATGTGACTTCACTCGGAACTATTGCAACCACAAGATTACTCCACTAGACCTTTACCATGTCTATGCCTTGACCTTGAGGGCTTTGCTTTTGACATAAGAAACAAAGCTAGAAGTTTAAGCGAAGCTCTTGCCACTATATAGACATAATGAGACCTATTGACATACACTATTGTTGACTCAAACACAACACCCTATCCTATAGCTTCTGCTTTGTACAGAGGACAATCTTTCACAAAATGACCCACCACACCACAATCAAAACAAGCTTCTATTTGACGAGATTACATGGGTTGTGGCTTGATTGTTGGAAGCTCAAGAGGCTATAACCGGGTTGCCCTCCACCAACTTGCTATTGGTGTACTGATGCAACCCACTATGAGCTTGCCCTGAAGCTCATGATGACAAGATCTAGCCAATCTATCCCAACACCATGTTAATGTGTAATAACCCTACCAGGAAATATAGTTCCAAGCTTGCAAATTTTCACGAGTTTTTCATACAAGCATTTTGACAAACACTTTGTATATAATCAAATATGAGATATTCTTGAGTGCAAACACTGTGGGTTGCTGCTGCTAAAAATATAAATAATGAATTCACCATAAACTCACTGTATTGTTCATAGATCTTACATGAACATTTTGTCAAACAGTTTGCATTACACCATAAATAGATACCACAAATTAATATTTTCAATTCCAGATTTGATACAAACTTTCTTGTTAAATTACTGACAAATATATATCCATCAGATATTATTAATCACTGTGTATATTGCTGTTGCAATTTGATACATTTAGAAATTCCTTATAGGATTGATAAAATCACATTAAATATTAAATGATTAATAAATATGTTGTTTACCTATCAGGTATAATGAAAGACTGACCAATCAGCAACCTTTGGGGCTTCCTTTCATCTGTACGGACCACTCAAATAAGGCACAACTTTCATTTGTAACATGTACGGAAGCCAATAAAGGCTGCAGCAATGTTCAAAAAGCCTTATTAAGGCTCCATTGAGTAGTAAGGCTTATGTATTGTCCCCATTTTTTAGCTATTTTGATTTGCAAGCTTTTGCTTAGCTCCTGTTTTGAACAAAACAACTTGGTGTTTGATGAGGGGAACTCCAAGGGTCTTGGAGCATGTAGTTTATGTTCTGCAGTGACTTTAGACAACGGAATTTAAAGTTTTATAAGAAACGAAATTCAGACAACGAAGACCCGTATGCATCACTAAAAAAAGATATCTCTATTTTTAGCACACTTGGAGATGTGGTTTTAATGGGTGACTTTAATGCAAGGACAGCTAATAACCAATCTCTTCAGTTGAGCAATGAAACCAAAGGGGAGAACAATCCTTTGTGGTTAGAGGAAGGAGGTGGTCTCCATTGGGAAAGATCATCTCAGGATGGTAATGGCACTATCAATGCATTTGGGACAGAATTATTGGGGCTTTGTAGTCTATTTGGCATGGTTATATGCAATGGTATGAGGGATTGGCCGAGGTCTGGAGGTATTACTTGCAAAACGTATAATGGTCAGAGTGTGGTGGACTACGTGGTTTGCTCCCAGAGTTTTAGTTCTAGACTGTTGGAATTTGATATTGAGGACTGCCCTATCGGGATGAAATCTGACCACTTACCTCTTCGGGTCAAACTACGCATTTCACCAATCAGCCAACACAACAAACAGGTTATGCACATGCAAAAAAAAGCCCTTCCCAAGGGTAAAATCCTCATAAATCAGGAAAATAGAGAATTATTCAATGCTGCTCTTAAGCAACATTTCCATGATCTGGAAAATAATGTGGAGTCTAAAGCAGCAAAAAAGGTTGATGTCCTTCACAATAATTTGCTGATCCCGATAATACACAAGGCATTAAATGCGTGCAAAAGGTCTCATCCCAAGATGGGGACAGCAAACACTTTTCCGGCAAATCCGTGGTATGATGAAGAATGTAAGGCAGCCAAGAGATCGCTAATGAAGAGAGGTAGGGGCAAAGAGCTTAAGAAAAAATATGAAAAGTTAGTGCAGTCCAAAAAAATAGAGTATGTAAACGAAAGAAGGAAGGAACTAATCACTCTTGGGAAACATAATCCTAAAGGCTTTTGGAGGGAATTGCAACAAAAGAAAAAGGTGGTGGAAAACAATATTACAGATGCCCAATGGTTAGAATATGCTAGACTTCTTTACGAGCGGGCCCACGAGAAAGACTACCCTCCTGTCATTAACACACCAGCGAAATTATTCAATGTGGATGATATTAAACAAGGAATAAAGAACTTAGCAAGTGGCAAAGCACAAGACATAGATGGGCTACAGTCTGAATTTTTAAAATGGGGGACTGAAATTCTTGCCCCTCACATAAAAAGAATTTTCAACAATGTCAATCGGGAAGGTTTTCCTATGGAGTGGACTACCAGTGTGGTCATCCCTTTATTTAAAAGTGGTGATATCAATAACCCATCTAACTATCGCACAATTATGGTCAACTCTATCTTTGGCAAGCTATTTGGGAGCATGATTGAACGTAGGATCAGCAAATGGGCAGAAAATGAGGGCAAAAGAGCAAAGGGACAGGCAGGTTTCAGATCCAAGCACTCTACCATCGATCACTGCATCACCCTTAGACACTTGATTGAGAAAATTTGGGATAACCAGGGTGAGGAAGCTTATTGTTGCTTTGTAGACTTTAAGAAAGCTTTCGACACAGTGCCTAGAGACAAATTATGGTCTCGGATGGAAGAATTAGGCATTCCAAATGCATATAGAGCAGCTGTTCATAGGCTGTATGAGAAGGTCAGTGCTAAAATCAGAACAAGTGAAGGTATGTCAGAATGTTTTGACAGCGACATTGGAGTTAAACAGGGCTGCCCTCTATCCCCCACGCTTTTTGGGCTATACATTGATAAGTTGGAAGCGTGGTTAAGCAAGGAAGGCGGGGATGGTATCCAATTGGCAGGTTATGTAGTAAAATTACTTCTATATGCTGACGATTTTATCCTAATCTCAAAAACAACTCATGGGTTAAGAGAACATCTAAAAGCCCTAGAACACTTTTGTTAGGAAGTTGGGATGCAAGTGAACACATCCAAGACCAAAATCATGATTTACTCATTGAATAGAAAAATTAAATAGCATACCTTTCTTTTTGAAGGCAGCCCACTTGATATAGTGAAAGAATACAAATATCTTGGGATTGACTTCCATTATAAGCTCAGTTGGGAAACCTGTAGAACGAAAAGGATACAGGGAGGTTGGAAAGCCTATTATTTGCTCCAAAATAGGTGTAGAAAAGCTGAACTTTGGGATTGGAAAACCAAGAAAACCCTTTTTGGTTTACTTGTCACGCCGGTTGTGCTTTATGGGTGCGAAGTGTGGGGAAGCAACACATCAAAGTGCAGTTGGAGACAGATAGAAAGAATCCAGAAACACCTAATAACAAATAATCTCAAAGTTAAAGCTACTGTTCCTTATGAAATCCTGCTAGCTGAGGCGGGAGCTTTTCCTTTGGAAGCTTCAGCGATAACCCGGTTGTTAAGTTATCTAAAAAAGGTCGAAAACATGGATAACCACCGGTGGCCCAAAACGGTTATGGAGGAGATTCTAGTCCGAAGAAAGAAAACATGGATGAAACAGAACATCAAGTGGCTGAACAAGTGGAACATCAAATTACATGAGTGTCCTGACACCAACAGTGAAATAAAAATCTATGTGAAGGAAAAATTCAGGACTGCCATGTGGTCAAATCAGATCGGACGAAAAAAAGCATATTACATCAAAGAGTTTAACCCAGCTAAGGAACATGGTGAAAAACCATATTTAGGTGCAACTATTAAAGGGAAAGCGAGGCTATTAATTGCTCAATTGAGAACGGGGTCCCACCATCTTAGATGTGAGACTGGTAGGTGGAAGACTCCTAAGGAAACTTGGGAAGAAAGAACGTGCTTATTTTGTAATAAGGGAGTGGTGGAAACGGAGTGGCACTTCGTCATGGAATGCACAGCGTACGAAAATATCCGTAATCAGTACTCAAGTATTTTAGATGTGGGCAATATGCAGCAGTTATTTGAGGAGGATAAGATAAATCAGACGGCTAGCCTCCTAGTCAAAATTAATAGCAGGAGATTTGATTTGGAGAAGAGTCTGGAGACAAACTAAGTTGTTGAATGTCTCGGTCCCATAGGCTGTTTAGTCTCGTGGATGTCATTAAAATCTTTCATTCATTCATTCAGTGAGCACAATTGGTCTTGAAGACTCTTATGACACTTTCCAAAGTGAATTCCGGATTCCAGTGTGTTTTCCAAGATTCTCGGAGAGTGTCTATTTATAGAAAGTCACTCGGTCGACCTTGATTATCATTATTCATCATCAATATCATTCTAGTATGTCAGTTTTTGATTTTGATGCTATTCGACTATTTTTGCAACATTGGTGAATTTTTGAACTTTAATTGAATTATTTCACTAAGGTTGCTTGTTTTATAAAATAATTTAAAAAGCAACTTAGTGTAATAGCTTGTTGGAAAGTGAATTTAAAGTTTAAAATCATGGACCCTTGAAAAGGGGACCTTGCATATCGAATATAATTAGTATTTCTAAAAGGGTTTTTTGGAGCACAAAAAGTGTTATTAGTACTTGCCGTTAGGCAATACTATTTGCAATGAGTTGCTTTTTTCTTAGTGAACTAGTTATTAATAAGTCACTTTTCAACCAATCAAAAACAAGAATTTTTTTTGAAATAAAATAAAATTCAATTTTATAAAGTAAACTTGTAAAATATTTAATTTTATAAAATCTAAAAATTATTTATTGTGATTATGATTGGCTAAAATGTTTTGTGTGTTATTGACGGATTTTTAGGTAAAGTGAAAGTGAACTATTATTTTGCCTATTTTTTAGAAAATTAACTATTATCTTCCCTATTTTTTAGAAAATTGAACTATTATCTTGCCTCTTTTTTAGAAAATTGAACTATTATCTTGCCTATTTAATAGAACTATTATTTTTGCCTATTTTTAAGAAGATATTTCTAAATTTTCTCCATAATTCTTCGCCTAAAATTCTTACTTTTTAGACATTAGTGTTTCATTTGATTAAATTTTGATGAATTTAACTTAAAGATTTTTATTAAATTTTATGCAATTTTTAAATTTATTATTTTTGTAATATTAAATATTACATGTTTATTTATTTTGTTGTGTTTTAAATTTTTATGTATATATTCTATATTCAAATGTCTTTCTAGATAGATTCATGAACACATAATTATATTATATAATCATTTCATTTTATTTAATATATATTTTTAAAAAAATATATATTTAAATACATATTATCTAATCAAGATTTTTTATTTATTTCGTTTGATATTTTTATAATATTTATAATTTTAATATATAATTATTTTATATAAGATTATTGATTTTTATATAATATAATTATGGTAAGATTAATAATTATTAATATTAAGATAAATGCATGTAACTATCTTTTATTCCATTAAATTAGAATATAGGCATGCATTATCCTACAATTTTAAATTATAATGATTAATATATTATTTACATAATTTTAATAAAACATAACAATGTGACATTTTTAAATGATTTATTAGTACTATAATTAACAAAACTAATATTTAATTTTATTCACAAAACTTGCATTTATTTTTATTAAATTTAAAATATTATAATTAAAATACTATAAAGGCAAGTACTAGCCACTACGTGGCACTTGTTTCATTAAAAAAGTGAATTTTAAAAATATATCTGTTGGAAAGTTTGGCGGAAAATTATAAATGCAGATTTAGAGAGCTCATTTGGAATGCAAATTTTTTATTTTCTCTTGTGAAGCCTTTGTGGTTATGTGGGATTGAACTCTGTTCATCTTAGCCTTCTCGAGGACGAAAACCCTGTTGGATTATGGTGGTGAAAGAACCTCCATCTGGTTAATGCTGTGTGACCATTCAGAGCCATGCAGATTCCCAGATTGTATCCAAAATCTGATTTATCCAAAATCTACGCTTGTGCTGAATGTTGAAGACTTGGAGCAATTTTATACAGAGACTTCTTGTGAGTTGAATGTCACCAGTTGAAAGATTTGTTGGTGAAATTGCATAGGTTTCGTGCTTGGATCAAACGATTGAATAATTTGTGAAGTCTGGCAAGACAAATTATTGGAGTTTGGAATTATTGGAAGAATTGTTAGGTAAACATTGGAAAGCTATATTTGAAGTTTACAAAGCCATATTGCTTGTGCTTCATTGTTGTTAGTTCTAGTTTTGCATAGAAGGGTTTATGATGGAAATTAAGTGGATTTTGTGAATGATACATTGGCTAAGGGAGACATTGCTGATTTTGGGGAGTTAATACGGATTGAATACATTCTCTTGTTGGCTATACCATCTCTATATCTGGCTGTACCATCCCAGGCTGAGCGTGGAGTTTGCGAGGGTCAAACCATACTTGTTCAGATTTATATCATTGAAAAAACGACAATTAAAGGAGTGTGTGGGGTTTCAAGAGTGGAGCGCCTGGATTTTGAGCTGTTTTCCTTGCCTAAGGGTGGTGTCTAGGTATGTCCAGCATATACACATTGATTCTTGGTGTGAGAAATCAGGTTTGCAGGCGAGTAGACATTATTTTGAAGACCCAGTGTTGCTGGTTTAGACTGGTATCGAACGTGTATGCAAACAATAGTCTTTGTTCTTCAATGTTTGCTTATTTTCTACTCAAATGTCTACCATTTAGAGGTCAGATAGAATATTAAAATTTTGTATATGTATTGTCGTTGCTGTTGCATTAATGGCTCTAAGATGTATGCATTTATTGTAAGAACACAACTGCTCTGACTGCCAGTGTATGTTTTTGTGTTTTGCTTGGTTTTGCAATTTTTTTTATTTTTGTTTTCAAGGTTTTTGCTTTTCTTTTTGTAATTTTTGCATATAATGAAACAAAATGCGAAGCATAAAATGAAATTCAAATAGCTAGAATAAATAACTACTCCTCAAATATTTATTTTATTTGCTCAATATTCAGAGAGAGTGACTCAATACAATCATACCCGAAATTTATAAGAAACTTGCAGCTGCTGCTCACAATTTGCAGCCAAAAACCAACCTCCAAGCAGCCTTCAAAAATTCGATTCTCCTCAACTGGTTTTCCGTTTTGCCTGGAACTTGCGTAGATGGCTTCTTCTGTGATGGGTGCACCTCCTTGAGTTTTCTTGTAATTTTTGAAGCCCTTTTTAACCCCAATCGCCCCCAAGAGATTGCCGCCTCCTTGCTGTTGTGTAAGCTTGAAATATGACAGCTGCCCCTCTTGAAAATGGATGCAAACGCTCTTGAAATCAATTTGTAAATCACTGCCTGTCAACTCTCCAAGAATCTCTGAAAGATAACACTCTGAAACCCTCTGAATAATTGCTCCAATTTGCTCAAGTAGAATTTATGTGTGAAGCTCTCCACAATGCCAGATTCAATGGATATTTCACCACCTCAAATGGCTGCAACACTGAAGAATGATCGTTCTCCAGTGGCTCGTAGAAGGCTGAAACCCTTGGCTTCTTCCTCTCAGACAAATTTCACCCAAAATCATGCTCAACAAATCAATGGCAAAAACTCCAAAGTAAAATATATATATTTCTCCAAGAGGGTCGATTTTGTTCAAAAAGCACCATTTAATAACATTAAATGTTATTACTTTGTATTCTTTTGATATTTCATTAAATTGACCAAAGTTGGCGCCCAATAATTATTTAATTGAATTGGCCCCCTCCTCATGACGCCTAGACCCTCAATTATTAAGTTTAAGTTATAACTTAATAATATCACCTTTTAATTTATTAATGTTATTTGAGCCAAATAAACATTAATAACTCCTCAAATGCATAATATCTCATCACGCCATTTGAACTGGGGACTAAACTGATGAATCTCAATACGACCACATGCCTTCCTAAAAATAGTAAGTGTCCCTCTCTATCAACTTCTGACTTACTATAAATAGTAAGTAGAGCATACGGAGTCTTGGAAGCCTCAAACGAAAGCCAACACTGAAAATTACTGAACACTGGAGATGATGCAAACCTCAGAAGACCCTCTAACCACCTTCATTAGCCTACGAGGGTCAAAATGATAGGGTAATCTACTGACAACTAATGTCTCAAATTGGAGGGGACATTACATTTATGCTCTGCATTTTATTGATAATGGTGGTCAGCCATCTGTTTGTCTAATTGTCTATCAAATTCATGAATATTTGGATTCCAGAAAATAAACGTTGTGAAATTTGGTCATCAAAACATTTCAACTACATTTCAAAACAGCTATGAAACTATCATAGGAAGCATGCATGCCAAAGTGTTTGACAAAATGACAACATCCTCGAATCAAAAGAAAAATTAAGTGTAAAACAGGAGAGGTTATTATAGCTTAAAATTCTTTCAATATATATTGCTCTTCTTTTCTTTACATTCAACAAATGTGTACGGTTCCTTTGGGCTGTGAAATTGTAAGGTTGGGGTAATTCCCAGCTGACATTAAAATATAATATTTTTTTATTTGCTTTTTCAAATGCACACATAGCCACTATAAATAATTCATGATAATTATCCAACATATTCTTCCGTTTGCTTGTAGAAATAAGAGAATAATAATTTATTGTTTTCTTGCAAACCTCCAATAAATTATTTAATCTTCAGTTGTTCGACACCCACATAAAACTTGTGTGATTCCACTTGCAAATTGGCTAGGGTAGATGTCTCACTACTGAAACCAATTCCCTTAGGGTTTTCTTTCATTGAAAACTTCAAGTTTTCACAAGGAAAATAAGAATCAAGCATATGCAAATGAGCTTCCAATTCATGTTTTATAAATCACTTAAGTCACCATTCTGAATTAAAATAAAGTCATTCGGAAAAATATATTTAAAAGTAACTTTTAAATAATAATTCATAATTTTTCTCCCTCACAAAATTGACATAATATTGTTTTATTTTTTGTTCCCAACTAAAGTCACTTTAATAAAATATTCATCTTATTAATTAATCAAACATAAGTTGCCTAAAAATATCAATTTAAGACAACTTTATTTAATTAATTAAATTATCTCCTTTCCGCTCACCGAGGCTGGAAAAGGGGACATTACATAATGTGTAGACTCTTGATTTGACTGCTACTGCTGTGGAGTCCTAGGAGGCACATGTTGTGTCCTAAAGCTTCCCTTGGGTTGGGGTTGAGATCGCTGAACCCTCGAGTTTCTTGAGAAAGAACATGAGTCCAAACTCTACCTTGCACTCCATGACTGGACAACAAATTCTCCTCAACAATCTTTGCCTTATCCATGGCAATCTGCAATGTCTTAGGACTTGCAATATGAACTGCACCCACAATTCGTGAGTTCAATCCCCTCACAAACATGTTAAGGAATTCATTGATCCTACATTGGTTGAAAAATTCAGAAAGGTAATGTGCACAAAATCTCTCCAAGATCTCCCATGTGATTGAAGTTAGAGAAGGATTACACTTTTGCTCCTCCTAGCACCACCAATTAGAAACGGATCCCTATAGTTGCAAAATGGCGAAATGAGTTGTGAGATTGCTCTCATATGGCTGCACAATAAAACACTACTCAAATGACAAAAACCAAGCGTATGCCTCTATTCCCTCAATGGAACCCTCAAAAGTTGGTGGTTGCAAATAGAGATCCCTCATGTGTGCCATTGATTCATTGAGATAACTCACAATTTGCCTAGCCTCTTGATGAGGTTGCTCTAGTTTGAGCTCCTCTTCCACCCCAAACCTATTAGGGCTCCTAGAGCGCTCTCGCTCTCTTTCAAAGCTTGAGAGCTACTTGCATGAGTCTCCTCTTGCCTAAGGGGAAACCTCAACAACTCCAACAATAACCCCACTATTTGTGGAAAACCAATTGTATCATTTGTTTGTAGTTGCTTCATAGATCGGTATCCTTCCCTTTGAATCTTTGTAAAATTTGTATGAAGGTAATCTCAACTAGATTGATGAGTTCTATAGTACCTAGGAGGCACATTCCTTCACAAGTAAAATGCAATCTCATCACATATAGATTAGTTCATCAAAGCATAAGTAGCATGCATAAACAAATACAACATATACACTTGAATACACTTGAATACACATAAGTCACAAAGTATACACTTGAATACACATAAGTCACAAAGTATACACTTGAATACACTCGAATACACATAGGTCACAAGGTATACACTCGAATACACATAAGTCAGACGATATACACTTGAATACACATAAGTCACAAGGTATACACTTGAATACACTTGAATACTGTTGGCGTAACAACTAGCACCTCTGGAGTAAGAGTTGGTACGGACAGCTATGCACACTACGCAATGAGTGCTCTTCAAATTAGGAGGGGAAGCTCCCTTGTTGTGCTTGACAAAAGTACTTGCAAAGGAAATAAACTAAACTAAATCCTGTCTTTTTGTTTCAGCTGTAGAGGTACAAGGCTTTCTCGAAAACTAATACGTTGCAGCTGAGTTTTTCTGGTTTTGCAGATCTACTAACTACAACTAAACTTAATAACTTAAATTCTATCCAGTTTCCTCAAGAAAACAGAGCATGAGAAAACGGAGCAAGGTTTTGACTATCAAACGATAAACGGGTTCAGATTCTCTATTTGAAGGCAAGGTGGCGCAACTATTATCTCAATCTGAACAAGTTTATTAGGCACAAACAGATTTAAGAATTTACCATGACAATCTTATGAAACCCTATGTGGCATAACACTTGATTATAATAGTAAAGACTTCACAAAATAGATTTATCATCACAATCTTATGAAACCCTATGTGGCATAACACTTGATCATAACGGTAAAAGTTCACAAAACAGATTTATCATCACAATTGCATGAAACCCTATGTGGCATAACAATTGATTGTAATGATAAAGATGCACAAAACAGATTTATCTAAACTATGGAAAGAATTCACCATCACAATCGCATGAAACCCTATGTGGCATAACAATTAATTGCAATAGTAAAGACACATGAACAAATACCAAAAGAGCAATATTGAGGGCAAGGTAGGCGCAGCATATATTTCTCTCTCAAGCAAAAGTTATTTACAAATGAGCAAAAGCTCTTATTTATATACATCAAGGTGTAGGGAACCCTAAAATCACCTTGAGTCATCTACAGTTCTTGATGCATGCAATTCCTGCCAAACCCTAATGAAGTAAACTATACAGTTAACTGGAAAACTACCATCAGTTAACCGAAACATCTAATCTAAAAATGGACAATTGTGCAAGCATGCACGTCCTTATTGAAAGCGAGTTAACTGGAAGACTACCATCAGTTAACATAAAACCCTAAATAAAACTCCAAGTGTGCAAAGCTGATCTCAGAATAGATATGCATGTGATGACAACATCGAGTTAACTTAAAAGGGTAACGCCAAGTTAACTCTTGTGTGTAATGTCTATCCTGAGAGGTGGAAACTGAAGTCTACTGGTCGTGATCTCGAGCAACCAATCCCTCAATGAGATTGTTAACTGTATCACTATCTGGAGCTATGCTACTCTGTCGAAGAATGCCATGTCGATGCAGCATATCCTCACCAGCTGTGATCTGAGACTGAAGTTCACCTCTGCTCCTCGTTGCCTCGTCGAACAATGCTGACATGACTGTAAGCTGAGTAACCTTACAGCCAATGGTCTCCCCACTGAAAATGGTATGAATGAGTGCCTGGAGCTCTGACTGAACATCGGTAAGCTCAACATAGGTACCACCCTCGATCTGATAACAGCACGGCAAGCGAGATACTAGATTCCTCACAAACCGGAGTGCACTAGTGACGTGCTCTCTACTCTCAGCCAACTCTGATGCCAAAGTGTCCTCTATCTTTACCTTGAAAACCAACTGAGTTTTCCAAGAGTAGATAGCCTCTCTGTCCTCTGCATCTGCGACTGCATCATATGCCACACTCAGGTGAGCAATCATAATCTCATCCCTGGGTTTGTTAATTGCCATATCTCGCTCCTCATCTTGAAGACGAATATGAAGCTCTCGTGCATTGTACTGCAACTGATATAACTCTGTAAGCATAGCACGGCCTCTAGCAACGAACTCCTCCTCCCACTCATCCAAATGCTTGCCATATGCAACTAAATGATTAAGTTGACTTTGCTCTGCTGGAGGCTCAAGTATCGGCGGGAGTGTGTTAATGGCATCGGGTCTGTGTACAAGGCTAGAAATATACTGACGAAGCTGTCTGATTTCAGCCTTGAGGGCTGCCTTATCTTCTCCGTCCTTCAGTATTCTATCCCTGGCACTGTCTGTAGCAACTTGTAGGAGATCAACCTGAGTCTGACGTGTGCTACGACCAAGGTTAACTGTGATAACCTCAAAATCCTGAGATTCCAACTAAGCCAAGTTCTTCCCCTGTGGAGGTACGGCAGTCTCGATAACGATCTCCATGTCAGTGTTTCTCTCTACGTGAACCATGTTCTTGACTCTCTTGTTTGGCGCATCCTGGTAAATGTCATCAAAATCAGAATGATTAAGAACATAAGATGGCTGCCTCCTCTTCCTTCCTAGCTGAGCTTCGATCCAAGATTGATCTCGGCTAATGCTACTCGAAGGGTCGGTACTAGCAACAAGAGGTACTTATGAGAGTGAGCGTGTAGAGGCCTCACTACGAGGTGGAGAGTCTAAATCCAATTCAATTTGAATTGGGACTGGTGACGGCTCTGAAACTGGTACAGGCTGAACCTCAGGCACTGGCGGATTCTGAACTGATCTCTGAACTGGCTCTGTGACCGGGTGTCTGTTAGGCTCCATGTGTGTAACAGTGGCAAGCGCCTTGCCCTTTGAATTGTTTGGTGCTTGACCTTTCTTAGGAGGATTACTCCTCTTCTTTTGTTTAGGTTTTGACGAGGAAGGTAGTGAAGGATTCACCACTACTGGTGGCTCTGCTCTGGGCACACTTACCCTCCTTGTCTTCTTGCTGTCGAGGTAAAGTATACTGTTCTGAATAACTCTACTTGACCTCTCCTTGACCGTTGCGTATTCCTTGGCGTACCAATCAACTGCTGGCAACGACTGTGTATCAACCTGCTCTCTGAAAAACTGATGAAGAACCTCTCCCTCATCATCTGATAAACCTCCCACATCCTTTGACAAGAAAACAGAAATCTGTGAGAGAGAGAAGCGGCCATAACTACGTCTGCGAACCTCAAAGTCATCTGCGCAATTTGCCTAGTAATCCTCCATAGAAGGCTCGTGATATGTACCTCCAGCAAGGCGAGCTGTATAATGACCTGAAAGATCATAAGCACGTGCTTCAACAAGATACTTAAGATGATATTTCTCAAGCTCTTGCCCTGCAATCTTAGCATCAATTGCCGACTTGCACCAATACGTTCCAAACTGAAAAGGAAAGTTGTGAGATGGTCTGTGCCTGCGGCGTAGAAGACGATGAGCATCATGCATCTGTCTTAGGAACTCCTGAAAGACTGTCTTATCCGAAGGATAACGTGGAAGCATAGCTGGATTTCCTGTAAAGCCATGCACTCGGATGTAGGTGTATGTTGGGAACTGAATAAACCAATTTGCCCATCCATCCATCGCTGCCCTAGCAACTGCCGAGATACGGACGTGCAACTCCCGGTCCAAGTTTCTCACTGTATAAGTCAGGAAAGCCTCATGAACACGCTTGAAATGATGTTCAGCTCTGGTGAACTCAAGCTGATCATAATACTGATAGACTTTCTGAACACTGAGAATGCCCGCGGTGTTTAGTCCTCGGAACTGACCCTGATAAGCGATCAAGTACATGAGATACGAACACATATGAAACTCATGAGCAACCATGAAACCGGTGATTTGCCTGTGGAGAATGTCGCTGATGAAGGATGCCCAGTCATAATGCTCTTGCCCAGAAATGATGCGACCAATAATGTAATACATCCAAGGCTGGAAAACATTTGCATGTGTAGAAACCCCAGTTTCCCTTTGTGTCCGATTCTGTCTTTTTTTTTTTGATTTTTTTCTGAAGTTTTGATTTTTTGTGATTTTTGGGTTTTTAACATGAAATGAAGGAATTGCGATTTTGCAAGATATTGGAAATAAATTCAATAAAAATATATCTACTCTTGAAATAACAATAACTATCTCAAATACTGAAGCCAGACAATGTATTCCACTTCTGCAATGATTACAATGATGTTCCAGACACATGCAAGGTAAAAGGCAATAAAATTATGAAACCTGGTTTTTGATACAGCAATAAATGAAATGGTACGGCTGAGCAGATTAACTCCTCCCTCCGTCTGGTGCTCTGGATTGGACACAAATGCCTAGGCGCCTCCAACTGATGAAGAAAGAAGACCTAAATGAAGGCGTTTTGCTCTGAGATGAAGAAGACGTCTTTGCTGGTGCAGTACGTCCTGGTACAGGTACGGCTGTGTCAGAACCAGCAATTAATGATTTTGTACGGCCTTCTCTGTAACCCTCCAGATCTCCAAATATGGGCTCCTTGATGAATGACTGTCTTCTGAATGAATAACTATGCTGAAACTCTGTAAACAAATATTCTCTGAAGATCAATGATTTCCTCTGGATGAAGAAACCTCTGCTGCAATAAATCAAGTGTTATTTCACACCCTCTGAATTGCTTCTGATGGAGATGGCTCGTTCCCCAAGGAATTTGAACTTGAAACCCTAAAGTCTCTTGCTCAGATCAAAGTTGATCAATTCTCAAAATCAATAATCATCATAATGGCTCAATTCCCAATGCAACAGCTTAATAACCTCAAAAGTGCGATTTCCTCAATAATAGGGTTTCATTAAAATTCGCACTTTTAATTCTTTTTAATATTTCAATAGTCCCAGCCAAATATTTTAATATAATTTTAAATGTCAATTTGGCCCCCTCTCTGATGATGGCGACCCCCTCAAGCAGAATCACTTAAGTTATAATTTAATATTATAACTTTATATTATAATCTTCAATTAATTAATATTTAATTAATACAATTAAATATTAATATTTCTCTCGTTACTCATCCGATGACTGATCCGTCTGAAGCTGACGAACACTGAAGTGACTCTGAACACTGCCAAAGCCATACTGCTAAAAATAGCAGGGGTCCCACGCTGCCTGCCAGGAACTGCTAAAAATAGCAACTTCTGCAAGAAGTCTCCGATCGAGCCCAAACGAAAGCCTAATGATCAAACTCCGCCAACTGAAGCTGAGCCAAGCTCCAAAATGACCCTCTATCCAGTCCATTAGCCTACGAGGGTCGTATGATAGGCCAATCCTGTGCTCCTAGAGATGTCACTGAGAAGGGGACATGACAGTCCGCCCCTCCTGAAATTGCTTGTCCTCAAGCAATCTCAATGTCGGATGCTGCAGAATATCCTCACTCTCCCACGTAGCATCCTCAACAGGCAAATCTCTCCATTTCACCGATATTCCATGATAGTCCTCACGAACTCCGCCTCGTACTTCAGGATGGACTCTCAGGTACTAAGATCAACTTTCCCTCATCATCTAAGGGAGGTAGAACTGCAGACGGTACCACACGATGACCCAACGCCTTCTTGAGGCGTGATACATCGCGTTGTGTACCACGCTCTCTGCTGGAAGCTCAAGCTCGTATGCCACCTCGCCAACTCTCCTCGGGATCTGAAAGGACCGTAATAAGCGTGGCTTAAGCTTCTCGACCCCTCTTCCTAAAGAGTGGATGTGACAAGGCTGCGGCATGAGGTAAACCATGTCACCAACACCGAAATGTCTCTCCGAGTCCTCTTGATCCATCTGTTTATGTTGATTTTGTGCCTTGGCGATGTTTTCCTTGAGCCCTCATAATCCGACTCTCACGCAGCCAACCTCACGCTTTCGGTACTCTCATTCGCCATTAGCAAATCAAAGAAACTTCGGTACCTCATACCCTAGCCATGAAAGGTGACATCACGAATGGTCATATGGAATGTCGAGTTATAGCAATACTCACACAAATGTATCCATTTGACGCCCAATGCTGCCCTGCTATATAGTTTCGGAGGTAACCTTCCACCCACTTGTTCACAATCTCCGTCTGCCCATCAGTCTGCGGGTGGTAACTAGTGCTCGGAGTGAGCTCGGTCCCACAAAGCCGAATACCTCTGCCAGTTACTCAGAACCGACTATCTCTGCGCTCACAATGCTCCGAGGCAACCCATGAAGTCGGAATACTCGAAGAATACCTCTGCTACCTGTGTAGCTGTGTAAGTCGTGGTGATCGGAAAGAAGTGGGCATACTTCGTAAGCCGATCCACAACTACATAAATGCAATCACGCCCTTGGGCTTTAGGCAAGCCCGTGATAAAGTCCATCGAGGGTTTCGTTAAAATTCGCACTTTTAATTCTTTTTAATATTTCAATAGTCCCAGCCAAATATTTTAATATAATTTTAAATGTCAATTTGGCCCCCTCTCTGATGATGGCGACCCCCTCAAGCAGAATCACTTAAGTTATAATTTAATATTATAACTTTATATTATAATCTTCAATTAATTAATATTTAATTAATACAATTAAATATTAATATTTCTCTCGTTACTCATCCGATGACTAATCCGTCTGAAGCTGACGAACACTGAAGTGACTCTGAACGCTGCCAAAGCCATACTGCTAAAAATAGCAGGGGTCCCACGCTGCCTGCCAAGAACTGCTAAAAATAGCAACTTCTGCAAGAAGTCTCCGATCGAGCCCAAACGAAAGCCTATTGATCAAACTCCGCCAACTGAAGCTGAGCCAAGCTCCAAAATGACCCTCTATCCAGTCCATTAGCCTACGAGGGTCGTATGATAGGCCAATCCTTGCTCGAGAGATGTCTGAGAGGGGACATGGCGGCATGCTTGACACGAGACACGATTGAGTGTGATTAGAATCGCATACTCATCCTTGTATTCACCACGACCCACATTGTTTGGCAATCTGTTCTTTGCTTGTTTTAACCATCTTTCTGCCATCTTCTTCTGACATTTGTCCACATCAGCATCAAATGCCTACGCACACTGCTCCATAGAAACAACTAGGCTGTTCTGGTGTTGAGGAATGCCAAAACTCCTTTCGATGTCCAAAGGTTTGAGACTGCAAATGATCCGTCCGTCAACTGACACTATCTCACGAGTAGTAGTATTGTAATGCTTAATACAAGACATCACAAATTCAACACAATGAACGGAGATAGGTATGGAAGCGGCCTCTAATAAGCCAGACTGCTCAATATTCTGAATGATTGAACTTCTGATCTTGACAGGATCTAAAATTGCTTTTGGCAACACTTTGTGAAGGTCTGTCTCAACCAATTTGAGAAAATCATGAGTAAGGACTGTTTTGGTCCTGTATTCGAGCTGAGTGAACTGCATTCTGAAAAATTAGCCTGTTGACTGTGAACTTGATTATGTTCTGACAAGATTTTTGGAAGCTAAAAATAGCCTGCAAGAGTTAAAAATAGCCTTTCGAAGAATTATTTTCAGCGAAAAATCTAAGATATGGGTTTTGTCGAGAAAAGGATTCTAAGACAACCCAGAACGTCAGATTTGTGAAAATTCAACTTCTACTCGATCATACAAAGACTCTTCACTTGAGAAAATTAGTAACTCAAGAACGAACGTTCTGAAGTTAAAAATTCGTGAAAAATCAATCGCACAATTTCAACTCGAGGAAATTATATGAGAATGATCCAGATACTGAGACTTGTAGAATTCACCAATTTCAGGAACATGCAAAATAGAATTTGAGAGAAATCTGAGATTGAAGAATGAAAAAGACGTTTTTATATGTTCTTCTGTGAAAATCGCCTTTGATTTCTTCAAATTGCTGACAATTGTGAACTTTATCCTTCAAAAAAGATATGTTAGGTAAAATCGCCTCTGGAAATTGATGAAGATTTTGCCTTTGATATGGAATAATTCACCTTTATTTGAAAAACCACGAATTTTCCTCTTGAAATTTGCGCCTTTGTCTTTGAGGAAATTCGAATTTCTCTTTGAAGTTGTCTCGAGAAAATACGAATTTAATCTTGAATTTGAGAATTCGCCTTTGACCTCTGAAGGATTGCGAATTGATATTGAATGAATACGCCTTTGAAAATTTGAGGAACTTGCGAATTAATTTGAAGTTATGAATTGCGAACTCCTTTGAAGTTATGAATTGCTTTGAAGATGCGCGTCCCTATCTCTTCTTGAAGAAATACGAATTGCTTTGAATTTGCTAATAAAATTCAATTTCCTTTTGAAGATATGAATTAGCCTTGAAAAACACGAATTTCTCTCCAGATTGAAATTTGCTCTTGAGAAATACGAATTTCTTTTGAAAGCTCTGTGAATAATAATGAAGATGGCGCCATGTTTAAATAAGAAGAAATTCGCACCAATTGGTAACTGCAAGAATTCAAAACCCTGACAAGAATAGAAGATCTCTGATTGGTTGCCTTTCAGTTGAACTGCCACTGACTGGAAGTTTGGACTTTAAAAATAAATAATAAAATATTTATTATCATGCAATTAGCAAAGGCGCCAAAAATAGAAAATCGCCATTTTAATGCTAAAATTGCAAAATAAATATTTAATATTTTGAACTTCAGTTGACAATTCGGAATGAAGCTTTAGAATTCACCGTCGGGCTTCACTGATTCCGAAAAGTCATCTCTTGAGCTCATAGGCGTCCATTTGCTCAAGTTACTGCACTTTTTATTAACTTCCTATTAAATAGCTGACAACAAAGTCACAACTGGCCATCTTCGACACTGATTTCCGGATGACCGGGTGATGCTGGGATTGAACTGAGATATTCATCGGAAAGCCTGTTGAACAAGGAAGAAATGTTTGCTGGGAGATACTACTGCAAAATCCATCATTTAACCCCCTGAAAAATTAGGCGCCCCTGATTACATTGCTTTTACGGGTTCCAGACTTGGCCATTTCTCAAACTGCCATCTAAAACTTCAAATGGCTGCTGATGGTGAACGATGAACCCTGCTGATAGGAAACGAAGCTCACTGCATGCCTGGAAACATTCTGCATCCAACGGATATATGCATGACCTCTAAAAAGTTCATTAAGGGCCTCAAAAGTAAAAGCGCCCCTGGCTCTTAGTTGCACTGATGTTATTTTGACGAAAGTCAAACTTTCATCCAAGTACCCTACTTTGACCTCTGATATCTAGAGCTAGGAAGACCCGATTCGAGCCACGTTTGTTTTAACGGACAGCCAGAAGGGCCCATAAGAGAAGTCTCTAGAGGTGACGAAGCAAGAAAACTGCTTCTAAGACCTCAAAAACACCAGTGCGTATTTTATTTAAAATAACCGCTCCAGACTTGGCCATTTTCTGGACATCTTCTCTTTTCAGCATTTCGCCAAAGACCTCGCACGTACGAGCGTCTGCCAAATCCCGAAGGCTGACGGCTAGGCTCATTGAATAGATAAAATGATTATGCTCAAAAGCCGTGAAGACTTCGAACGCGAACGACCTCATCTGACAGGCCTAAAGGCTAGGTGCCTTTGGATTGTAGAAATACACTGCAAATCTTTTGTTGTTCCGCCCGTGAAATTACATGCTTGATAGAATCTCTGCCACGATCACCTGAAACGTCGGATCAACAAGCTGGATGATGCATCGCGGAGCTGGGCTAGATTAGAACTGATGTCAGGAAGACTTCGTTTGCAAATTTTACCATCTTAAGGGTCCTTTAAACCAGCGCCCCTGAACTATACTTGCACTGGGAACGTGATGGAGAAGCTCTGAAGTGTGAAAACTCCATTATAAGCTAATCTTCAGATGATTGCTGCCGGAGTTCTAAAACTCGGATGACTGCGTTTGATATCTCGTTGGCTAAGCAGACTAGTTGTGAACATATTGACTGTATCCGCTGTCAAAAATGCCAAGATTTACCCCCTCTTTAAGATGGGCGCCCTCAGGCTAGAGGTGCGCTTTTGCCTGAAAAAGACAATTCTCATATTTGGAACTTTGGGGATTTCAACTTCTGTCGCTGTTTGTCAGAGCTACAGGTCTCGGAAAGCCTTGCTGGATAGCTCGTCAGATAGTCAGACCAATTCTGAAGAGATTGACTGGATACTTGAACACTTTCAGCAAGATCTTAACCTTCAAAAAGCTGGGCGCCCCTGGGCTATAGTTGCGCTTTTCTGCTTTTCTTTGAGAAATCTTCATAAATTAACCTCTGAAAACTCTGTTTTGATCGCTGAAATGACCGTGTGCAATGTGAAACGCCGTCGTGAGATGTTCCTCTATTGTGAAAAGCTCCATTATGAGTCTCTGCTTCAAGTTCTGATCAATAAAACTGACTTTGACTGACAAAATATTGACAAAAACTCCATGCTTGATATTGCCCAAAATTGTATTTTACATTCCTTTAGCAAGATTTAGACTAATTTATGCAAAATGCCTTGATGAAGCAAAAAATTTGGTTTGTGTACAACAAATACACATACATAGGAAGCATGAAGCATAGACGTAATACATGAAGCATACACAAGATGGCTGGAAAGATGCTTTGATACCACTGTAATGTCCCCTATCCTAATTTTCCCTAGAATTCGCCTATGGGTCACAATTTCCACAAACTAGGGTTAGGGTTTTCACCTTTTTAAATGACTAGCTCCTTGATGATGTAATCTGGAATTGCAAACTTGCATTCAACCCATGAACAACATCCCCAAACATGCATATATACATTTGTTAGCATTAACCCATGGCAACACAAATAATGGAACGTATGGTGAACTAGGAGTGACATGGTGGGTCCGCCCAAAACCATATGCCAAGTCTAAGAGGTTGTATACCACAACTCTCCCTGTTGGTGAAATATCCCTTGCTAGATATAACCCAAAAACTCAGTTTTGAACATTTGACATTTCGTCAAATGGTTGACATGTAATCTAGTCTGAGATTGATTTGTGAGTGTGTATGTGATGTTTGAAGCCTTGTTAGAGTGCTTAATGTTGTCA
The DNA here is from genome assembly GCA_007258455.2 of Sequoia sempervirens. NCBI lineage: Eukaryota > Viridiplantae > Streptophyta > Pinopsida > Cupressales > Cupressaceae > Sequoia > Sequoia sempervirens. The sequence continues at coordinate 224,064,058 of VDFB02193867.1, forward strand.
TATTAAGAAAAACATGTATAGAAATGATAAACAAAGATTGCATAAACATATAACATGAATTCCACTTCAAAACTTGCTTTCATTCAATCTATATCAGGTCTGATATAAAGTTATCAGAGCTGTAACAGCACTATTACACCCCCTACAAATGAAAGATTTATATTCCCAACATGCCAAGAACATACCCGATGGTAGTTTGATGGTTTCCTTTGACAATACAGCTCCAAATTACTTGATGTGGCTGATCCAGACCTTGAAACAAGACCAATATGAACTTCAGTAACTAGCTACAGGCATGTCAACAATGGCCGAACTGAATTTGCTCCTTAGTGGTCTGAAAAACCCTAATTTCCAGCCAGGGTTTGACTAAAAATGACACCCAAATAGTACGGCCAACTGGTGAATGCACTGAAATGATGATATCTGCCGATAAGAAACCTCAATCTGCAATTATATTCTGATAACTCACTGCTGCAATTGATTCTAAATGCAAATTAACCTGTGATGAAGACCAATGATGCCCAAACGGAAACCCTAGGTAGATTTCCCTGTTTTATGAACTAGGTTTTCGTCCAATTCACTATCCTCCAAGGGATTTCGTCGTCAGAAGACCTGTATGCTCCTGAAACCCTCTTCCAGAGCTCAAACCTGCAATTTGCTTTTGTCCTCCTTGAGGGTCTTTCCTCATAAAAAAAAAGGACCACTTTTTAAAAATAACTGAGTTACTAGGATGGGGGCACTTTTGACTATTCCTTTTATAATTTTCTATTACTATTCATTTTTTACTATTCTATTTAAGCAAACTTTAATATTTCTAATTTATCCTTGGATTCATCAACTGAACTCCAATTGAAAGGGTCGTAAAGCTCCCAGCTAAGCTCCACCGCCTTTGGTTGAGTCCCCTAACCATTCTGCTGACCTATGGGTAATAGTAGGCCAACCTCCGCTATAGTCTGAGCTGCCTAAGGGAGGGACATTATAGTTGGCAACTTGTACCTGCTTTCCCCATCCATGTCATAACCTCAGAAGACACTTTTCCCACTTGTGGGAAAGGGTGGAGCTCACAAGCAGTCTTGGCACTTCCACCCCTCCATGGCCCATCCTCTCCTTAGGATTGGGAGGATCTTGAGTGGGATCTCTAGGCATGCACCACTCTCCCTAGGCCCTTTCCCCCAAGCGGGTTTTCAATCGGATTCAAACACTCATATATTCTTATTTATTGATATTAATATACAATAATAGCTATAAATATTATGGCTTCCTAATCATGCATGAAGAAAAGCATTTATAGATCCCTGCCTAAAGTGACAGATAACAATACATATAGAATCATATTGATGCCTGAAATAACTGTTAGTCAATACATATAAGAGCAGGTCGATGATTATGAAGACACTTAATCAATTAACTAATCAGTGCATATAGATCGATGCGCTAAAGAACAACTAATCAATGCATAAATATAATTTGACGCTATGAATAATAAGTAATCAATTGCACATGAATTTAGTTCGCTGTTATGAAGAATAAACAATCAATGCAAATGTATCAGATCACTGCAATACAGAATAATTAATCAATGCAGATGTATCAGATTGTTGCTATGAAGAATCATTAATCAAAGCATATATATATAAAACAGATCGACTTTATGTTAAGTGGCAGAAATACATCTGTTATGAATGACGTTACTATCCCAGCATCTTTTGCGAATATCTATCTCGATTGTTTGATCATGGCTCCTTAGAGCACTTTGGATCTGATATTTAAATATATATAGATCTGTAAAACTCCCCACAGTTTGCTGCTATCTTTGGTGATCAGATTTTCAGAGATATTAAAAGGATTCTCTGTCAGAATATATTCTTCTTCCTATTTGATGCCCCTCTCCTCCTTATGTCACCTTATCTTATATCTTCTCACGTTGGAGAAGAGATACGATTTTATGGAGGGTCGTGCTTTTTCATGTGTTAGAGGGATGTGACTTTTGTTTGGTTGCTGCCTTTCCAATAGCGATTACCTTTTATGATTAGTCGCTGCCTATGTTTGCAGCAGTTAGTATACTTTTAAATGTTTCTTGTTTTAATACATTTTGATTATTATTATTTATATTAGTTTTGCATGTTACTCAATATATTTGTATTTTATATGTATAATATTACTTTGATAATTATAATGATAATGAATTTGCAAATAGATATATTCATAATTTACTAATTATAATTATAATTATAATGACTGGTTATTTCTATATTTTAGTATCATAATTTGGGGGACATGACATAAAACAACAATGCAAACTATATTGTCTCTGATTTTAGATGAGGATGATGATATTTCCAAGCAGTTGCTATCTAATTTGTTGACTGTTTGGAGGAAGGAGCAGGTTGTCTCACTTATAGCTCTTGAGTTATCAAAAAGATTGTTTGAGTAGAAAATTGAGAAGATTAAATATCAGTTGATTGAAGAGGAATTGATTTCTTTGGGTTTACAGGTTACAGGACCTCCTAAAATGAGCAAGAACCAAATGAGAAGAGAACAATGTTGTTTCACATGCCAAGGTACTTGAACACCTAGTCACATATGTGGGAATAACAAAGAAGGTGAGTTAATGACTCCTACCACATGTTCGTAGCCAAGTGATGATGTGAACAAAGAAGAAACTGAGACAATGGATTTTGAAGAAAATGCCTTATCTCAAAGGGTATGTATGAAAAAGCTCCAAGATGACTCCATTGAAATGTATGCATCTACTATGTCAGGAATGTGTTTAATGAAGTTGTCAGAACAACAACTTTAGGTGCAAATTCAGATCAATCCAGTATGAGACCTATGGTGTCATTGACAACTCCTTTGAAAGGTATGATGATTCATGTATTCTTCCTAGTAGCAGTCCACTGATGCATGATTATGTCATTCTTAATGAAGTTTTGGAAACTAAAAAAATGAACTTGGAAAATTCCAAATTTGATGAAGAGATTGGTGCAAATGAGGATGCTTTCTCGATGAAATCAGAAAAGAGTAGAATCAACAGGTTGTGTGAAGGAGGTTTATCAAATGAACCTGAGATTATTGCTAGTATAGAAAATGAAGTTACAACAGTTGATGAAATTCCTTCTAAACAAAGTGCTGTCGTAACCTCAAAGTCTGAATTATGTAAAGAGGATGTTGTAGAGGTAACTAATTTTGAGAAGCATGTTTTTATAGACAAATCAGAAAATTCATTGTATGAAGCTGATTTTGATCATTGGTCCAGTGTGTCACATAGTTTGATGAATCAGCTGAAAGTCACTGAAGATATGATTTTTGCAACCCTAACATGTTTTGAGGACACACACAAGTTCATTGAAGATCTCCTTTGGAAGGCCCAAATTGAGAGGGGACAAAAAGACATTGAAGGAGGGTCCTCTCTTGCAAATTTGTAGGTAGTCAAAGAAACTTTGGGAACTATGAAATTGGATTTCTTGAACTTACTTTCAGATAGGGATCATTCCATCAAGCTTGCAGAAAAAATTCTTGTTACATTGAAGGAAAAAGAGGAAGAAGTAGATAAGCTCACCTTTGAGGTTAAGTCTACTAAGGATTCTTTGGAGAGTACTCAAATGGCTCTTCAAGAAGCAGAAATTCAACTTGCAATTGCAGAACAATTTAGGTAGCAAGAAAATGAGAAAAAAGCTAAGGAATTCAAGCAGGTAATAGATAAACTTGATAGGTTAAATGCAAATTTTGAGTTAGAACAATTTGCCAAGTTGGTAGATGTAGAGTTGGAATAAAAGGACGGATGGTTGGGTCAAGAAAATAGAAATGTTTTTCAGTTTGTTGATAATCCTCCTTTTGAGTGGGATGCAAAGTCCATTCTTGATAATTCATTCTTTGTGATGTAGGTTAAAGCACTTTTTGATTTCAGTGTTATGGTTGGTGACAACCACAAAATATGGGATCCGGGGGAAATTCCTAGTTGTGAGGTAATGACTCAGGATTGTGGTGGCGAACAAGGTTGCAGAGTTGTAGCTTCTATCCACCTTCCAATCAGCCAACATCAGTGTTCCACGGAGTTTCGGGGATGGGGGGACGGCGGGGGGACGACAGTGGGGGGGCGGCGCTGAAATACATATAGTACTTGAAAAATTAGTTATAAAAAGATGTATAACAATATAATTATATAATTGTAGAAGCCTAAGGAATAAGTAAAGTTAACACATATAAATAAAACTTAAAACTTAAAAGTTTAAACACAATAACACATTGCAATGATATATCTTATCATTTCATTGAACTAGTGAACCATTGAACATTGAAAATCAAAATGAAAATATAGACATTGGAAAATGCAACAAGAACTAGATGTTTCATAATCATGATTGATGAATCATAATTACAATCAAGTATCACTGTATCATCAATGTTCAAACTTCAAACTTCAATAAAGTCAAATGATTGATTTTAAAAAATTAATTTAATTAAACATAAAACTTAAACTTTAATTTGTTTTATAATTTTTTGACTAAAATCAATTCATTTTCAGGGGGACTTCTTAGAGTTTCCTTGGATGGAGGGGACGTCTGGAAGTCTCCCAAAAGTTTCCCTGGAGTCTCCCAAAAGTTTCCCTAGAGTCTCCCATGGGAAACGTCTCCCTCTAGGGGGAGACTTCAGGGGGACGGCGGGGGGATGGCGGAGGGACGTTTCCTAGGCGTCTCCCCATCTTGGAAACAGGTGGTTTTTCCGGGGGGACGCGTCCCCGTGGAACACTGGCCAACATAGGACTTGGGTTTCTTGCTCATAGATGGATTGGCAAGCATTTGCAGCCAAGGAGTGGAGTATTTTTAGGTTGGAGTTGAATGATGAGGATAATTCCGTCATCGAAGAAGTCCTCCTGGCCATTTCCACGTTTGCAACTCCTAGGTGTTCAAGAGTATGTCATTATGACAGCTGCTACCCCAACATTACAATGCTGATTTTGGCAACATCAATTAATGAGGAGATTGATTTTGAGCACTTGTAGGTTTTATGGCAGCAGGTTGTGGGAGATTTTTCAGACATGGTTCAGTTATTTCTAACTTCCACATTAGTGAGTAATGATTATTGTAGTTATTCCCTATTGCTATATTTTGAGATGTTGCATTGATGATTGTAGCTGGTTGTGTGAGTTAGTGTGCTTGGGATTTTTTTTTGACACATGAAGATTAAGTGTTAATGTGCTGCTATCAGTTTATGGTAGCGGAGGCATTCCCAAGATAGCTAATTTCAGAGTTGATACTGCTGTTACTTTTTATATCAGCCGCTTATTAGGGACTAATTTGCTTCATTTTTGGGACTCCATGATGATTGATTTGAAGGACCATGTTCTTTTGTTGAGCATAATGTTTTTCTTGTTGCTCAAGATCATGTTAACCAGTAGGATCATTGATGTGTCTTGGCAGGAGATTGCTTATGGTATGGAATTCAACTCTTACAGGTACTTCATTTTGGGTTTAGAGGATGATTACATTTTTGGGTCATAAGAGAGGAGAGCACAAACTTGGCATGATGAGTTGACAATTTTAATCAGAGTGGTGTAGCGACAATATGGTGGATTTTATCAAAGATGGATTTGGGACCTTGGGATCACACTTGGTTCCAATCTGGTTTAATCAGGTGATTTTGAGGGTGTGCTGGCATTGCTTGAGGACAAGCAATTCTTGGGGAGGGTGGATTGTAATGTCTCCATTTTTGGTCACTTCAACATTGTAGTTAGCTTTGGCTTTCCCAGTGACTGTCAATCCATGCCAGAGGGGATGTTTGATGTTCCCAATGAGCTCTTGAGTATTTGGCACCTTTAGATTTCACTTTCGGATAGATTTTGTATTTTCCACATCTTTAGCTTGCGCTGTGGGAAATATTTAATAATACTTAAATAATTAATTGTAAGTTGTCGAAAAAATATAAATTTAAAGGCAACTTAAATTAATTATTTTTTAATGTGAGTATAAAGTGACCAAAGTGTTGAAAAAGTTAATTGATTTAATAAAGTCACTTTTCAGTGAAATAAGGATTAATTTTAAAAAGGGATTTAAAAATATTAAGTCTCAAAAAGTTTTCAAAGGGTTTATAAAAAGGGTTTAAGTGTTTCAGTGGGGGCATTCAAAAGATTGCTATTTTCTCTTTGTAGATTTGTGCCTATGGCCAGATTTCTCACCTGAGGGGACGAAAACCCCAAAAGTTTCCAGAAGGATGTAAACTCGAAAGGTAGTGCGATTCCAGCTAGGGATTGACAGTGTGTTGAAGAGTTAGTAAATGGGGACGAAAACCCTTGTTTCAGTTTTATAAGCAGATTCATATAGAGTTTGCTTTGGATTTATTGATGGAGTCACTTCAATCCAACTTTGCACAATCCCTACTTGCCCTCAATTGCATTCTCACCAGCTTTGCACTAGGTATTTCGTAAGAGTCTTTTAAAAATTAAATTTCTATTTTAATAATATACTATATTAAAATATAGCATTTTAAAATTTATTAATTTAATAATATTTGATATTTATGAATTTAAAAACCTGGAAGATATACTTATAGTATTATTTATTTACTTATTTTTAAATTTAAACTTATATATTGCAAAGTGCAAACTTAAACTAAAAATAAAATAAAATACAACATATTAAATTATATTTCTACTTTTAATTACTATCTATATTAATATTATAATATATTAAAACACAACATATTTAAATTTATTAATTTAATAGTATTTAATATTTGCAAATTTAAAAACTTCGAGGATATAGCATTATTAATATACTTATTTTTAAATTTAAATTTCTATATTACAAAGTGCAGACTGAAATAAAAATAAAAAATATTTAATATTAAATTTTTTCACAATAAAATTAAATATTAGTATACTTATATTTTAATTTAAACTTATATATTGTAAAGTGCAAACTTAAGTTGAAATTAAAAATATTTAATATCAAACTTTCTTTGCAATAAATTAAATTTTAGTTTCGTTTTTAAAAATTATTAATATTATGTTCCATGGGGACGCAGCCTCAATTCCCAAATCCCTGTCCCTGCCCCCAATGGCATACTGTGTACAGTAGGACAACATGAGACATCCCCTAGTCATCCCCAAAAATCTTCAAAGTTTTGAAATGTTTCCAAAATGTGTCACAGAAATAGGAAATACTGTGGGGTCATTTGGCTGTCCTTGAGATGGCCGAGAATGTCCAAGATATCCCTTAACCATCCTGGGTATGGCCAAACGTCCTTGATAGCAAAGCAATTTATTTATAATGTTTTAAAAAAATCATTCATAACATTAGAAATACTGTTAAATATATCATGACAGCATTATAACATGATAGCATTGTAACAGTAGTATAACATGACAGTATTTTAATGGCAACAACAAAATCATGACAGCAGTGGCAGCGATAACAATAGTATAACAGCAATAAATATATCATGATTCAGAATCATAGCTAATGATATATTTAATTTAATACTAACAACAATAATTTGGATATTTGATTTTATTGTTAAAAAAATCTCATACTCCAAAATTCTTGATATGGTATTAGAGTCAGTTACTATTGTCAGTTGGAAAAGAGATTAAAGGTGCATTCACCATGGTTTGGTATACTGTGGTCTCGTGCGAGAAGTGCGAGCAAATAATTTTTTTGGAATGTGGTTGGCATGCATGCTTTTGCAAACGTCATCCAACATCATTTTAACATGTCATGTTATATTGCTGCTGTTATGCTGCTGGCATTAACTTTATATATATGTATATATATACATATTGTTGTTCCCCCACTATCCCCAAAAAATGGCCCTGCAATTGCCATCCTTGAAACACGCCCCTTGTCCTGCTATCTCGCCATCTCTGTCTTGGAAACACCATGGAACATATTTAATATAATTATTTATAATTTAAGTGTATAGTGCAAACTTAAATTAAAATTGAAAATATTTAATATTAAACTTTTTCTACCCAATAAAATTAATGATTAATATTTATTTTTAAATTTAAAAATTAAAGATATAAGTTTAAAATTTTGACATTGTTCAATTTCGTTTTTTTAAATTTCTTCTTGTAGAGAATACATTGGTAGAATGTCCAGGAAAGGATGGTAAAGGTTTGCCACCTCATCACATAGTAGAATATATTAGAGAGCAAGAGGAAATAAATGCAAGAGTTGCTTGTAGTGCATAACATCCTCTAAGGAGAGGAAGGGGATCATGGAGGCCCTACTTTTCCATCTCATAGTCTAATGTTGTAGTAGAGAGCCACCATTTTTTGGGGGGGAATGAAGAAGAGTCTACTAAGGTGAGGAGAACAAGGGGGCCATTAGAGAGGGCATTTTAGAATGACACTAGAGAGATTGTAGATCAAACCATTGCAATATTTCTCTATGCAAATTGTTTCCCCTTCAATGTTGTTTGATTCCCATATTGGCAAAGACATGTTTAGAAAAGTAAATGAGGCTCCATAAAGGTACATGGGCCCAAGTTATGAGAAGGTGTGCTCCATAAAGGTACATGGGCCCATATCAGCGATTGGTATGTTGGTTGAGACATGGTTTTCACATATATTTTGGACACCTTGTGCTTTCCACTCACTTGACCTCATGCTACAAAAATTGGATAGGAAAATAGATTAGATCAAGCAAGTCTATGTTGAGGTTGAAGAAATTCAAATGTTCATCACAAACGCTACATGTAGTAGGCCATTTTTAGATCATTTTCGCAATTGGAGTTGTTGAAGGTAATTGAAGCTACAATTTTTAAATTTCAAGTTTCACTTTAGTAATTACTAATTTATTTTAAAAAACTTATGTATGCTTTCCTCTTTGTTTTTAATTTTTATTTTTTTAGTAGGTTGTTGAGATCGGATTTACATCCATCAAAATTGTCTTGAAATGACTTGTGAAGGTGTGAGAGCCATTTTCTAGCATGGTCATTAGCCAAAGTTGGTCCCTACGGAGGAAATCCAATGGTGACAAGGTAACAAATTGTAATATAGGGGGATTCGCTACTCACGAGTTCTCTTCATTCAGAGAGCCTCATGGGGAGAACTGCCCTATACTACCTCAATGGAACAACACATAAGTTTTAGAATATGAAAGAGCAAGTCACAAAGATCTTCTGGACAAATTGACAAGCTTTCGGCCAAAGGACGTCAGCACAGAAAACAGACGACAGTGTGGCGCACTGTCGTCTCAGAGGCGCGCTGGCGTCTCGTACGGACCAAAAAGTGAGTATCTCAGAAAATGCTTAAGTAGCTACTTCTACTCGAACTGCTAAGAAATGCAAGAAAGTGACAAAACTGAAATAGAGTGAAATAAAGCTAATAGAGATAAGGAGAAGAAAGGAAAGAAATACTTGCAACCACGGTGATGAAGCCTTCACCAAACGAATGTCTTCAAAACCCACAAGCGTAATATCTGGAGAAAATGTTGGGGCTGTATATGGGTTTGCCTTAGTCAAACCCCCGTTTTGGTGTTCCCACCTCCATGGACAACCAAGAAGATAGAAAGAGTGCGATGAACAAAGCGTGTGGTGAAAGCAAAACCCGCTCAGGAGTAGAACCCGCACCACGAATAAGCGTGTGATAAAAGCAAACCCCACTCGAGGAGGAGAACCCATATTACAAAAGAGGTGATAAAAGCGAACCCCGCTCGAGGAGGAGAACCTGTATCACCAGGTAAGTATGTAGATAGTAGGGGATGTGAAATCCCAAGATGCTCACAAGCATAAGGCAAGGGAAATAAGGCTGGAAAGAGTATTGTAATGGAAGCTTGAGAGAGCTTGGAGCTGCTACAACAAGTTGTTATGAAGCTATACAAGCAAAAGTTGAAGTGTGGAAGGCTAAAATCAAAGTTGGAGTGAAGCTAGAATTTGGCAGAATGGGGCTAGCTGTGGAAGAAGTTCTTAGAGAGCCAAAATGAGTTGAAGGAGTGACTTAAAAAGAGAGAAAAGAAGCTTCTTCAACCGTTTTTGGGTGTTACCAATCGTTACCACCAACAAAACTCGCCGACAAGTGGCAAACATACACGGAAATGGTCTTTTGAGCTTTGAAACGTCACAGGACGCTAGCGTGGCGTGCGGACGTCCGGGGGACGCGCTAGTGTTCGGACACGTCACGCTACAAAACGACGGAAACGAGAAAAGCACCAAGTCTGATGGAACATTGACACACAAGGGTAGCTGCTGAAAAGGCGTGCTGGAGCATCTTGAGAGGGAAAAGACTGATGCATGGGCTAAAATGAGCCTACTCAAGATGCTAAGGGAGTGGACACTAAAGCAGATGCAAATACATAGGTGAAATTGCAAGGGTGCAATTTTATTATTATACACAAATGTAAAGTAGAAGATACCATATGACACTTGGTGGGACTGTGTGGAAAACCTACTTAGTTTTATTGAGCCCATCATGAGTATGATTTGTTTTACTAACATGAATAAGTGTCGTGTTTGGGAGGTATATGATGGCATCAACTCAATGGTTGAGAAGATGAAGTCCATCATAAGTGAAAAAGTGCAAGATCCTGAAGAAACTTTCTTCAAAGAAGTGCATAAAATTTGTGCTCAGCGGTGTAACAAAATGACCACACAACACTATACCTTATTTCCTTTGCATTGACGTTCAAGTTTTACAATGATGAGATTTTGGTATTTTGTCAAGGGTGCTACTGTATAGAGATGTAAAAGTTAGTGAAGGGTCTAGGAAAATACTTACTAAACTCTTTTGCGATCCTAAAATGGAAGATTTAGTTTCAAATGAGTTTGCTGAGTTTGTAGCGTCCAATGGACAAAGTGTTTCCACTCTTTGTGACAAGTATAATAAGGATGCTCACACTTGGCACTACCTTAATGGCCATACATCATCACACCTCTAGAGTCTTGCTATCAAAATTTTATTGCAAGATTCTTAATTTTTATTGCACTCTCCAAATTTGAATTGTTTTTCGTTTTTATAATAATAAAATTATTATTTCAAATTTGAAGGTTGATTTCCAATTTCATAATTGTAACTCTCTCAGTTTGCCTCAATAGTTTTGCTAGTTCCTCTTCATTTGAGTGGAATTGGAGTACATACTCCATTCACTTAGATTGGCAAGTATGAGCTAGTTTATGTACATTCCAAGTTGCACCTTCTTATTGTTTACTCTCTAAGTGGTTTAACAAACGAACATGGAGTAAATGAGAATATACAGTAGCAATTACAGAGCATATCATTCACACGAGTATTGCACTAAATAGAGTATTGCATTTATTCATCAAGTATATCAGCAGTTACATCACAATATCATAGTGTGTTGACTATAATGAAATGATCCCATAAATAGCTAGCCGATGTTGGTTGAGATACCAATCATTGGCAACAATTCCTACAACTACCCTATTGTTGGGATTAGTTCTTGATTACAACTCATATTACACGAATGCTGTGTACAAGTTTTATTTTATATTCTATTAGTTTGGCCGACTATAACTTAATTATTTATAAGCACGACCGATTACATCATCCCCCCACAAAATAAGTCGTCTTCTAGATGACATTACAACCAAAATGGGGATTTACAAAAACAAAAATCATCTATTGGTAAGAAGGGGGTTGTGGAGACGTCCTTGGATGAATAGATGATGTTGGAGTTGCAGTCGGTGATCTTAACTCTCGCAGTCTCCAAACCTCCTTCGAACGTCATCGCAACTGGTGTTCGGCCATGATCTCTCGTCTCGTTCTCGTGCTACCTTCACCATGTGAGCAACCTCCATTACCTAGCGTTTAGCTTGGTCCACCTCCTTCCCCTTGGTAGCAAGCTGATCCTCCAAGTCCTTCACTTTTTGCTCCACCTCCCTCCTCTGTTTTGCTTCCTTCTCCACTTTTGATGCCTTGGCTTCTAAGGCCGATGTTCTAGCTTTCTCCATATTGGCAAGTTGAGTTTGCTGAGCCAATTGCACTTGAAACTTCTTCATGTGCTTAGTCCACTCCTCCCGTATCCTTTACATTAGTTGGAGGGCCTCACCCTTCCCCTTCATTGCTGCCTTCGTGGCTACCATCCGATGTTTCAGCGTGTAGAAGACGTCCCTGAAGGTTGCCTCAATGCTAAATAAGGTTGAAAGAACTTAGCCATCCCTCCCTGCCATCAAGGGTTGAGCTCCATGCTAGGCCTTTAGCATCGTTGGATTCTCTACTGCCAGCCATCCTCTGGTGTAAAGTAATGTGTAAACTATTGTTCATATCCAGTCTATACATATCCCTGAATCCTCTGAAGCTCCTTTACTACTAGTGATGACTGGCCAATGTTGAGCTATTTAGAGATTTCTCCCACCTAGTGCATTACTGTTGCGATGCTCTGGAGCTCCTCGACCTATTGCTGTACTGTCCCTAGAGGATTTGAGGGATTGGGCTTAGACATCTCCAGTATCAACCCTTTTGACCCACTTGTCTCGTTCTCTTCGCCCTGTGGGTTGGGCGGTGCTGATCCTTGAGCTGCCATGGGAGACTGCTGCGGTCCCCCACTGTTCGATACTGCTCTTGATGGATGTGTCTACACTAACCCTGGCTCAACATCATCTGTCCTCACGAGTGGAGTGTCCTGCTACACACCCTCGCCCTTTGTCAACATAGTTGTGAAACTCTATTGAGGCTTTGCACTCTGTCACCATAGGTGTGCCTCCCTAATCTGGGCCCTTAGCCAAGGTCTCCGAAGGGCTCAGTGCTGACAACGCTAGAACCTTGAGTGGAAGGCCGACCGTGCTCAACTAGTTGTCTTTTTGTGCCATGTTGGTTGGCGTTGGCACATCTAACAACAATCCTTCTAGAGGTGCAAAACCATCGGTTGATGCTACCCTTGGTGCACCTGGCGGTCCTACTGGTGGTGTTGGCGATGATGCTGGCAATGAGACTTGTTGATGTGATTTTTGTGACTGTACCAATCAGCAAAACAAAGTATTCAAAGGTTACTCCATTCTCTCTTGATCAAAGTATTTTGTACGCTAAGATTGCGAGGGAGATCGTACGTTGAACTCCAAGGTTCCGATAATGCAATGGAATACCCTTAGTTGGTTCGTTGTGATTTGCTGTTTTCACGAGGGGACTTACACAATTGTTCAGATGTAGCAGCTGACACAGATTAATGATGAAAGGGGATTTTCATGTGTTGCGGATGATTTGGCGATAAGGTACGTGTTTCCTATACTAACTAGAAATGCACTGAATTGAAATAAGTGCATGGTTTTATAAGATCTAAATTCTATCCTAAAGGAGGACTTCGGGATCAATCTCAACAGACTTCAACCAGACTCTGCTTCGCCTCGCGTTGGATAGCCTCTACAAAGCCGGTGCAATCTTCAAGGGAGTAGCAACGAGTGTTCAAGTTACAATTCAACATAAAGACAACATCAAGACGACGCACGCCAAGATGTGAATCATAACCGAAGTTAAGCTTATAAAGTGTTCCAGTTGACCACACAAGGCAAATTTGCCGTTAGCAAGCTGCTAGTGGTATGGATTAAAACGAAGCTGCCTTGATCAAACGCCACAATCCATAATTAACATCTACTGCATGAAAATGAAAATTACTCTAATTTAAGCTACTACTTGAAGTAGAAGGGGTGAAGAAATCTTGCTAGCTGCTCATAACAAAAGACGAATTCACCATCAATGAAAGCTCTTTTTATTATGATAGTTTTCACAACAACTTCTTACAAAGTTCTCAAATGAAAACTTTCCTTCTCCAAATTATGCTATGCTAACAAACTATGCTAAGCTATACTATGAATCTCTCTGCTCTATTCTCTAGTTTGATGTCTAATCTAATGATTTACAAATGAGGGGGGATGCCCCTTTTATAGATGGCCCAGTCCAATGGACGACTCAGATTACAATCAAATGGAGGGCTCAGATCAAGCCACATCAACCCTAACCCTAAAAACTGTTAGAATAAGGAGTGGTACAATAAATGAATCAAAAGATTCCCACTCATTCCCAAAATAGCAAAGGCAATTAATGCCCACTATCAGTCATCTAGAAGGTCATCATCCAGAAAGGCATTTCCGTTCTCCTTCTCTTTGGCTGCAAAATCAATGAATCTGGTCATCACGGCCTCAACTTCCTGAATTGAGATTGGCAGAATGTGATCAAGCTAGAATTCCAGCAATGTGACTGCCTGCCCATGCCGCGTACAAGACTTTCTCCAAGCAACTAAAGCATCCTGAGTGTTTTGAATAATGCTTGAGAAAGTTGAGTTGTTCTCAAAGTCATTTTGGACAAAAGTCTTCACCTCTGAAAAGAAAGGTGGCAGCTTGCTCCTCAAACTATTAGCAGTCACCTCCTTGGAAGTCATCCTCCTAGCAAATATAGCCTCTAAAGTGTTCAGGACTCCATCAAGGGTGTTTGTCATGGCCATTCTGACTCTGGCTGAATCTGCGTCAAAGAATCCTCGGCTTGTGACAACTGAAGAGTACCAATTGGAAAAATCATATCTATCACCCTCCTGTATCACGCCTCCCTCAATCAACATTTGTAAGGGAGTATGCATCAAAGCCTCCAAACGTTGAATAACCTTGCTCTGATAGATATGAGCATCACCCCAAGCCTGATCAACTTCATCCATTTGTGCCATAATACTGGAAGCCTGCTGGTAAGTATGAGCAAGATCTTCCATAAACTTTTCTGTCTCAGCACAAACGCCAGCAACCCACTTATCTGCTTCTTGTGCCATCTTCCTCAAATCTTCTAAGTAGCTAACTGATTCTCTAGGCAACTCGGGCTGGAAGCTCAATTGCCGAATTCTCCTGCCCACAAGGACAAGACAAGTGTTGTACGTATCCTATCAAAGTCTTGTGCTCCTTTAATTTCTTGTATAGCAATTTGTCCTTGAGCGCCTGGTAGGAGTTATCACACTCTTCAATTATTTGTGCTCCTGTGGGGCGACCTAACTCCATGGTGGTGATCACATAATTTTCTTGCACAGCCTCATCTCGATTACATTCAACCCTAGGTACAACCATGTGAAGGGTGCGAGAGCCATCCTCATTTGTTGAAATCTTCGAAAACTTTATAGCTCTCTTCTTTGTCGGAGGTGCGCTGATCCTACTCAGGAATTCCTCCATCTCAACTGCTGGATCAGCCTCTTCACTGGGGCTCCTCCTCATCCTGTCTTTGAGCCAATCTGGTACTACCTGTTGTATAACAAATGGCTGCTCATCCGTTGCTTCTTCTTCATGAACTTCTTCTCTAACTTCATCTTGACGGGGCTCATTGGCTTCTACGGGCTGGGTATCTATTGAAACTTGGGCCTCTTGTCCAGTAACTGTGTCATCCTCTAACGTTGCCTCAAGCTCATGCTGGAAGCGCATATCTGTAGCTGTTTCTTCATCTTCTTCATGCTGGTTATCTCTGGTGGGTGCGTTGACACTTTGGCCAACAAACTCTCTTCATGGTGGCTGGTTTGCCTCATGTAATTCTTGTTCCTTATTCAACATATTCCTCTGATCGGAAAATAGTGAGACTTCCTGTATACTTGGAGAATGTGTTTCCAATGGCGTAGGTGATTCTACCTCAATTCTCGGAGGCTTTGGCTGAACTGGCTCTTTCCTTCGAGACTCTGGAGCTCGAGCACCCTGTTTCTTCTTTGTGGCAGTTGGCGTCCTATGATCTCCCATCAAATTGTAAGTCAGAGGAATTGACCTACTCTTGAGCCTATTCACATGCCTTTCAACCCATCCTCTGGTGAATGTCAGGACCGGTATGCAAAGTGTGTCCAAATGTGCAATCTTTGGCTCTGACCAATCTGGAAGTGGGAGCGGTGTATCCCTCACTGCCTCATAATCTGGATGAAGAACATTCATGTGCTCGTCTACCTGGTCTGGCACTGGAATAATCTCACACTCCCTAATCATGCTCAAAGTTAGCCTCAAAAACCTCCTCTTTCTTACCTCAACTTCATCCAACGCACCAGCCCAGTAATCTTCAATATTTGCCTTATGCCCGAACTCTTCTGATAGTATCCTTTTTATATTCCTGTGGGGGTCATAATGCTGCCTGCTGGTGTGATAAGAAAGGTGGAAAAATTGAAGCTAATTTTCAGCTTCCTTGGCTGCCTGTAATGAAGGACACACTTCGTCCGAATTCCCCATGATGATTTGGAAGTCAAGTCCTCCCTTCTTCTTTCTCTTCTGAATCTTATCATAGGCAATGGGTTGCCTAGATATTTCTAACATCAAGATCCTATTTGTAGGGTATTTGGGCAGTCTATATGGATATGAAGAAAACCCTTGTAGCCTAATGTAAGTAAATTTCGGAAATTGGATAAACCAACAACCGTACCTTTCTATCAACTCTTGAGCTTCCTTTGAGATCTTGTAATGAGTTCTTTGCTGCAATCATCTCGTTATATGCATGGTGAAGGCGTCATTGACTCTCTTATAATGGGATGTGCTTGTCAAGTGCAGCTGAGGACAAGCCTCATGAATCTTGAACTGCTGAGAGCCACACCCAATAGGCTCCTTGTATGATATTCCCCTGTACTTCGTCATACGAGCCAACATGTAGACGATGTATGAGCCCATATAGAATGTTTTCGTTCTTCTTAAACTCCGGAGCTGCTCGTGCAAATTATCACTAATCATCACCGCCCAATTAATATGCTCCTTGCCTTCCAGTACAGGATTGATGTAGTAAAACATCCACGGCTCAAAGATGAACGCTTGAGGACATCCTCCAACTCTACTGAGCATCATGATCAAATCACAGTACTCCTACTTCAAATCATCTGAGATTATTTGCTTCGGAAACTTTGTGTGAGTGGGCTTGGGCCTATTCATCCAGCGAGAGTTAATCATATCAACACATCTTTCAAATGTTGAAGCATACATCCACTCAACACGTTCTCTCGTTTTGTAGATCATTTTCTCATGTGAAGGAATTCCAAATGCCTCGCCAATAGCTGCAGGCATAAGGTTGGCGAACAATTTGCCATTAGGTGAGACGATATACCTGTGCTCAGGGTTGTAACAGTTAGCACACTCCATGATCAACTCCGGACACTGAATTGCTGGTGGAAAACCAACAGCTGCATAAATTCCACTTCTGACAATATTATGTGAAGTGATCGATGGACGATGGCCTCCAATTCCCATTATGCGACTTCTAAAAGCTTCCATGTTGAAAGAGCCCAAGTTCATGTCAGCCAACTTGCCCAGCCTCTAAGAGAACTTCCACTCTGGTAGGAAAGACTTGCTCAACTTCTTGATCATAGCCTGTCTGGACGCATTTTCCTTGCTGGACTCGGCATTATTTTCCCTGCCAGTTGCTCTTACTTCAGCCATTCTGCAAAAACAAAAGATAGTCATCAACAATTTAATTTAGAAAAAATAAAATCTCATTGGGGCTGGCAACAAACTTTTGAAAATGAGAAGCTGCAACACTATATTTAAACTTCAAACCTCAACTCTTTACTGCAGCAATAAAACTTTGAACACTTAGAAGAAAAATCGGCCAACATCACTTCAACAACCCCTCAGCTTCAAATTTATTTCACACTTAGAGCCAACTTCAACTTCAACACATTCCACTTTCCTCACACTGCAATCCTCTTTTACTTCAAGTCGAACCTCTTCACCAAGTTTTAGTTTGCACTTCAACAACTGATAAAGAAAATGAAAATCATCTCAATTCTTATAGCCAAGTCGATTTCTAGAAGAGGCCAATTTTAGCAAGAATTCGAATTTCCCTCCTCTGGCAGTTGCAACACTTGGCATCTGGCGTCTGGAATATTTTGACCTTCTAGAATTTCCAAAGATTCATCTCTACTGGTCGTACTTCACTAGCATTTTTAAAATCATCTTTTGAAAAAAATTAAATTCAACTGCATCCCCCTTAAGAAATTCATCTGACCAGTTGAGGCACTGGACTTTGATTTTATCCATCTCTGGCTTGAGAAGATTATTCTCATGAAGAATTTAATCAAATTCATCTAGGCAATTAATTTCAAATTTATCAGTCAAGGCATTTTATCTTCAACATCTTTTATTCCTTCTTGCCTTAGAAAATTTTAAAATCTTCCTTAGGAAATTCATCAATCAAGTGCCCATCAAAAATCTTCATCTCAAAATCCTTGGCGAGGTGTAGAAAATTTAAAATCCATTCCTTGTCGAAGATGTCTGATACCCAGAAGAAAATTCCTTTTAGAAAGCATCAAATTCATGGGTCTATGAACAAAGGGGTTCATTTAATTTTTGAATTTTAACCTTAGAAAAATATCTTGTCATCAAATTTATTCTCATTCTTCATCTCTGGGCATATTTTCTTGCTTGGCCTTGAAAATCTTCTTCAATCTCATGAAGTTGGAGTATTCTGACTCATCCTTGCCAATTTTATCCACGCCTCAGTGAATTTCATCACCTCACTCAGGCCTGGACGTATTCCTCTAGAGGTGAAATTTTATGCCTTAGAAAATTTTAAATATCATCACCAACATGGGCGCATATGAGAGGTCTAAGAGGAAATTTTAATTTCGCACACCTTAGATAATTTTTCTCCCATCCATCTTTCTCCAGTCATGGAGCATTTCACTTGGGGTGGAGGAATTTCAACAACACTTAGCACATCACCTTCAACACCCTTGGGCGCATTTAGCATGTTGAGGAAGAATTAACACTTAGCAAAATGTCTTAGCTTCATCTTGGACTTTGGCGCATTTTGCATACTGAGGAGGATTTAACTTCCAACGCCTTAGAACTTGTCTTTACTTCATCTTGGACTTGGGCACATTTCATGTGCTGAGGGGGAACTTAACGCGTAGCAACTTTTCCAATGTCCTTATAGCCTAGCAAGTTGGGCGCATTCAAGGGGTCAAGGAGGAATAACCCAACGCCTTGGTAAAATTTTCTTTGATGCCTCTTGAGATGGGCGCATTTTGAAGGTCAAGGAGGAATTTTGACTTCAACGCCTTAAAGCTTCCTCTAGCCTCTTCTACATTGGGCGCATATGCAAGGTGGTGAAGGAATTTCCACCAACTTTTGTCCTTTTCCCTGTCATTTTGGGCGCATTTGGGGGGTCATGTAGGAATAAGCCAACACTTAGAAATTTTTATCATCTTGACAACTTGGTGGGCACATTTGGGGGTAGGAGCAGGAATAAGCTAACACTTAGAATATTTTCCATCACCATCTTGAGATGAGGGCGCATTTAGGGGGTCAAGCAGGAACTTTGACTTGCCTTGGAAACTTTTCTCAACCTCACTTCATAACAAGGCGCATTTGGGGGGTCAAGCAGGAACTTCTTCAGACTTAGAATTTTTTTATCACCTCTATTTCTCCTTGAGGACGCATTTGAAGGTATGAGCAGGAATTTCCAAACTTGAAACTTTTTCCACCCTTCTGCCAGTCTCATCTTGGGCGCATTTCACAGGGGGTGAAGGAACTTTCTCAGACTTAGACATTTCTCTGGCTTGCTCACTCCTGTTTTACTATATTTAGTAAGTCCTCTGGTTTTCATTCCTTTGAAGCTTGGATTGATCCGAAATTTCAACCACAGGATCTTCATGACCAAGTTGATTTGTTCACACTGCCATCTCGTGCTGACTTGCTATTTATAGCATGTTTCTGGAGGTGTTTTACTATTTATAGTAACTGCTTGATTTCATAACTTCCACAACTCCGTTTAACTTGAAATCTGAATCACGTGATCCTCATGGGTTAACTTGTCTGTTCACACTTGCGCCTGCTGCTGACTTACTATTAATAGCCTGTTTGTGGAGTGCCTTACTATAAATAGTAACTGTTCAGATTGCCTTCAAATTTTACTAGTGGATAGCTTGAAAGATACTGGTCGCAGTGGGATACACTGGTTTTTGAAAATTCTGGCATTTGACCCCTCATTTTAGGTCATGAAGCTGGAAACCCTAATCTAACTTGCATGTTGTTTAAATGATCTTCGTTTGACTTCGTTTCTGTTGCAGGTCGCCCCGTTCATTATACTGAAGTGCTGGGCAGCTGCCGGAGTGGTCCTGCTAAAAATAGTAAGTCCCTGAAAAAGTGACCAACTCTACTTGCATGTCACATCACTGCGTAGCTCTTGAAAAACCCATAAAGAATAACTTGACATGTGCTGAAAAGTCTTACATGCAAACCCTAAAAATGGCCTCTGAAGACGACTCCTGAAAAAGATCCTGATCCTAGTTTGCATGTTATACCATTGCGAAGCTTTTGAAAAACCCACAAAGAATGTCCATACTTGAGTAGAAAATTCCAACATGCAAACCCTAAAAATAGCATCCGAAGGCTGAGTTCTGAAAGTTATCATCTCACTTTGCATGTTATATCATCGCGTAGGTCTTTGAAAACCCAGAAATATTCTCCAGACATGCATTGAAAAAACTTCGCATGTAAACCCTAAAATCAGCCCCTGAAGGTGAACTTGCTAAAAATAGAAAGTTGTCAGTTCTCGCTCAAATTTTGCTGACGAGTAGTTTGATGTGCTCTGGATGCAGTGTAGCAGTTAGAACTTCGAAAGGTGTTGAGAAAACGTCCCAAATTAGGCACTTACTAAAAATAGTAAGTCGTTAGAACTCAATGAAATTTTGTTGGGGACCTGCTGGAAGCATGGTGAATGTATTGCCAACCTCAGATTTCAATTCACTCACTCCATTTGACTACAAACTAGCCAAAAGACTCAAAACCCTAATTCTCAGACTTAGCCAAAATTTCACGATTAAGCTCAAAGGCGGGCACATCCCTAGAAAGGCGGATAGCAGAAAGAGAAAGAGAGAGAGAGAGAGAGAGAAAACCAAAGCCAAAAGACGAGGAATGGAGCAAAAAAAATTAGGGATTCCCCATTTTGAATAGGGTGATGTGTGAAAAGGTCACAACAGAACCCTCCTTCAAACTCAAAGTCTGACGATGCCAACTCCTCATTGATTGCCTGGTTCCTTAGTTCAATTACATATTTGCTTCCATTGCTCTTTATGGACAGTGTGTTACTCTTCCAGTTGTGATCTGATTTGGCTGCCACCAGCCATCCTCTTCCAAGCAACGCATTGTACACCTTTTTCTGTAGTGGAATGACTACAAAGTTCAGCAAGAACGGTTTTGTCACGATCTTCACCTTTTGCGCCATCAGTGTTGTTGACGGCTTGATACCATGTTGGTTGGCACCCACTAATTGGAACATCGGTGGCCAAAGGCTTGATGCCATGTCTTTGGGTAGTACGTTGACTCCTGGTCCTCCATCGACGATCGTGTTTATTAAATTATTTCCTCCTATCTCCACTTGTATGATCACCGATCTCTTCTCGACATCCACTTGTACGATTGCCGATCTCTTCCCGACATCCACTTGTACGATTGCCAATCTCTTCCCGACATTTACTGTCAACAACATTGGTTCGATGACTTGTTCCGCCTTGGATGGAGGTTTTTCTATCATCTCCTTCCTTCGACCTTCTTGTTGTTGGCGTTGTTCATCATTGACTACGTTCTTGATTGCCATTCCTAGTTTTGGCATAGACTGGAGAAGGTTCGTCACTTTGATGGGTATGGTGGTTTGCAGTACCTTCTGTACAATATTCTTTTTTGACTTCAACTGCCATGAGGTACTTGGAATCTCTTGATGGGTTCTTCGTTCCTTAGCCATTACCTATTCCACTTTTGCTTTGGCTTCCTTCATTCGTTGCTTTTCTGTACGTGGGTCAGGGTAGGTGGCTTTCTTTGTTTGTGCTTTGGTGATCACCAATACCTCTTTGTTCTAATCTTCTACCTCTATCATATTGATGCCTTTATGCTTGGGGCAGTTGGTGTCTTCGTGGTCATTTGGTCAACACCATTTGCATAGTTTTCCCCCCAAACTTTGACCATTTTGGCATTCCTTGGCAAAGTGGCCCCATTCATTGCACATCCTACATTATATCATGGGTCGACCATTGCTGTCATATTGTATTTTGCTTCTTTGCCTACTATTATTGCCTCTTCTGTTGTTCCGATAGCCTCTAGGGGATGCGTTGGAGTTGTTTGGGGGTTTTAGTGGTGTGTTTGGTGTGTTTGATTGTTCTCCTTGTGTAAGGAGCACTTACTTGCTTCTTGTTTTCAAGTTGTATGGGAATTTGTTGATGGAATGTCCCATCAGCTGGCAGATATCACAAAATAGCTTTTTCAGGCAATTTGCCTTCGTGTGATCTCCTCCCTTATAGTCAGTGCACCATAATTTTCTGGTTTCTCTCGTACTCTCCTTCTCGGCCATTAATTCCATCATTCTTATCATGTCTTTCCTTAATGCTTGGACGGTCTTTGATTCGCCATCCCTGCTATTGTTTGTGCTCTCATCATCGTCCGTCTTCCTTTTTCCTTGGGAGGATGTTTTGTCTTCACTTTCTATGTCCATTTCTCGATTGTATCCTTCAGCATACGATGATGGAGGTATGACTTTCATCTTTTTCCTTAGCGACGGTAACAACCGTTTGATGAACCATCGTTTGTTCAACTCGTTGGTCGACATAGTCTCTAGCTTCACCAACAACTCCTTGAGCCTACGATTATAGGCTTCTACGTTTTCATGCTTTCCTTGCTTTTTGTTGTAAATCTTGGCTACGATCTCATTGTCATCTCTCAAGAGTTTGAATTCTTCCACAAATGCTCTCTTCAGTGTTCTCCATGAAACTTTCTGTGCTGCTTCGAGTTTAGTGTACCAATCTATGGCTATGCCTCTCAGCATTGTTGGGAATGCTCTTAGCCAGTAATCCGCGTCATCTTGCCCATTTGCTGTCCATATCGTCTCAGATGTCTTGCAATGTCGTACCGGATCCCTTGACCTGTTCCCTGTGAACTTCGGTAGTTTCTGCCTTTCCACGCTTGCTGCTAGATCTACTATTTTTCTTCTTTGATGTCCTCTCTATGTGTTGGACCTAATTGGACTGTTTCTTCCAAAACGTTCTGGTGCCTCTCTTCTATTCTTAGCCACATACGGGTCTTTCACACGTCCCCTCTCAACGTCCTTTGCACTTTGAGTCTCATGGGGTTCGTCCCTGTACTCCCTCTGTCCGGCGGTCTTTGGCTTGGATCCTCCAATTCTCACTTCTTCATCGTTTGATATGGACAACTCTTGAATGCGGTGTATGCTGTTCTCAAGTTCTTTTGTTAATTCATTTTCATTATTTTTATATTTTTCTGCCTATTATGGACGGTGTCCTGAAAGTGTCTTGGTTTTGTTTGTTGACAAGGTTTTTGTTTAGTTTGGTAATGTCTTTGTTTATCTCATTAAGGTCTTCATTTGCTTCTTCAACGATTTGTTTCAATCTTCTTTGGCGGTCTTCCTTTTCTTGTAATCTCAATGATCTTCATAGTTGTTCTTTAGCTGTTTCTTGCCCACCTGGTGTTCGGTTTTTATCCTTATTGGGTCAAATGGGCATTAATTTTTGGGAGTACACCTATGACTGGTTTTGCGTTGTTCCTCCTCCTGTTTGCTTCGTTGCTCGTACCGTCGCAGTATTTACTGCCTTCGCCGTTCTTGGTCACTCTTAGCTTGAAGGTCTTGCATTATACTGTAGTGATGAGTGATCAACCTTGGTAGTCGGTTGAGGAGTTGGTCAACCTTTGGGTTGACGTGCAGTTTGTCCCTGATGATTGCCTGAGGGATCTCTCGCCTAAGAGCCTCCCTCCTTACGTGATCCCTCAATGAGATGTCCCATAGGTTTATGAGATCCTCTGTCAGCGCGTCTTCCCTATCTTCGTTCGCTTGCACTGGCTCTTTGGTTGGCTGACCCATTACGACACCATTCTCCCATCGTGGTGATGTTTACCAGGTTCACATTGGCAACGGCGCCAAATGTTTACTCTCTAAATGGTTTAACAAACAAACATGAAGTAAACGAGAATATATAGTAACAATTACAGAGCATACCATTCACATGATAATTGCACAAAATAGAGTATTGCATTCATTCATCAATTATATCAATAATTATGTCACAATATCATAATGTCTCGACTGCAATGAAATGATCCCATAAATAGCTAGCCGATGTTGGTTGAGATACCAACTGTCGGCAATGATTCCTACAACTACTCAACTATCAGGATTAGTTCTCGATTACGACTCATATTACTCTAATGTTGTGCACTAGTATTATTTTATTTATTTTATATTCTATTAGTTTGGCCAACTATAACTTAATTATTTATAAACATGGCCGATTACACTTATGAAGGGGGCATGAAGTTGTGGGATGTAGATCTAGAGTTTATTGTCTTGGATTTTTCAGCTGCCACACAATCTTAAGTTTTTCTAGAGTTCGATTCTCAACATACTTTTATAGTGCGAGTGTCACTAGGGCTGCATATGGTTCTTCTAATCTACTTGCATCATCTAATGTCAATGATGATAATAATGTTGGTCTTCATGATGACCCATATGTTGCTGATTACTAAATATATTATTTTAATATTAAAGTTTGAACCAATGAACAAAGAATATCTATCATGAGATTCAAGTTTTGGCAAATAGATATCAAATTTGGATTTAGTATATTGTATTTCAATTTTGTGATATTTATGGTGGTTTTGTTTATCATATGCGTGATTTGTTGTATTCTGAATTTAATTCTTGTCTTGAAGCTGCAAATATGTATGTATTTATGATTTTTTTATTTGTTTTTGTATAGACATACACAAAGGCACCCAACCCCCCAAAAAATTTCAGTTGTACCAACATACCGTACCCACACACCCATATTTGTACCTAGAATCTTTCAAGAAGGAAAAACTGATTTCTTGCATGTTACATCATAGTCTCAGCTTGCATATATGTCCACCAATGCCCTTCCTAAGAATACTTTTCCTAGTCTTTGTGGTCACATTGAGCTTAACAAGTTACACTCAAAGGAGGATGAGGAGTAGAGTTTTGCATGAAAATTTTGCCATATGGTTGTTGGAATATGTGTAATCTTGATTTTCACTTTTTACTGTATGTTGTTAGCCCCCACCTATAGTCATGTGTAATAATATTTTAGGTCAAGTTGGTCTCATCATATATGAATCCCTTGGATGTGTATATAGTATATATATAGATACCAATCTCATGGCTTATCATCTTTTGTTTTTTAGATATACAAATTGTATTATATACATGCTTCTCCATGCTCTCTCTTTGTGTTTGTGTTTACTGAATCTTTTTAACTTCATTTGTAAAGTGTTTCCATTAGATTTTTGTGTTTTGGAGTGCACTTTGGCATTGTCAAAATGCCTCCCAAATCCTTAAAACCTTACTGAAATTTGGATGTGATATTTGCATGGTGAGGAAGTATGAAAATAATTGTCACTCATCAATTTCATTTTGAATCAATTTAGTAAAAATTCTACGGGTAAATGTAATGCTTATAACACTTAAATGGCTGGAATCGTTCCTACTTGTTATATGCTTAGAAGATTAGTGTTTATTATCAGTTAAAAGTAAAACACTAACCTAACCTAGCTTTAATTTAAGTTAAATTAAATTTGGCCCAGCTTAATTAGGATGAGGGCAATGCCTTATTCTATTTAATGGCCTGTAACCATTACTGTGGGTTACACATTGAGTTCTCTCTCATATCTCGTGGTATTTTTTTATTTGGTTCATTGGTGTGGTAGTGCAGTGTTCGTTATTTTTCATTGATGGAATCTTGCATTTCTCTTAATTGAAGTTATGTTTGAGGAGCACATTTACTGACAAGCTGTACCTGGATTGATTGAGGATAAGGTCCATTTTTTCATTATAATGGATTGCTTGTTTGTATATTTATAACAACAGCAGTTTCTTTTTGATACAACTGATTTCATTGTCTGTAGATTTAAATTCCTTAAACATTAACAGTCAATTATAACATTGGTTTCATATACTCAGTCTGAGCTATTCTTAGTAAAGGGTATCTTTCGTGAGTTGAATACTAAAATAGGAATTTAAAGATAAGTGCTAAATTATGATTTGTCTATTGCAATCCATGGAGGCGTAAAGGTGCACTGGAAGCAGTTTTTGGTTCTGCCTCATTTTGATAATTGTGGCAAAGAACTTTGGATGTTCCCTGCTTGCTAGATTTTATGATAACTAATAGCAATTGTGATTGCTTGATCTGCTTATCGTTATTTTGTCATTGGATAGCAGTGAATTGGTTTCTAACAAGAACATTATCATTAACAGGATATTGAATGATAAGGAATCTTTGACATATTTGTGCATGTTATTTCTGAAGTTCATCCTACAGAATGGTGGAACTTTTTCTTCTGACTGGTATGGGTGGATTCCTCAACCTCTTTGATAAGAGGAATTGAAGTTTGATGCATGAAATTTTGTATTCTGTCACAAATCGTATTTTCTTATATAATTTTTAAAAATAACTGCATCATGTTTTATGCCATGAGGCTGGAGTTTAGTCAACCATGTTCTTTTTAATAAGATGCTACATGTTGTTTGTTTAGAAGGAAATGTTTTATGAATTTTTTGATATAAAAACAAAATTGCTTTAGGTAGCATGCATTTCTGCTGTTCACGAGGTTTGGAATTTATACAATTTGTATTTGTAAAATTTATTAGCTATTTGTTTTCATTTCTTTTCAGGAGATAAAAGAATCAAGAGATGGTTCTATTGCTATATTGGGGCAGTGGTTTTACCGGCCTGAGGAAGCTGACAGGAAAGGTGGAGGGAATTGGCAGTCCCATGATTCCCGTGAACTATTTTATAGTTTCCATCGTGATGAAGTTCCAGCTGAATCAGTTATGCATAAGTGTGTTGTACACTTTATTCCACTGAACAAGCAGATTCCACCTCGTTCAAAACATCCAGGATTTATTGTGCAAAGACTTTATGATGTAGTTGAGAAAAAACTTTGGAAACTAACTGATAAGGACTACGAAGATTCCAAGCAGAAAGAAATTGATTCGTTAGTGCAGAAAACCCGAAATGTTTTGGGAGAACTTCCTGATGTTATATCAGATGAACTCACAGCTGATCAGGAAGAGACTGAAAAGAACAAACGGAATCTCCGAAGAAGAACTCTCACACCTTTGAGCATACAGAAGGATGAAGATGCAACTGGAAGAACAGAACCATTTGGGAAAGTAGAAACTCCAGGGACTTCTATACATGAAGGGCAGGGTGGAAACACTTCTGAGATCTACACCATTTTATTAAATCACAAGAAGCTAACTGGAGTGAGATCACGAGATAGATGGCTCGAGAAAATCATGCAAGGAGTGAAACATATGTGCAGTGTAAATAGACAGATAAATTCTGAAAACAAATTGCAGGGGAATACTGAAGCTAAATCTGTGTCTGCTGAGGGTGAAGCTCAAGAGCAGGCTCAAAAGACTGTAGATCGATCAGATGGATCACTAGAGGAACTAACCAAAGACAGTAAGGTATTTTCCATACTATTTTGTGGAGTGTTTTATGTTTCTGCTATTCTGACCATGGAAATCCTCACATGAAACCTTAAATTGAACTCAGCAAACCGTCTTGGTGGCTTGCATCTGTAAACCCTGAACATTGAAGATGAAGCCTTGACGGTCCAACCTTAGTCCTTGTTTGAGAAAAACTTCCCATGGTCTACATTGTCAAATCATCAGAACATCAACATTGAAGCACTTTGAATAAAAAGTGAAAGAAATGATAACTTTTATGTGTTTGCCTTCCAAACCGTTATTATAATATGTCAAATCTGTGAACTTGGTGTGACGAAACTCTTATCATAGATGTTGGAAGAACCATAGTTTACATACTCTCTGGTTACTCTCCGAGTAGCCGAGTAATCTTCAAAAAATTTGCATGCCGAGTAATTTCTGCTTTTACTTGCGGGCAGTATGCAGATGGATTTTCTCCCATCAAATTATTGAGTAATTGCCAGTAGCTCACAAAAAACCAACAAACTTGGCATGTTTTTGTGTGTATAAATATGTCTGTGTGTGTATATGCATGCAAACTTGGCATCCTGTGTATGTTTATAGATATGTATGTGTGCACAGTGCAGTCCTGAGTATACACATACATAAATATCCACACACATTTGCCGAGTTTTTCCGGAGTCGAAATTTTTGGGCTTGGTGAGTACTCTCCAATTCCGAGTATGTAAACTATGGGAAGAACGGAATCAAGTGTGAATCCTTAGAAACCTATGACAAAACTTGCAAACAAACTATCTTCCATGCAAGAGCATGCTTCTTGAGTCAATGTGCAGTTGTTACTCTAATTTGAAGTTCACTTTTTCACTTAAGTAAAAGAGCACATGTTTACTTTTTAATGTTTTCTAATTGACACTTAGTCATGAAGCACCTTTCTCATCACTTATACACCTTTTTGATATGTTTGATCACTGACTTATGTTATGTCCCTAGCCGGAAATAATGTAAAATACACAAATTTTCTGATTTGTGCAGCTTGAAATAAATATAGAATATAAAACGTAGATGCCAAACTCCAATAATTAAGTTCTGATCAACAGCATTAATGGCAACAATAGATTTAGGAAGCCCTTGCTTACCAAACTGTCATGAATATTGCAGCAGATCTGATAATAAATAATGTTGATATAAGTATGGAAACCGTCCTATGCCAAACATAATCAATTGTGACAGAAGATCTAAATAATAAAGGCTGATGTAATCATGACAGCAGTTGTAAGCAAATAAACTTGTGTAACAACAGACAAATGATGAAACCCTTATGTTTTCAAAATGTTGAAATTGGTATTACTGAAATTTGGCACTTACAAATACTGATGTGAACAACAAATACACCTTGGGACAACAACAACAAACTTTTATGAATATTATTAACAAAACCCAACATATTATTTACCATAAATATTGAAATAAATACCTATCATTGCCATGGCAGTGTAGCAAACTAAAATTAAAGATAAATTGTGAACTTTTAGGACAAATGTGATCCTTGGATGGAATCACCTCAAATGGACAAGAGGGTTTTTGTCTTCCAATCCAATGATAGAAACCAAGAGGGTTTTTGTCCTTTGGATCTTCTACACCAAACGGTTTTTGTCCTCAAGTGCTCAATTTCTTAAAAAAGAATCGATAACAAGAACAAATCTTATAAATGACCAATTAACTCTCCTTTTATAAATTCCTTTTGAGCCTTCAGTTTGAATTTCCGTTTTTCACTCATAAACATTTAATAATGCTTTTTAAAAATAAAATATTACATAGGCCTTATAATGTCTCATTTTTATTAAATTAATATTAATATTTAAGTTCTTTTATGTTAGTTTTTATGATCAGATGTAAGAGCAGAAATTTAATTCAAAATCAGACACAATAACACAGCATATACACTGGGAAAACCCTCCACTTGAGGGAGAAAAACCCAGCAACAATATATCACTTCTATATTGAATAACAACAAATGATGAACTTCTTTACAATGAGGCTAATTATGAGGCCAAGAATAGCATCACAATCTGATGCTAACACAGAACCAATATGAAGCTTGTGCTGATGACAAATTTAGTCTTCTACAATGCTGGATCGGCCTCTTCAAAATTTCGATCTGCCTATGAAGTATATCTTCACACTTACTTGCACTAATGTATATCGAACTTATGATGAATATCAAATATGAATAATTTACAATGGAGGAGCATCGTGTATATATACACATGAATGGAAGCGATGCATCTCTTCTAACCTTCATGTTGGCCTCCACCAAAAGTCGTGTCTCCAAGACACATGAAGTCGGCCTCAAAGAATCGCAACACTTCATGAAATCGCGCCTAAGGATGCCGGCCTCAATGATTAAATAAATAAAGCATCATTTAATAAATGACGTGCGTCTTCATAAAATTCGTCTTGCA
Source organism: Sequoia sempervirens (assembly GCA_007258455.2). Classification (NCBI taxonomy): domain Eukaryota; kingdom Viridiplantae; phylum Streptophyta; class Pinopsida; order Cupressales; family Cupressaceae; genus Sequoia; species Sequoia sempervirens. The sequence goes on from VDFB02193867.1 coordinate 224,093,872, forward strand.
ATTTAAATAGCCATTAGGCTATAATTTAAATTGCCCTTCATAGATCGAACTGGGCTAGAAGTAGAAGCCCGATGCTGCTTCTAACATCAACATTTTAAACAAACATAATTGGGCCAAACTTAAAATATTATTATTAAATTATTTCTCTTATTTAATACCTTAGTCTACAAGAAATAAGGAATAGGCTATAGGTCAATTAATTCTCTTAATTTTGAAAAGGGGACATGACAACTTAAGTGATTTTCTCTCTCTAGGTGTACCTTTTGGTCCCATTTACACTTTTCTCTTCTAATTTAAAGTTCACTTAAGTGACTTTCTTTCTCTAGGTGCACTTTTTGGAGATTTATTTTTCACTTAAAACATGTCACCTCCCCCAAGCTTGTGCTTTCTGAATTATACACCTCTTTCCATGTTTTAAAGTTAGCATTTAAGTCATGGATCGTTTGTTTCCTCATTTAGGCACCTTTTGGACCGAAGATTCATTTCTATTCTAATTTCATGTTCACATTTTCACTTAAGGCTCACTTAGTGTCCTAATTTATCATTGACATAGGACAGTTTATGCACTATTTTACTTAAAGTCCACTTGTCATTGTTCCATGAGGACCCATCCTTCCCCCATTAATGGGCCATTTTTGGGGATTGGGATGTCCCTAGGATTTGGTTATGATGACGAAATGTCTCCTTGCCAACCTTCCATCGTTGTGTACAAGTGGGGATGTCCCCAGGATGTCCTTGCAAAAATAGAAGACATCTTGAGTGTCTCCTCCTATAGGAGATGTTGGGGGATTCTTTGATGTCCCTAGGACAGCCAAGGGATATGTGGATGTCCCTTGTTTGTCCTAGGGACACTGGGGAGTCCCCATGCTGGCCAAATTTTATCTATGCCTTGAAAAATTTGATATCTCAATGTTTTGAACAAATAGACAACACAATGGGATGTACAAATAGTTGACCTTGGAAGAAAGAAACAATGTTTACGTAGTATTGTAGAGAAAATAGACTATTACGAAAAATATAACACAAAATGATTACCAAGATATTCGATAATTAAACAAGGAGCAAAAGACTCCTTAAATAAGAGTTATAAAAGATTGATTTGTAAAGGATAAGAGCAACAACTAATAAATCAAAAGGATAAGAGCTTAAAGAATAAAAGATTACTCCTAAAGTCTATTCTAAAGACTAATTGACCATTATTTACTAAATACTACAATATTGCTTTAATACCCTCCTTTACGGGTGTAGTGTCCCTCCAGTTGCGACACCTTGTTTCGTTTGTTTCTGTTTAGTTGCTAGTTGCTTTAGTTGTGTTTGATACTATGCTGTTTTATTTTCAGTTATGACTCCGACATTATGCTGGTTTTATATTGTGTTGATGATACATTTGGTTGATCGTCTGATCACGTTTGTGTGGCGACAATAGGATGAACATTATGTGTATTATGATGATGTATTTGATGTTATTTATGATGCAGTACTATTTGTTAGTCTTGGTGAAGGAGACAGTGTAGCATTACTCACTCGTGAGTACCCTGCTACGCTGCGACTCTCCTTCACAATGTGTTTGTCGATTTATGTAGATGTTTCTTAAGTACTTAAGTTGTAATTGGAATGACTTTTAAAAAAAAATTGTACGGTTATTTTGCTACCTTTTTTGTGTTCTCTGGGTTCCTTGACGGGGCGTTACAACTGGTCAATCTACTAATAATACCAAGCTTATCTTGTAATTTGACAAATTTGTCAAGAACTAAAGACTTGGTAAGAATGTCTACGGTTTGATCTTCAAAGGACAATATTACAACATCATCGATCCATCTTCTACAAGTTTCTTGATGAAATGTGTCATGCCCTTGCCACGCAACCAAATTGCAACATTATTAAACCTAAGCGACTGAAATAAGGGAAGATTATTAATAGCAATTAGATGATTATCAAATAGGCCAACCTAGATTAAAATAATCGCATGCCGATCTAGATTAAATTAATTGCCGACTGACTCATATTAAAAAAATAAATGGGCAGTGACTATTAAAAAAGGAGGGGGGAGGGGGGGCGATTGAGATAAGGAGGCAACACCCTATCTTGGAAAAGAGAACAGTTAATAAATAACAAAAAAAATAATAAATAAAATAAATAAATAATAATTAATCAAGGGTAGTGCTTCATATGGGAAAAGGCATGGCCCTTGACAAGGGTATGAATGGTGAAGGGGACATCCCTTCGCCCCCTTAAGCAGGGGATATATAAGAGAGGGAAAATCATTTGAAGAAGGCATGAATGGAGATCAATGAAGCAGATGGGAAAAAGGATAAATGGAAATCTGATTTGGATAAGAAGACAATAAGAAATTAGAATTATTAAGCAGTGATAATTTGAATTATAAGGTAGTAAGATACAACAAACTTTATATTTCTGCAGTAGTTGGTATGCTACATATTTGAATCCAATATTTATTAGTTTGTGAATTTAGTAAAGAACGTATTTATTTATTTAATTAACTTGCTAATTCTTCAAGAATCTTAAGATTAGTAATTATTCATTTGATTCTCATAAAGCAAGCATATTAGGAATTGGGAAGGAAACATAATAGGGAGATGCAGGAGTACGAGTTCCTTCAATTAAGTAAACCACCCACTGAGATGGATTGCTTGTGGGCCAAGGGGTTTGATTGACTTGGTTGGTTGTTCGACGCTTTTGGGCTTAGTTGTGGAGGACAATCTCCTCGAGCCGCATTGTGCTTTGCCCCTCAAGTTCCTAACATGGTTGGCTATAGTGTGCATGTTACATTATCCTTTTTTGTGATGGTTATTTTCCTAAATTGAATTGCTATTGTGTAATTTAGTGAAAGAATACTCTTTTAAATAAATTGTATTATTGGATTTGTTAATTTTGGGCAAAAATTAGGTACTCCCTCAATGGGGGACATTACATATTGTGTGTAGGACTTAACCAAGATTCATATCTTATAAAGGGCATTTCAATGGGTAAATTTACAATCTTAAATGTATTAAATTTTTTATTTTGGATTCTAATTGTGCTTTTATGGAAAAATCTACGAATATCCCAAGTAGGGGACATTACAAAATGACAGTGAAGCTCCACATGTTTGGTACACTCGTGGAAGATTGGATTCTTGGCAAGCTTTAGCACCCTGTGATTGTCACAATACAAAGGTGAAGGCTCTGCTTGAGACATGTACATATTTGAAAGCATCCTTTGAAGCCATATTGCCTCACACGATACTTTGACAGTTCCTTGATTGTTTGCTTTTGTTGAGGAAAGAGCTATTGCATGTTGGTCCATGTGACTGCATCCATGCCAAGGCTAAAAACATATCTAGAAGTGGATTTTTTGCCATTGACAAAACCTATGCAATTTGAATTTGTGAACCCAACTAGTCGAGGATCTTTGCTTTTGCTGTACAAAATGCCAAAGTCAAGTGTACCTTTTAGATATTTCAATACCCTCTTTGTTGCAACCCAATGTTTTGCCTTCGTGGCTGTCATGAATTTGGAGATGAAACTCACAACAAAGCTCAAATCAGGTCTAGTGGCTGTACAATAAATAAGGCTGCCCACTAGTTGCTTCAAATGTGATAACCCACCTTGATCTGGGTTATTTGAATTTCGCCAACAATATAGATAATAAAGAATTTTTTGCAAAATGACATTTCTAAACAGCTGCAAGAGATAAATAACCAGATTTAATTAATGATTCAGAGGTTACATATGATTCATACCTGGAATGTGCTAGGTAGGGATTGTGCAATTGGCGGAAGTGACCTCTTTCTTATTCTAATCTGCTGATATAAACTGAAAATGCTGAATGAAACTTCAAAGTAAATTTGTGAATGCTCATATGATAATCTCTATGTGAAACCATCCAAACAAGAGACCTTGGGTGATCTTCCACACCTGTAGACTCTGTCCTAATCGAGGGTTTTCATCCTCAGATCAGCTTGGGATTCCATACTTGCAAACCCTTGTTGCTCAACTTTCTGTTTCTTTATATTAAATTTGGATGCTTGTAACAAAGCATAGGCATCTTATTTATAGATTTTGAGAGCTTAAATCAAAAAGTCATGTTGACTTTAGATATTTTTCCTATGAGTTGTCATCCTTATCCTCTGTAGATAAGATTCACCTTTTTGCTTTATGAGTTGTCAATCTTATGTTGAGTTGTCATTCTTATCCTCTGTGGATAAGATAGTTTGCAAACCTTATCCTCTGTGGATAAGATATTTTGCAAGCTTTATCCTCTGTGGATAAGATATTTTGCAATCCTTATCCTTATCCCTTGACTTTGATTTTGACTTCCTTTGACTTTGACTTTCTTCCCTTGGCTTTGACTTTGACTTTGACTTTGACTTTGACTTTGACTTTCTTCTTGTGACTTTGACTTTGACTTTGACTTTTGCAGAAAATATTTTCCTTTTCTTTTTAGCAAGGAACTGCAAGAGTGTCGTTACTGACCTTGATGTTACTAAAAATAGTAAGTAGCAAGGAACAAGTCCTGAATTGCCTCATAAGGCCAACCAACCAACTGAAACATTGAGCTGAATATGTAGAGATGAATACACAAGCCTGCTTAAAACCCCTGAATACCCTCCAAAGGGTTCCCTAAACGTCTCATTAGCCTATGAGAAGCAAATAGTAGGCTAACCACTTCAAGATATAGATCTCGGAAAAAAGGGGACATTACATGTTGACTCATTTTAATACCTTTGAGTTTGTTTTGGTTGAAATCTTCGTCTGTTTCTCCATGGATGTAGACAAGATTTTGCAATCTATCATTCTGAACTTGTCAAGTAAACTCTTGCCATATTTGGATTGAGAAATAAAAATACCAGCACTTGTTTGCCAAAATTCTAAACCTAGGTAGTAATGTAGGAGGCCTAAATTAGTCATGTTGAAAGCTTTACTCAAATTACATTTGATTTGTTCAATCCATAGAAGCATAAATCGGCAAAAAATCGTCAAAATCGCGATTTTGAAAAAATCTGGGAGGTTGCCGATTTTTTCCCTGCAAAAATCCTGATTTTTTCAGCAGTCAACGCTTGTCAAAAAATCGTTGAAAATCATCAAAAAATCGGGATTTTTCGACCAAAAAATCCGGAAAAAACGTGAAAAAATCGCGTGTAAAAAAAAATCCCTAAAAAAAGACGTGTTTTTTGCCAATTTCCGTCACGTTTTTGACCGGACTGTGAAGGAACGCGGACTGCGAAAGAGAACGCGCGGGCTGAGAAGGAAATCGCACGCTGCCTGTGAAGGAAATCGCGCCGACTGAGAAGTGGTAGGGTTTGTCTGTCATTTTTGTTTGTTTGTATTTTTTTTTAGGGTAGAAACAAAAATGCGATTTCCTTTGGTAGGGTTAAATTTATAGTTTAAGTTTAAATTTTTTAATGTTTAAACTTTATAAGAGACACTAAGTATATTTCTTTATATATTTATGAAAATGACAATATATCTAATTTTAAAAAATATATAATATAATTTAAATTAAATTGATCATAATTAATATATATAATTTTAAAACATTTTATGTTTAAATTATGTAATATATATAATATAAATTTATTATAATTAATATATATAATTTTTAAGATATAATTTTACATATTTGATATTTTTTATTTCATAATAATATATAAAATTTAGTTTTGCTTATATTCTTATTACTTATATAATTAAATTATTAATAATATTTTAATATATAATTTTAAAAATATAATATTCCTATATTATAATTATATAATTTAAAAAATTATAATTTAATGTTTAGATTTAGAATTTAATTTCAAATCCGATTTATAATAATTAGAATTTAATGTTTATATAATTAGATTTATAATTTAATTTCAAATCCGATTTTTTCACGATTTTTCAAAAAATCCTGATTTTTTGGTTTGCCGATTTTTTCCCCAAACGATTTATGCTGCTATGGTTCAATCAAATGCACCTCACTACCTTTAATGATGATATCATCCACATAAATGACTGGTAGAATGATCTCATTGCTTACGCTTTTGATGTATAGATTTGGATCCAAAAGACTTCTTTGGAATCCTTGTTCAACCAAATACTTGTCAATTTTAATGTACCATGCCCTGGGTGTGTGCTTCAGGCCATAAATAGCTCTCTTAAATCTGCATGCATGATGCTTCTTTGTTGCAACTTGAAAACCTTGGAGTTGAGTCATGTACACTTCTTCCTCCAAATCGCCATTGAGGAATGCACTCTTTGCATCTATTCCATGGACTTTCCAAGCAAACTGTGTTGCCATGGCTAGAACTAAACAAATGGTGCTCATCTTTGCTATAGGAGCAAAGGTCTCATAGTCAATGCCTTATCTTTGTGAGAACCCTTTGCAATCAATTGTGCTTTGTACTTGTGAAGTTAATGTCAACTTTGTATTTGAATTTGTACACCCTTTTGTAGCCCATGGGATTCTTCCCTGGTGGAAGATTTGAAAGATTCCAAGTTATTTTCATAAGACTCTTATTTTTGATTTCCATGGCCTTTTCCCATTCAAGTTTCCTTTTTGTCTTTGCAAATTCTTGGGTCTCATAAACTCGTTGAAGATTGGCCATGAGAGCAAATTAATTGTGTTTTTTCTCTTGCCTCTCAATGATCTACCTTAGATCATTTCATCATCTCAAACATCTTGAATGGTGCTTTCCCACAACTTTGGTATCTTCTTGGAATTCTCTTTTTCCAAACCAATTACTTCTTGTTTCTTTGTCATTTGGATGCTACTTCAAGTTATAATTGAGAAATTCCAGAAATTCTGATACTAGTATTTGCTTGGGAGACCCGTCATGCTCATAATCCTCTCCCTCTACATGTGAATCTTCGTGAAGCTTAATACTTGAATCTTTAGCTACAATAGGTTGTTCTTTTGTAATTTTGAACTTTGGAGAGAGTTAAACGGGGATAGTTTCCTCATCAATTACAACATCTCTATTGAATGTCAAGTGGTTAGTGTCCACATCAATAAGCCGATAGGATTTGTGGTTGTAACTCTACCCTGTAAGTATTAATTTCTTATTCTTAGGGTCTAATTTAGTTCTCATTTGATGTGAAATCCAGGCATATGCTAGAGAACAAAAGACCTTAAGATGACTCACTTTGGGTATCCTCCTAGACCATGCTTCCTCAAGATTTGCCCAATCCTAAGGATGGGCCATGGAGGAGTGGAAATCCCACTCAAGTTCTGCCCAATCCTAAGGCAAGGATGGGCCATGGAGGAGTGGAAGTCCCACTCAAGTTCCGCCCAAACCTAAGGAGAGGATGGGCCATGGAGGAGTAGAAGTGCCTAGACCACTTGTGATCTCCGCCCGATTCCACTAGTAGGTGAAGTGTCTTCCGAGGTTGTAACATGGATGGGGAAAGCAGGTACAAGTTGCCAAGGGAGAGTTGTGGTATACAATTTCTTAGGCTTGGCTATGGCTTTGGGTGGACCTACCATGTTGCCCCTCCTAGTTCATAATAGTTGCATTAATGATAAATTTATAAATGTGATGCCATAAGCTAATGCTAACCAATGTATATGTGCATGTGTGAAAAAGTTACTCGTGTGGTGAATGTAGGTCAACCCAGGATCACCATCATTAAAGAGTTATTGTTGCATTGGCATTGATGGTTTGTCATTGATGTCAAAGGTTGTTTATGAGGGTTTGTCATTGATGGTTTGTTCATGAAGGTTTGTTGATGTCAAAGGTACTTCATTTGTTAAGACATTCAAGTTTGATAAGTTTCTTGCATTGGTTTTGGTTGATGAGTAATCAAGGCATCAAATGTCAGTATCAGAGCTTCTTGCATTAGTTTTGGTTGATGAGCATCAAAGCATGATGCTGGTATTCAACATAAGAAGGTTGGTGCATAAGTCTTGAAGGCATGGGATTCGTCAAAGTATCAAAGTATCAAAGCATGATGTCGATATTCATTGATCATTCATGAAAGTGCTTCTTTCTCAAGTATTCTGCATCACAGAAGGTTGTTATCTTTCATGTTTCAGTTAGTAATACGGGTAGAGAGGCTGTGGTGTAAAGTGTCTTTAGGGGTTGGTGAATTTTTCATGCTTCACAACTTAAAAGTCTGATTATCATTAAGACACTAAGACCTTTCAACATTCTAAAGACCTAGGGTTTCATGTGTTGTGAGGGTTTTTAAAGCAAAATCACTTCTTCTTATAATTTGAAGTTGACTTATAGTCACTGGTCATCATTAACTAAGGCGACTTGCCCAAGGTTTTTAACACATCCTTCAACTGGCCCTCGTTTATGAAGTTACCTGTCAAGTAAGTCAAAAGACTTGCTTAATTCGTTCAAGTAATGATCAACGACTCCCTTTTAAAGTTGATTTTGGAGGCAAATGGAGATCGAGGGCTCTCATTAAACTTTCCAACAGTTACTTCTTGTGGCATTTTCTTTGACGGGAGGTAGAACGTCATAGTGGCTTTTACAAATTTGTTTCTATTTGAATGTGAAAGTCATTAGTGGAGTTTTTGTTGGCGCCAATTCTAAAGGTATTCTTTTTGCCTTTTGCATGGAATGTGTGTGAGCCGAGGTAATGTGAAAAAGTAGATTTTTGGTTTTGAGAAAGCTTAAATGAAAAGAATGGTATCTGCAGAGTTTGAGAATGGAGTGATCATGTCTGCAACCTTTCATATAATGTGATTGACAGTTGAGCTTCTTTGAAAAGAATGGTGATTTAGAATTGCAAGTTCAGGAATGGTGAATTCAGAATACCCTGTTCAAGAATAATGAATTCAGAATTGCATTTATCTTGAATCTAGTGTGTGATATTTCTTGTATTTGAAATGAAATGAGCTTTTTATTCAAGGTGGTGAATCTCTCATAATCAAAATATGGTGATTGCAGAAAGTATGGATGAATTATTTTGAATTGCTACTTTAGTTTGTTGAATATGCTGTGACAGTTCATAAGGTGTTGAGTTTGCTGTGGCAGATTTGAATATGTTTTTGACAAAGAAAGTATAATCTTTTGATTGAGAGAAGGTGACAGTGTTGATATGAGTTTCTTACTTCCTTCAAATACAAGATGATGCTGAGTTTTGTGAGAGCTTAAAGACGTGATGGCTATATGTGAGATGCTATTATGTACGAATGGTGTTAAAAGCCTTGATAATCTTTGTTGAAACTTTGTTTGAGCAGCGTTTTGGAGTGAAACAGGGTAACCCTCTGTAACCTATTATTTTTCTTTTGAAGAGTGTCTATAAGACATGAAGTTTTGCTAGTGAGGCATAGGAATCAGCCAGTGAGGCTTGTGTTATTTACCAGTGAGGCTTGTTGTATTGCCAGTGAGGCTTGACTATTAGCCAGTGAGGCTTGTTGTATTGCCAGTAAGGCATACAATTTGTAAATAGCAAGTTTTTGGCCAGTGTGGCTTAATAAAGCAATTGTTCAGAGTGGTTTTTTCACCCTTTTAGGGTTTTTCCACACATAAATCCTATGTCTTAATTCTTCTTGATGATGTGTTGCTTTGTTCATGGTTGATCATTCCTGTTTTAAATGTGGTATTCTGATTTGCACATCTTTGTGATTTTGATAACATACAACATCTAGAGACTTTGTGTAATCAGGTGTTTTGAATTTTGAAATTGGCTTTATTAGACCACTGATTCACCCCCCCCTCGTGGTTTTGTACTTCAACAGTTATCCGTTTGATAAGGTGAAGAACCCCAACCCTAGTTTGGGGATTTTGTGATCAATAAACAAACCTTAGGGAGAATTGAGACAAGGGACATTATAGTGAAATGTTGAGATGCTCTAGAATCTATGTACCATGCAGATGACTTGGACTGATCTGCTAGTCATTTGGCTATAAAAGTATAGAAAGCTGACTCCTCAGAGTGCTCTGTGACATGAGCCTTTGGTGGAGGCCCCCCTTGGTTGGATTTCTTTTCAGCCAACCTTTTTCTACAGTGCTTCTTCATATGACCAAGTTTACCACAATATTGACATGTGATATTTTAGAGTCTTCAAAGTATCATCATTATTTGCTTGACTTTCTTCTATGGCCATTTTCCTTTGCCTCTGTCCTTGCTTGCAAATGCCTGCTCCACACTCTATGTATCTCTGCTAGTGCCAAATTGTTTCTTCCATTTGTCTTGCTGCAAGAGCATATTGCATAACTCCTCGAACTTCAAGTCAACATTGATAGATTTGATATTGAGTGTCTCAATAAAATGTTCATAGGCTCGTGGTAAGATTTTTAGTGTTATAACCACCATATCTTCTTCCATCTTCTGACCTATGGTAGACAATTGATCTCTGATGTCCTTGATTTTGTGCAAATGCTCTTGCAAGGATGTTGTCTCATTCATCATAATTGAAAAAACTTATTTTGAGAAAGAAGGCCTTGCCTTTATTTGATGTCTCATGCAAATCTTTTAGGTGCTTCCAAATTTTTGTAGAGGTTGTGCTTGTTTGTACCTCCACAAGCATCTCATTAGTCATTGATAACTTTATCAACATGACAACTTCTCTATTTTGCTTGTTAATTTTTTCTTGGTCTTTACATACAATTATTGGCCGAGTGTCAATACTACTAAGGTCGATCTTATCGAAGCATCTGTACTCGAAGATCATGAGAATAATTTGTTGGTATAGATGCCAATGAATGAGGTATTCCAAACCATGTAATGATGTTATCTTCTAAGAATTTTATGACAGTTTCAGTTGTGCATAATTTGTTGCATGTTGGCTTTGCCCACCTAGAGCAGTAGTTAGTAACTGTTAGGACTTAACCCATTTCCAATATGACGGTGGATTGATCATTCTAATAAAATCTAGGCCCCATTGCGTGAAGGGACACATTTCCATAACATGCCGCAAAGGTTGTGCGTTGTATCTTCCTTTTGCAGTTAAGGTTTGACGGGTATGACAATGTTTAGCATGGTAAATCGTTGGCTAGTAATATCCAACTCAAGATTTGGTGTGTCGTCGCCAAATGTGATCCATGCGCCGTACCAAATTTTTTCTGAAGGCCTTGCAAAACTTTTTCAGCTTCCAAACGTTTTAGGCATATAAGATATATCCCGTCATGGTTCTTTCTGAACATAACCCCTATTTAATCATGTAATTCTGAGTCTTCAACCTCAAAGCTCTTCTTTGCGATGCCTTCATATTAGGTGAGCATTTATTGGTAAGTAGGTAATGCACAATGTCTACTTACCAATCGTTGTTAGAAATTGAACCAGCCATGTATTGATGACTCGTGAGTTTGGGATCCATTTCAGCTATAGTTTGTTCCAAACCTTGACATCGAACCAGCTTCATAGGACTAATTTCCAAATCAAAATCTTGTAGAATTGTAATCCATTTGGCTCTTTGTTCATCGGGTTCGGTCTGCATTAAAAGCATCTTGACCGAGGTTTTAGGAATGATGGTTGTTACTTGACTTCTTAAAATGTAATGCCGAAATTTCTTCACGACTTTCACGAAAGTGAAAGCTTGCTTCTCTATGTTCTTGTATCTAAGTTCAACATCTTGAAAGGGTGTGCTCATAAACGCTATTGGTTTTTCTTCTTTTGCATCATTCTTTTGTGTGAGCACCATTGCACATGTATGATTAGATGCGAATGAATAAATAAAGAAAGTTCTTGGATAATCAGGGCTTGTTAGCACAGATGCATCAACTATTTCTTTTTTATATCTTCCAATGTAGCCTTTGCTTCAAATGTCCATTCTATCTTAACTTCCTTCTTTAATATTGCATTTAGAGGGCACATTATTTCGGCAAATTTCATGATAAATTTTCTTACGAAATTAATTTTTCTGAAATAGGATTTTAGCTCCTTCTTGCTTCTCGGTAAGTGCAACTTCATTATAGTGCTAACTTTGTCATGATCAATCAAAATACCGTTTTTTGAAATGATATGACCAAGTAGTTTCCCTTCGTTCACACCAAATAAGCATTTCTTGGGATTTAATGATATTTCATGTTCTACTCCTTTTTGTAATATTTTTTTCAAATCTTAAATGTGACCCCCCTGTTTTTCGAAAATATAGTGAGATCATTCATGTAAATGATGATACATTTACTAATTAGCTATGTTCCTCGAGGATCCGTGCCCTAGGTTTTTCCAGGTGTAGTCATACAGGGGATGTTTCGGGGACTTGGGGATGGCTTGGGGACATCCCCTAGCTGTCCCTGTTTCAAAACAAATTGCAGGAAACATCTCGGGGACATGGGGATGGGCAGGGGACAGGCTTGGGACGTCTCAGACGTCCCCTAACTGCCCCGGGGACAGCCAACCGTTCCCTATTGCTGTACCTGAGTTTTATAAAACAAAAACTCCAAACTTAAACAATAATGATTTATTAAGCTGTCGCCTACTACTATAGCTAAGTTTTATAAAAAGAAAACTCCAAACTTACAAAAATAATGATTTATTAAGCTGTCCCTTATTGTTATAGCCAAGTTTTATAAATAAACTTGTGCTCCACGGGGACGCGTCCCTTGTGTTTTTTTGTCGTTTCGCGTACTGGGTACGAAACAGGGACGCGAGGAAGGCCAAGAAACATCCCCTAGCCGTTGCGTTTTTCCCTCCAAGTATTGGGACCTTCCAGGGGACTTTTTGCCAACTTGTAGGGGATGTAGGGTATGGCTAGCAATACCCGATATGGCCAAGCCGTCCCTTGTCCGTAACAGGTACGGCTGACCGTACCCTATAGTCCAGCAAAAAAAAAATGCACTTTAAAAAAAAAAGGTTTTTAAATGGAAAAAAAGGCATGGGTGGGCTCACAAGGGATGCCCCATGCCACTTAACCTAATCTAAGTGTTATATATGCCCTAATATGAGAGAAAACAACTCATTTCTACATTTGCCTTGTGAAGTGAAGGAGAGCAAAAGAAGAGCAGTTGAGTGAAGGAGAGAACAACAGTTTGAAGAGGAGCTTAGGGCATCATTTCCAGTATATGAGAGGTATGTTTTTCATCTTTCTTTTGTATTTGCTATTTGTTTTTAATTTTTGCAAGATTTTTTTTAGTTTTTAAACACATAGGAACAACATTGTAGGTTTTTTTTTTTTTTTGAACTTGTAGTTCTTTGAAATCAGAAATTTTATAAAAATTTAAAAAACAACCATGAGTAGCAGTAGTGATAGTGAAAGTGAGGATATTGAAATTCAAATGCAAGAAAGAACTCAAACTCAAAGAACAAGAAATAAACCTAGAAGTAGTGTAACTGCAAACATTGGGGGGTGTTCAGAGAGTGGGAGTGGAGCAGGGTCAACAAGTTCAAACCCATTTGAATGTCCATCTGAAATCCTCAAAAAATGGGCAAAAGGCCCATTTAACCTCAAAAAACCTCTACTACAATTTGCAACAAGAGTTGATAAAGACAAGAAATTTTTTTTGGGGGGTAGTAGAGTATGGGAGTGTCATTTGTGCCACAAACAATATAGGGGCAGCTATAGAAGAGTTTATTGCCATCTTTTGTGGATTGGTGGTCAAGGGGTGAAAGGGTGTAGAAAAATAACTCAACAACAAAAAATTGAGGCAACTAGATTGCATATGGAGGGGGAGGCATTAAGTAAAGGGGTTTCAGTTGAGAGTTTGCAGCCTATATGAGAATGCCTACACCATCAGTGGATGTTGCTTCAGCTTCTCAATCTCATGTGGGGGAGGATTCTACTAGAGGAAAGAAAAGAAGTATGAATGTTGCTGATATGTTTAATGTTACAGTAAAAGATGGGGCTGATTCCTCTATTGCCAAGTTTTTTTATGCTAATGCCATACCATTTCATGTCTCATGTTCACCATATTTTAAACAAATGTGCAAAGATATTATAGCTGCTGGTCCCTCATATGTTCCACCTGGAGAAACTAAGCTACACACCACCCTTCTTGATAAAGAATACTCCAAAGTGAGTATTTTGATGGAGGATATGAGACAAACATGGTTGACAGATGGCTGCTCCATAATCATGGATGGGTGGACCGACATGAAACATCGGCCACTCATCAATCTTATTGTCACTAGTACAACAGACTCTTATTTTATTAGAGCTATAGATTGTTCGGGCAAAAGGACGGATGCAACCTTCCAATCTCAGATTTTGAGAGATGCTATAGAGGAGGTTGGAGCCTCTAATGTTGTGCAAGTACTGATCACATTTTCATTCTTTCTTATTTTTGATTTGGAATGTGAGACATCATGTATAAATTATTAAATTGGTATCTATACTAATCTCATATCAACCTGATGATACACCATTGCCAGGTAGTGACCGATTCAGGCCGTGTGTGTAAATTAGCTGGATTGATGGTGGAGAGTGCTTATAAGCACATTTTTTGGACCCCTTGTTGTGCGCATGCATTGAACAATACCTTGAAGGACATTGGGAAGATAGATTGGGTGAAGGCAGTGGTTGTAGAGGCTAGAGAGGTGCAAATGTTCATTTACAACCATCAGACTTTACTTGCTTTGTTTAGAACATTTTTGAGGAAGGAATTCCTCAAGCCTGTGGAGACTAGATATGTTAGCTACTTCATTTTATTGGAGAGGATGCTTGAGGTCCAAAAGGCTCTACAATTAATGGTGGTCAATGTAGAGTGGGGTAGTGTTGATGCGGTTTTTGTGACCATACCAAACAGCCGAAGAACAAAATAGTTTGGGGCTACTCCGTCCTCTCTTGATCAAAGTATTCCATGCGCTAAGATTGCGAGAAAGTTCGCATGTTCAACTCCAAGGTTCCTTTAGTGCGAATAGACCCAGTTTGGTTGATGTGTATTGCTGTGTTCGTACGAGGGGACTTACACAATTGTCCAGATTTCTTGCAGTTAGCAGTTAATGTATGATATTGAAGGGGAATTCTTACGTGTATGATTTGGCAATGTGCATCTTTTCCTAAGACTAATAAGAAATATACGGAAAGTAAAAGGGAAAGGGCCTAAGAAATTTATATATTCTAAATGCAGGATATGTGGAGCTTCATTTTGATAGACTTCAACCAGATTTCACCTAGCCTCCGTCGGACAGCCTCAGTAAAATCGGTGCAATCTTCAAGGGAAATAGCAAAAGATGTTCAAATTATGACTTAACATGCATACACCATCACAACGACGCATATAAGCATATAAATCACAACTGAAGTTAAACTCAAGGTAATGTCCAGTTGACCACACAAGGCGAACTTATCATCAACAAGCCGCTAGTGGTATGGAATAAAGCGAAGCTATCTTAGTAAAACACCACACACCAAAGTAAGCTACTTGCATGAATTTAAGCTACTTGGATACGAAAGGAAGAAGAAACCTTGCTAGCATTTCATGACAAGACGAATTCCATCATCAATGAAAAGATCTATTATCATAAAATGTGTTACACAACAATTTCCTCAAAAGTTTTCAAAGGGAAAACTTTCTTTCTTCTCCAAACTACACTATCAATCTACTTCTAAGCTACTTCTAAGTTGTCCCTCTACTCTAATTCTACTCTGATCCTCTCTACTGTCTACTTTCTAATGAATTACAAATGAGGGGGACTCCCCCTTTATATAGCTAGCCAAGTCCCAAAAGACGGCTAGGGTTACAATCAATAGAGTGGCCAGAATCGTGCCACCTCAGCCCTAAATAATATTGCCCTAAAAACCGCCACAGAGGAGAGTGGGGTAATAAATGCGCCATAATGTCCACCATCATCCTTCTAGAAGATTCCGTTTGTAGATGCGTTCACACTATTCTTGATCTTCTTTCTTGGAGTTGTTCTTCAACTTTGTTCGAGCTTCCATCTTGAAAACATTTCTTCAACACTTAGCCATTTTTCGCAATTTTCATCCTTCGAGGTTGAAATATAGTCTCGGAGTATCCGCTTGATCACCTAAGTCATCGCTGCCTGGTCTCGATGTTCTTCCTGCAAAACAAGCAAGGAGAAAAACATTAGAACACTTCATAACGTAAACTTAACTCACTTACCAAGATTCTCACGTTCATCGCCTCCAGCAGCCAACTTCGCGTTCAAATTCTTCATGCCTTAGCCAAATTTTCACTCCACCCTCTTCAAGGGCGTATCATCTTTGAGAAATTCATTCACCTGCTGGAGCTCTGATAACCTCGATTTTATTCATTTCTGGCTTAAGTAAACTGTCTTCACGAAGGATTTAAGCAAATTCACCTAGGCAGTTCCTTTCAAATTCATCGCCTGGAGGATTTCACCTTGAAAACACATTTCCTTCATTTTTGCCTTAGAAAATTTTCAACTTTCCCTTAGGAAATTCATCGATCCGGTGCCCACTCAAAATCTTTATCCCAGAATCCTCGATAAGCTATGGGAGACCTTAAAATCAACTCCTCATCGATAATCTTCGATACCCAGAAGAAAATTTTCTCCATAACGCATCGAACCCATGGGTGCCCAACGAACGGGTTCATTTAATTTTCTTGAATTTTGAACCTTAGAAAATTATTCTTTCAACAATTTTGTCCTCGTTCTTCGATCCCCTCTGAGACTTTTGCTCTGACTTGGAAAATTTGTAATAATCTCGTGAAGCTGGCAGTCACTGACTTCACCTGTGGTAACTCATCACCTTTGAAAATTTTTCTAACACTTCACCACCTCTCCAGACTTAGGCATTTTTCTCCAAGAGAGAAAATATTTGTGCCTTAGAAAATTTGAATCACTTCGAAAATTTTGCCTTAAGAAATTTTATATCCAACTCAACCACCTTGCCTGTGAGAAAAAAAATCAACTCCACTTAGAAAATTTTATGAAGGCGCTTAGCATATTTATTTTTTTATAACCACCACTTCACATTTAACTTCACACTTGAAAAATATTTTTGGAGCTCCAACGCCTTAGATAATTTTTAACACTTAGAAAATATTTTGTTTCTTCCCCTGAGGCGCCTAGCACACTTCATACATTTCAACGTCTTCAAGATTTTTTTAAAATCACCTTATAACTCCCTTCAAACATTTTCCATCACACGTCTCTTCACCACCCTAGGCGTATCATACTTGAACTCTTAACACCATAGGCGCATATCACACTTAACTCACCTTGGGCGCATTCTAAGTGTGGAGGAGGATGACGCCTTTCTTTTACCATCTTTCACCATGTCTTGGTAACATTTTCGCCTTATTCATCACCCTTAATTACTTTTTACATGCAAACATGGGCGCATTTCCTTGTAGGAGGAGGACGAACTTGCAAATGCCTTGTGACTTTTCAACTTCCGTTTTTTTGTCTTCATGTGAGCTCATTTGGGCGCATTTAGGAGGGTGAGGAGGACAAGCATGCAAGTTGGGCGCATTTTCATACTAGTGGAGGATGAAATCTCCAGCATCTTTGGGTGACTCTTCACCTTCCGTTTTTTGTCCTCACATGGCCCAGTTTGGGCGCATTTTCATACTAGTGGAGGATGAAATCTCCAGCATCTTTGGGTGACTCTTCACCTTCCGTTTTTTTTGTCCTCACATGGCCCAGTTTGGGCGCATTTTGGCCCTGAAGAAGGATGAACGATCTTTGACCTTGTTGACTCTTTGCAAGTTGGGCGCATTTTGACGTGAGAGAAGGATGGGCGCATTTCAATGAGGGTGGCGGATTTTTCATGTTTGACTTTGCTTTGACCACCTTGTGAATTGGGCGCATTTCACCCCCTGAGGAGGATGGGCGCATTTGGAGGGGTGAGGCGGATTTTCATATACTTAGAAATTTTTCATCTTTCCTTCTTTCATTTTGGGCGCATTTTGCCCCTGCTGCAGGATGAAAACCTTTGACTTTTGTTTGACCTTCCTGCCTTGGGCGCATTTTGCCCTCTCAGCAGGATGAACTCACATTTTCAAAAATTTTCTACGCCTCTAGCTGAGTTGGGCGCATTTTCCATGCCTGCCGGACGAGACTCCAGACTTAGACAAATTTTTCATCATCCTCGCCAGCCTACGTGCCCTGCTATTTATAGTAAGTTCTCTGAATTCGCGCCTCTGAAGCTCGGAATGGCCTGAAATTTTAAACATAGCATCCTCATAACCTTGTTAACCTGTCACCACGCAACTTTTAGTCGCCTGCTATTTATAGCCTGTTACAAGGTGGCTTACTATAAATAGTAAGCTCATGTTTTGATAGTTCCCAAACTCGGTCGAGTTGAAATTTGAATGAAGTGATCCACTCACCACGTGGCGCATGGCGGGTGACAGTGCATGCAAGCGATTTACTATTTTTATACGTTTCCAATTTGACTTACTATAAATGAAGTAAGTGCTCAGTTTGACCCCACGAAATTCGCGTGAGATAGCTTGAAGGACACTGATCGCGGTGGTTTACACCGGATTTCGAAGATTTTGACTTTTGATGCCTATTTTTAGGCTCCGAAGCTGGAAACCCTAATTTGCATTGCATGCGTATCAAAAGATCTCCGTTTGTCTTTGTTTCTATGGCACTGCGATCGGCTCGTGAATCTGGCGAACTCTTTGGGAAGCGAACTAAGGACACACACCGCTAAAAATAGCAAGTTCCTTCTTGAGTGAGAATCCTTGTTTGTATAATACACCATCGCGAAGGTCTCGAAAAACCCATCGGGAATCGACATGCAAAGAAACTCGACATCTGAGCCCTAAAATAGCCTCCGGAAGGTGAATCACGAAAGTGGTCATCTCGACTTGCATGTTACATCGTTCACGAAGGTCTCGAAAACCTGAAGGAATATCGGACATGCAAAGAAAATCTCTGCATGGACCCGGGAAAATCTGCCCAGGCCCTTTGCTAAAAATAGTAAGTTGTCCATTTTTGCTCAAATTTGGCATGCAAGCAATCTGGTGTACTCTGAATGCCGTGTGATGATCGGAATCTCAAAAATGCTGACAAATTGCCTTGAATTTCACACTTACTAAAAATAGTAAGTATCTCAGAATCTGATGAAATTTGGCTGGAAGGCTGCTGACAACATTGTTAAGTTTAATTTTCAATTTTCCGACTTTACTTGACCTTGAATTGACCAGAAAAGATGAAACCCTAATTTTAGACTTGGCCAATATTTCGCGTTTAAGCTCAATGACGTACACAACCCCCCGAAAGACGGACACCAGAAAAGAGACAGAGAGAGAGAGAGAGAAAAACCCAAGCCAAAAGACCGGAACGGAGCAAAAATTAGGGGGTCCCCATCTTGAATGGGGCGATGTGTGAAAAGGTCACAATAGGTAGATGGCATGAGTCAAGCACATCGGAGGGAAAAAGGGTGAAACAAAAAATCCTTGATGATGACTGGTGGTCCACAATGAGGTAAGAAAATTGGCATTGCTGATCTTATTATTTATTTGAATTATTTCTTAATTTTATTATTGCTGATTTTCATTTCATTATTTAATATTTTATAGGCTAGCTGATTTTAATTCTTGTAACTTGGTTGCACTTGTAGATATGTGTGCTCCTTCATCTAGCCTATTGTGCAAGTGATTAGATCTGCTGATACTGACTCTCCTAGCCTTTGAGAGATTGATGAGACCTTTGATAGTATGCTTGGATAGGTCAAGCAAGCAATTTATAGTAGGCATTTTATGAGGAGCATCTTAGGCCCATTGTGACACAACGGTGGGACATTATGAACACCCCGCTTCATATGGAAGCCTATGCTCTCAATCCCAAATGGTATGCACTGAGACTTGGGAGAGTGGCTCCATCTCATGATGAAGAGGTGAAAGAAGGCTTCATGAAGGCCCTTACAAAAATGTATACTTTAGAGAATCTACTATACTTTGCACATAGTAGCTTGCATTTTCCAATCTTCGTGGTCCAACTTTTGATTACTTGCCATTCGTCTTCTTTCATAGGTTTCCAATTCCTTTGTTGCAGAGAGGAATTGGTCCACATATAGCTTCATCCAATCAGTCAAGAGGAACTGCCTTACCTCTAGACGATCGGAGAAGTTGGTGGCAGTAGACAGTGCTTTGTGGCTACAGGATCGCTAGTCTAGTGAGTATCGTCAGACTCCAGCCTTATGTTGGGATGTTAATCCTAAAGATGCTATGCAAATTGAGGAGGAGGATGCACATGAGGGATTGGTTGGGGTTCCATTGGTTGAGGCAAATCCTTCTATTGACATGGACACTGACACTGACTTAGACTCGAGCTCCGATGGCGAGGGAAATGCTGATTTAGACCTACCTTCTGCTGATTAGGGACCTTGGACAGCGATATATTTTCTTAGTTTTATTTTTATCATGTCATTTCATAGTTGAGACTTGGAGCCTTTGGGCATTTTGGTTATAATTATCAGACTTTTATATGATATGTATGCACATTGATAATGAAAAGCATTTGAATTTTGTTAATTTGTTTGTTAATTCTCATGTGAAATCTCAATTCAAGTCTAATGATATGTATTAAGCTTATACAATGTCTAGAATGAATGCTTTATCAATGTTATGCTCTGAACATTTAAAATTTCTCTATATTTTAAAAAATTTCCCTATTTTTTTATCAGCCGTCCCCTGCTGTCCCCTAAAAAATGACCCAAAAGTACCCCTGTACTGAAAACTTGTCCCACCGTACCCGGCACTCCCCGTCGCTGAAACCCTGTGGAGCATAGAAATAAACCCAATTATTTCAAATCCTTGTTAAACTTTATTAGAGGAATCTGTTCCATGACAGTGGCTTTGTTTTTGCATTTGGACAAAAACATAATATCTGAAGGAACCATAGGATAAAAGTAGTGGAATTGTTTATATAAAGTTTAAATTTAAATGTGATATAGCCAGAAAAAAAGATACACCATAGAAACGTACAAAGGAAGAAGAAAAATCCTTGGGGTTCACCTCAAGTTTCAAGAAGCCTCCTTTTATTTCCATTGTTAGGTGGAAGTTGCAGCAATAGTATTGCTGCTGTTGTTGGCTCTTGGCTGCACTGCCATGTTTACAATTTCAGTCTTCATTATTTTAATCCCATGTTAAATTTAACTACTTTAATGCCTATTTTAATTATTGAAAATTTTGTATCTAACTATGTAAAGGCGTAGTGTATATTTATATACAATCTAGACATATTGGTTTGGTGTTTGTAAAGTTGGACATTGTAGTTTTTATGTTTGCAAGAGTGAAATGTAAATAGAAGGTAGGCACTTCTTCAAAGATTAATTTGATTATGTATTTGAAATTTATGGTTTCTTTACTTTCCGAGCTTTTAAAGATATTACTATTAAATTTAATTTGTTCAACTTTCATGTCAACTCTATTGTTTTGTATCAAGGATTCTATAATGTATATGTCAATATGATGAATGCCTTATCATTGTTACGATGTTATCAATGTTATCATATGAATATTTGAAATTTCCCTATATTTTTAAAATTTTCTTATTTTTTATATAGCTGTCCCCTTTGTCATCCCTTGCCGTCCCCAAAAATGGCCTAAAAATAATCCATCTCCAAAACGTGTCCCCTCGTCCCGATGTGCCCCCATCTCAGAAACTTGGTGGAACATAGCCAATTAGGTCTTTAAAGGTGATGCACGCTGAAAAGTTGCATCGGCATTGATTAAGTCAAAAGGCATTCTTCTGTAGGCAAATGTCTCCCACTTGGTGGTGAACGCTGTTTTGAGTCTATCTTCCTTGCCTACCATAACCTAGTTGTATTGTGAGAATCCGCCAAGGAATGACATCATCTGTGATCCATTAACTATTTGCAACATCTCATCTAATGATGGCAGAGGATAGTTATCCTTTTCTGACGCTTTGCTCAGGTTTTGAAAGTCAACACATAATCATATATCTACTTTCTTTCGAACTAGTATCAGGGAACCATGCAAGTTGAGTGTCTAACAAGAAAGACAATTCTTGCAAAAAACAACTTTTTAATGTCTTGAAAAATCAAACGCTCCAAAAGTGCATCTTGTTTCAATGGAATTGTATGAGTTATGATAGATGTACCACAGGTCTTTAGATCTTCATAGTTCTAGGCAATGACATGGTATAATCTTTTAATGCCCTGGCGATACCTTCTCTTTCTTCAAAAGTACAGAATTTTCCAATTAGTACATTCTTTGGTCACAGTCATTTGCTAAGTTAAAGGGATCACATTTTCCTCCAGATTTGGGAGTATCCTTGTGCTTCATTATTTGATGAACGTCAATTCCACCATCCCTTTTGGAATGGTACTGTTCTTTAGGTCGACTATACCATCTTCTATTTCAAGTTCTTCTTTATTTCCTTCGTCAATGAGTTGTGCTTCAAAGACTCCGATGTTCACAATGAAATCTAGAATATGCTGATCAGCTTCAAAAACTTGAAAGTTCGTGACATTATCGGGCATAGATTGAATAGACACCAGTTCAATTAAAAATTTCTTCAATCCTGATAATAACAGAGATTCTAATCTGCTAGCTGCAGTAGCCAGCACGCCATATCGGTGGTTGAATTTCCTTGGAATGCGCTCAATATTGAAAGCATCGAAGCTCTCAATAAGGTCCCAAACTCTATGCTTGTAATTAGATAGTCTCTTATAATGACAGACATACAATTTTCTAACTTGCCACACCATATATCTAGAGTCCCCTTGGACTTTTACCATTTTGACTCTTTTTCAGTGATAAAAGCAATCCATGAATTGGAGCTTCATACTTTACAATGTTATTTGTACACTGAAACTGTAATTCGTAAGCAGTGAGGAAGGACTTACCTTGAGGATTTATGAGTTCCATGCCTACCCTTGGTCCTTGTTTTGATTTTGATATATCAAATTTTAGCATCCACATTTGACTTTTAATCTCTTTTGGTGCTTTATTCTTTGGATCTGTTTGATGACTATTTCTGATGACAATTTTCAGAGGATTCTGTTCTTCTTCCACTTTTACTAGAGTTGTCATTTCCGGTTCCTCAGTTTTCTTTTCAATAATTTTCTGCTGAACAACATGATAAACTTCTTTCAATTGCTAATTTTTTGTATCCAAATCTTCAATAATTGGATGTTCTTCTTTCATCTCTTCTTGATTCTTCTGAGAAATGATGTCTTTATGCCTAGCAATCACATCCAGACATAATGCACATGATGATTCTAAATGAGCGGCATTATGTATTCTACACCATTCTTTCAACAATATGTCTCCTGCATAAATTATTTCTCCATGATGTAGCTTGATTTTGTTGGATATGAATTTCTAGAAACTGTCTAGAAATCTATTTTCATCATCTGAGGATGATCCATAATCTGATTCCATTAAAACACCCATCCCAGCAGTAACTCGGATATCATTGTTATAGTTTATTTGGCATATGATTTCTTTATTTTGATACATATTAGAGTTATATCCATACACTCCAGGTTTAACCTCATTATATAGAACTTCATTGTTTTGATTGTACTCAATAATTTGATTCTTCATTTGTGGTTCTCTTTCAATCCTGATCTGATTCGGGATTCCTCTCCATGGTATCCACATATGAGAGAATTTTGTCACTACATATCAGAGTCTTGGACCAATCCTACTCAGAAACATTCATATGTATTTGGAATATCTACCACCTGAATGTCAATAAAATGTTGCACCCTTGGATCAGATGCAAACTGCATATGAATGTTAGTCAACTCTCCTATTACATTGACCTCAGTCTTGTCCATCTCAGTTACCTTCTTCAAGGATTTTGCAAGGGGTACACCTAAGGATTGACACATAGATATGGGCATAACATTGGTTGGCGCTCCTGAATCTACAAGCAGTTATGTAAGTTCTTATCAAATGTCCTTAAGGTTAATAGAAAGGGTGAAGAATCATTCTTTTCCATATACAATGCAACTTGTGCATTCGTAGTTGGCACATTAATTTTTTCTTTTGACGTATAATTGTTTTCCTTGGTGGAAGACTCTTTAACTACTGGAGTTTCTTTAGAAGAAGACTCTTCTAAGGACTTCAAGAAAGCTTTCTTGACAATATACTTTTTTAGCAATTCCACTAAAGGCAAACTGATTTTACATTTTCTAATTGCCTTGGTGTTACCATAGTTCTTGACCTCTTGTAAAACCATGTAAATTTGTGTAAATATGCCTTATTTTAAAATTTTGGTTTATTCATTTGTTTCTGAAACCTTCTCGGGTTCCAAGGCGGTTGTTAGAACCTTGTTTTATTCCGCCACCTATACATTTAAGTTCAATAGCGTTTTTCTATCGGCCTACTCAAGGGTTTCACAACCATGTCGATGCTTGAAGTGGTTCTCACAACCAAAGCAAACATTGACGACAAAGAAGAAATATTGAGTCTTTAGCCAAGTTATTGAAGTTTTAAAATTCCAAATAGGTTTCAAAACCTTTGTCGGACTCCGACAAGGTTTCAAAAACCTTCCTTTTTCTTGATAGTATATTGTTCCCAGCTTCAAAAAGTAAGAGTTAGTTTTCAAAAGGTGATATTGTGAAGGTCTTAAGCAAGTAAAGTTTAGAATATACTTTTCAAAACTTTACAAACGTTCAAAACCTTTGTCGGCCTTCGAAAAGGTTGTCGAAACCATGACTATTGCCGAAGTCATCCACATCGGGAAATGTTGAGCTCTTTGAAGAATATTTTAATAAAGATTTTGCACTACAGGAAAGGTTTCAAAACCTCTGTCAACTTCTGACAGGGTTGTCGAAACCGATCAATCCCCCGAAAAACCATCATAGCCGTTCTCTTTTAAATTTTCAAAACGTCAAAACTTGGCACAAGGTCAAAAATCTTGCACGAGCCAATTATGAAGAGCAACATTAATGACTACCTACCACTTTAAGCATTGATTGCAGATGTTTATGTGGGAATGAAGCTACCTAAAAGAACTCATTTCAATAAGCATCTAGAGACGAATTCCATGAGAGACGAAAGAGCAAAGTGCCGAGGAGTGTGGGTAACGACTTTATAGCTTTAGAGTATATTTTAGAGGTATAGTGTTTCTGTGCTTAAGCTTCAAATCTATTAAAGAACAATCTAGAACTCTGGTAAACTTGGAAGAATTTGATACTATTTGGACAACTAGTATAATTAAATTCAGCAATTTTTGGACATGAATTGCATTTGTACTCGTTCATATTCTATTCACCATGAAGTTTAAATATTTGGGCTACGAACATTTTTTGAGTTTATCGAGTACAATGCTAGAAATTGCTAATACCAAACTAGGACATATCAACCTAGATGAATTTTGGGAGAGAATTAGGAAAGATGATAGGCCTCCAATTACCCAATGTTTGATCGAATGCGAATTGCTACAAGTTGCAACTTTTCCAGTAGTAGTGCAATGTACCGACTTGGTGTTGGAGTGCATTAATCATTATGACCCTTAGGCTAGATAAATTAGAATGAATGACATTAGATTGGCAGTAAAGATCAATAGACACTTTCACTTCTTGCCTGAAGCTACCAAAGGGAGAGGCATATGCAGATTTTTATTTCACTTCCTCTTATCAGCTTTTCCAAGAAAAGAAAGGACTATACAAGAATGTCATCACTCATGAGTGGTTTGCTACACCTAAAAAGGGAAAATCCCAATTTCCCAAGAAGCTACACAAAACCCATTTTGCAAACGAAATTTCTGACATAATTGTGCTTCTGCATAGGTTGAGAGGTAATGAAGGAGCCCACAATTTTGAAGATTGGATGTACTTCATCCAAATAGTCATTCACGACAAACAATAGTTGGATTGGGCTCAACTCATATGTGAGCAAATGCATTCAATGATCATCCATTCCCACTTAATAAGTCTTTCTACATGTCTTCTTACTTGTTCTATGCTATTGCGAGCACAAGATCGTGGCTAGGCCTAAGACCAATTGAAGTTCAAGATCAAGACATTCAAATCTATGACTATTATGATAAGCTTCAGTTTGAGAGGAGCTACAAACATTTTAGGAGAGTAAATGACACATTCACCATGAGAATGGTTAGGGAAATCGAAGGAGACATAGGCTTGAGGATATCTCTTGAGGTTGCGCAATTAATTGACACTTATGGTAGTCATTTTATACAATTTTAGAGATTTACTTATATCAAAGTTAGGGGTTTCGATGGAATTCCTTATAAATTGCCCAAGTATGTAGAAGACAAATTTGTCTTGATTGAAGTATGCAGGCAGATTGTAGAAGTGAACAAGAGGTGTCAAGAGAGGAAAATGATAGGTGTGCAGTTTCCTATTGGTCTTGGTCATTATTCCTGTAATTCTATGTCTAATGTCTTAAACATTGAAAGGGATGCAATTTTATGAAAGAAGGCTGCCTATCGATAGGAAGAACTTTGTTAAAGATAACTTGCAATTAGGCCCTGGATTCCATCATGTCCCGGATTTAGAAGATTATTGGGCAGATTGTGTTGATGAATATGAGGTTCATAGGAGTTGGATGAGGTTGTCTTTGAGGCAAATAAGAACATTCAGATTAGATTGGGATATCCAAGGTTTGGATGATGATGAGTCTGATTTGTTGGATCCTATCTTTGTCAATCACATACAAACTCAACTAATCGTTTCTGTGGATAAGAGTATCAAAAAGATTGAGACCATTAAGGCCAATACTATATTGGTGCTTAGGAGAACACAAGATTGGGTGGCAAGAAAGACTACAGAGAAACATAATGGCCCTCCTTGTAAGTCGCAAGACACTTAGCATCGGGGAGAGAGCATCCTGATACTTTCATCATTTGGTATACAATTGTCGCTTGCTCAACAAACAATACTAGGAGGACAAGGAGATGGTGATGAAGAGCCTCCAAAGAAAAGGTTTCCAAAAAAGACTTGTGGAGAAGATGCTTTGGACCAAACAGAAAAAGACAGAAAAATAGGTTGTAGAAGAAGAAGAAATAGTTAATGTATCGTCTTCTTCATCACAAGTAAGCGTCCCTTCTTCCCTTGAGCCCTTGAGTCTTCTCCTCATAGGGAACCACAAAGTTCGCCTAGGGTAGGTCCTACTCCACTCTCATCTCCTGAAATGAAAACATTTGATACTCCTCCTCTGAAGAGGATTTTGCAGTTCACTTCTCCTAATCTTAGAGCCATGACTTAAGCAGATTTTATTTTACTCTCAAAGGAATGACTTGAGGGTCATTGCTGTGGTGGTATCAAAAGGCAATTACCATGGACCTGTTGATGCGTGTTTTATGACACACCGAACACTCTAGAAAAAAGAGTCCAAAGATGCTCTATCCTCTCTTGAAAAACTACCTCGTATGCTAAGATTGCTAGAAAGGTCACACAGTAATTCCAATGTTTCGTAAGTTGGGGGATGGACAAGCTCAATGGATGATGTGATATGCTGGTATCACAAAGGGACCTTGGACAACAAATTACTCAAAAGTAGGGATTTAGATTGATTTGACGTTGAATGCTCTTGTATTCTTGGGGTTTTCGATTTTGAAAAAAAAGCTAAAGGGATGAGGGTTTAGAAACTAGACTTATGCTAAACTACTCCTCTGAACTTAAGAGACAAATGCTGGATAGTGAAATTCAAACCAATCTTTGCTTTGCCAAGTACGATGACTACAACTAGACAAAGATGGTGCAATCTTCAATGGGATTTAAGAATGATGTCCTATTACACAATACCACCATCAATTCGAACAATGCATATAGGTAATAGAATTCAAGTTAAACAGTTTCAAAGTTCAGACTAACCTTTCACATCAAATTGAAAATCATTCAATTGAAAAAGGTATGAACTAATTTCACTATTTTCAACACTATCAATCTTTCATTCATCTAAAAAAAATGTTGAAGCTAATTTACTTTATTGAAGTAAAATGAAACCATGCAAGCTCTCAAAGTAACAAATGCTCAACTATGAGTCAAATCATTATTTGAATAGCACTAGTAGCAACAATTTCACAAGTCTCTCCGAATAAATGAAATGAGTGGGGTTTATATAGGCACCCCAATTACAAAGCAATGGTCCAGATTGATTTGAGATCAATGGCCAAGATTATTTCAAGAAACCCTAACCCTAAAATGCATAACTAACTCATGGACACATGGCACAAGTAGGACGAGCCATTTGGAGTATGGAAAATAATGACACCTTGCAAATTATTCGAGCAAGTGGGAATCCAAAATGCAATTCCCCTTGGTTTGCTCCCTGGCTGCAAATGCAAGAAACTTTGTTAACACCAAATTGAGCTCCTCCATTGATATGTTTGGCATAGAATCCAGCTGCACTACGATTATGTCCAAGGTTTCAAGGCACTGAGTGAAAGTATTTTCCCATCTACCCTCTTGTTTCCAAAAGCTATCCATAAAGGTCAAAAGAGAAGACATGTCATCAAGCTGGTTTTTTGTGATAATCTGCATTTCCTTGAAGTAAATATTCATCACACTTCTCTTCAATCCTTCGAAATCCAAGCCATTTGTATCATGATGCTGTTGCCCTGTTAATCCTTCAAGCGAGGTGAGGATTCTAAGCTGTATTTTTCCAAGAGAATTCTGTATAACAGCACACTCTTCTTTCATTCCATCGTATATCTTCTTCTTTGCTAACAAGGAATGATACCATCTGCTGAAATCATATGAAGCTCCACTGTCAATAACACCTTCCTGGATCAATATTTGCAGGGATACTTCCTTCAAAACCTTCAATCGAGGTATTACCTTGTCATTTATGTATTGGAAGTCTTCCCAATTATCTTCAATCTGGCAAATTTCAGTCATAAGCAAGGCTGATCTGTCATAGGTCTGAGCACATTTCTCCAAGAATTGCTCCATCTGTTTTGAGATGTTGTTGATCCAACTCTTAGTTGCTTGGCTTGTGATTCTCATAGCCTCAAGATTGTCAACGGATTCCATAGGAAGAGATGATGGTGGGAAAAAAACTTCACCTTCTTGGCGCAAGGGGGCTGTTATTTGTTGAATGAACTCTATTAGTCTCAAATTTTCCAGCTCTAGTCTTTCCTTCTTCTCCTCTGTTTTGTCAAACTTCTCCTTGATGGCCTTGGAAGTGTCCGCTAGCTCATGGAAATCTTGATCTATCGTGGTTGGCCCAATGTCCAATGTTGTAACATCATAGTCCATTGAAGTAATCTGATCTCTAGGCTTGTCAACCTTTGGGACTGCAACTTGTAAAACCCTGGATCCTGCATCATTCTTGATAATTTGAGAGTACCTTTTAGGCTTCTTTGGTGTTTTAGCTTTGCCAATCCTCTCTAAGAAGTCCTGCATGCTTTCCATTGGTTGAACCTCGTCTAGTGGTTTAGATTTTTTCATCAAACTTTCAGTCAAACAAGCTGGGATAGTGGATAATTCCATCCCATCTTCCAATTGAATATCATCATCAATCCCTTTCAAGGAAGAAATTATTTCATCTCCTAGCTCCTCATTGTTTCCAAGGATTTCATGATCTCCCATGCCTTCAATCATCAGCGTATCACCTCCTTTCAAACACTCAGTGAAGGTTTGCTCTTGAAGAAAATCCAGCTATTCTAACTCTTGAAATTCAACCTCTTGTTCATGGTTTGGTTCAATCTCAACAACGAACGCCTCTTCTACTATTCTAATTGATAACGTACTTGAAGATGATGGAATTTCATTCACCTTTTACTTCTTACTTTCCAACTCTTTACTATCTGCTTCCTTTTCCTTTGTTTGAAGATCTTCAATCATTGCCTTTTTCTTGCTTGGACATGGAAGTTCATCAGGACCTTCTCCAACTGCTTCTCCCTGACTTTCTTCATTGCTCAACGTGGCATAGGTAAGGGAGATTCCTTCTTTTCTTAATCTGCTAATCTGATTATCCACCCATTCCCTAGAATAAGCTACAATGTCCTTCATCAATAAATTCAAATCAGTCAACTCAGGTTGTGTCCAGTTGGGCAACAAGATAGGCTTGTTCTTTTCCTGTTCAAATTGAGGATGCACGTATTCTTCATTGTCTTTTACTTGGTAAGGAACGGGGAATAAGTCACACTTTTTCACAAGGTCTACTGGAATTCTAGACCACATCTTCTTCCTAACTCCATATTCGTCCACCAAGTTAGACCAATAGTCTTCAATCTGCATAACATGAAGGGACTTCTTCGAGTGAACTCTCAAATATGGATCATAATCAGACCTCGGTTTATAAGTGCCAAACGTATAAAATTGTAATTCTAATTTTGCTGCCTTGGTTGATTGCAATGAGGGGCGGACTTCTAGCATTTTCCCAATTACAACAGGAAAATCCACTCCTTGTTTGTTCTTTTTCTTTTGAATGGAATCCACATGTGCCAACTGCTTTGCAACTTCAAGCATAATAATCTTGTCCGTTGGATACCGAAGGAGTTTATACGGAGCATCTGCGAATCCATGAACTCTTATGTATGTAAAAGTCGTAAATTGGATGAACCAAGATCCAAATTTATCAAGCAACACTATAGCCTCTTTAGATAACTTCTTTTGGATCCCTCTTTGAAGCAATCGAGTGATATACATGAGGAAGGCGTCATTGGTTATCTTATAATTGTCCTTATAATGCAATTGTAGCTATGGATAACAATCATATGCTTTGAATTAGTTATTTCGAAGTCCAACTTCCCCTTTGCAAATCAATCCTTTATACCGGGCCAAGATGTAGACTATGTAGGAACTCATATAAAAATTCTTGGTCTTCTCCAAGTTTCTTAACTGGAAATCAATGTTGTCACTTATTAATTTGGCCCAATTTATTGTTTCCATTCCTAATATGACTTCCTCTACGTATGAAAACATCCATACTTCGAAGAAAGCTCCTTGAGAAGTACCCATAATCCTGTTCAGCATGTGGATCATGTCATTGTATTCATCCTTAAAATCTGTGCAAATCAATCTCTTAGGTAGCTTAGAGCGATGCCTCTTCATTTCCTTAATCCAGTTGGAATTAATTATATCCATACAAGATTCTTTGGCTTGATCAAACATGGTTTGTGATTCCTCTTGGGTCCTATTCAACATTTTGTGACGAGGAATACCAAACACCTCTCTGATTGAATCTTTTGTGGAGTATGCCAAAGTGATCCCGTTAGATGCTTTAATGGATCTTGTTTGTGGATTGTATCTTCTGGCGCACTCAACTATCAACTCACTACATTGAACTGCAGGTGGAAATCCTGCTGCTTGGTGAAGTCCGCTTTTACCATGTTGGTTGCAATAGGCGTGAGCATTTCATGCTGAGTGCCAAACATCCTTTTCTTGTGCTGAATCGCATTGAATTGCTCGAAGTTAGTATCCGCTACTTTCTTCCATTTCGATGACAATTGAGATTCTGGATAGAATTCCCTGAGAACTTCTTTTACTTGGATCTTTCTAGCTCCACTTCCTACGTTCTTTGAAGTAGACATTGTGCCTGTATGAAGCTCGAAGTTAGAAAATTTTCACAAATTGCAAAGAAGGCGATTTTATGGCTGGAGAATATTTAAATAAATTAATTAAAAAATTCTAGAACTCGACTGCTTAGGCTGGTTGGAAAATAAATTTTAATAGAATGAAATTTTACCAGCCTTTATCGTTTTTTAAGAACATTTAGAGATTTTTTTAAACAATTTATTGGAATTTTAGAGCTGAAAACTGAAGTTTTTGTAAATCCAAGATAAAAATTCCTTTTTCCTTCTTCAAATTCGCTAGCTATGATTCTGCAGTTGCATGAGAAATCTGAAAATAGAAGAAAAATATCCAACCTTTTGCTCTGGAATCAATGTAACTTGTAGCTCAAGAAGAAAAGAAGAAGAAGGACGCCTTTGGCTGAGTGAAGTTTGCCTGTGAGAAAAATTGATCTGTGAATAATGAAAAATAAACTCTCAAGCACTTCTTTTATAATAAAAACTTTCCTTTTGGGCCTGGGTCGACCTCTTCTCTGATTGGTTGCTTTGTTGTAAAACACAAAAAGTGATCTTATCTTCCTTTTGATTTTTCAAGGGCGCCCCCTTCTTGTTTGCTTGTTAAGTTTTTATTTTTAAATAAAAAGTTAAGTTATTTTAAATTCTTTGCCTTGGAAAAATAGACCTTTAAGTGGACTTATCCACCTTGCAATTGGATTTTCTCCTTTTACCAAGGTAACTCTCTGCCTTAGATAATTTTTGATTTTTTCCCTTGGAAATTCGACTTTCAACTGGAATTTTTATCCTTTGAAGTGCATTTTGACTTCATCATGGAATCCTTGAAGTCCCAATTCGAATTTTTTATTTGCCTTAGCTAATTT
>VDFB02193867.1:224126072-224200928 GCA_007258455.2 Sequoia sempervirens
CGGCGCTGAAATACATATAGTACTTGAAAAATTAGTTATAAAAAGATGTATAACAATATAATTATATAATTGTAGAAGCCTAAGGAATAAGTAAAGTTAACACATATAAATAAAACTTAAAACTTAAAAGTTTAAACACAATAACACATTGCAATGATATATCTTATCATTTCATTGAACTAGTGAACCATTGAACATTGAAAATCAAAATGAAAATATAGACATTGGAAAATGCAACAAGAACTAGATGTTTCATAATCATGATTGATGAATCATAATTACAATCAAGTATCACTGTATCATCAATGTTCAAACTTCAAACTTCAATAAAGTCAAATGATTGATTTTAAAAAATTAATTTAATTAAACATAAAACTTAAACTTTAATTTGTTTTATAATTTTTTGACTAAAATCAATTCATTTTCAGGGGGACTTCTTAGAGTTTCCTTGGATGGAGGGGACGTCTGGAAGTCTCCCAAAAGTTTCCCTGGAGTCTCCCAAAAGTTTCCCTAGAGTCTCCCATGGGAAACTTCTCCCTCTAGGGGGAGACTTCAGGGGGACGGCGGGGGGACGTGGAGACGGCGGGGGGATGGCGGAGGGACGTTTCCTAGGCGTCTCCCCATCTTGGAAATAGGTGGTTTTTCCGGGGGGACGTGTCCCCGTGGAACACTGGCCAACATAGGACTTGGGTTTCTTGCTCATAGATGGATTGGCAAGCATTTGCAGCCAAGGAGTGGAGTATTTTTAGGTTGGAGTTGAATGATGAGGATAATTCCGTCATCGAAGAAGTCCTCCTGGCCATTTCCACGTTTGCAACTCCTAGGTGTTCAAGAGTATGTCATTATGACAGCTGCTACCCCAACATTACAATGCTGATTTTGGCAACATCAATTAATGAGGAGATTGATTTTGAGCACTTGTAGGTTTTATGGCAGCAGGTTGTGGGAGATTTTTCAAACATGGTTCAGTTATTTCTAACTTCCACATTAGTGAGTAATGATTATTGTAGTTATTCCCTATTGCTATATTTTGAGATGTTGCATTGATGATTGTAGCTGGTTGTGTGAGTTAGTGTGCTTGGGATTTTTTTTTGACACATGGAGATTAAGTGTTAATGTGCTGCTATCAGTGATACTGCTGTTACTTTTTATATCAGCCGCTTATTAGGGACTAATTTGCTTCATTTTTGGGACTCCATGATGATTGATTTGAAGGACCATGTTCTTTTGTTGAGCATAATGTTTTTCTTGTTGCTCAAGATCATGTTAACCAGTAGGATCATTGATGTGTCTTGGCAGGAGATTGCTTATGGTATGGAATTCAACTCTTACAGGTACTTCATTTTGGGTTTAGAGGATGATTACATTTTTGGGTCATAAGAGAGGAGAGCACAAACTTGGCATGATGAGTTGACAATTTTAATCAGAGTGGTGTAGCGACAATATGGTGGATTTTATCAAAGATGGATTTGGGACCTTGGGATCACACTTGGTTCCAATCTGGTTTAATCAGGTGATTTTGAGGGTGTGCTGGCATTGCTTGAGGACAAGCAATTCTTGGGGAGGGTGGATTGTAATGTCTCCATTTTTGGTCACTTCAACATTGTAGTTAGCTTTGGCTTTCCCAGTGACTGTCAATCCATGCCAGAGGGGATGTTTGATGTTCCCAATGAGCTCTTGAGTATTTGGCACCTTTAGATTTCACTTTCGGA
The DNA here is from genome assembly GCA_007258455.2 of Sequoia sempervirens. NCBI lineage: Eukaryota > Viridiplantae > Streptophyta > Pinopsida > Cupressales > Cupressaceae > Sequoia > Sequoia sempervirens. Next base: position 224,127,785 of record VDFB02193867.1, read on the forward strand.
TAGATTTTGTATTTTCCACATCTTTAGCTTGCGCTGTGGGAAATATTTAATAATACTTAAATAATTAATTGTAAGTTGTCGAAAAAATATAAATTTAAAGGCAACTTAAATTAATTATTTTTTAATGTGAGTATAAAGTGACCAAAGTGTTGAAAAAGTTAATTGATTTAATAAAGTCACTTTTCAGTGAAATAAGGATTAATTTTAAAAAGGGATTTAAAAATATTAAGTCTCAAAAAGTTTTCAAAGGGTTTATAAAAAGGGTTTAAGTGTTTTAGTGGGGGCATTCAAAAGATTGCTATTTTCTCTTTGTAGATTTGTGCCTATGGCCAGATTTCTCACCTGAGGGGACGAAAACCCCAAAAGTTTCCAGAAGGATGTAAACTCGAAAGGTAGTGCGATTCCAGCTAGGGATTGACAGTGTGTTGAAGAGTTAGTAAATGGGGACGAAAACCCTTGTTTCAGTTTTATAAGCAGATTCATATAGAGTTTGCTTTGGATTTATTGATGGAGTCACTTCAATCCAACTTTGCACAATCCCTGCTTGCCCTCAATTGCATTCTCACCAGCTTTGCACTAGGTATTTCGTAAGAGTCTTTTAAAAATTAAATTTCTATTTTAATAATATACTATATTAAAATATAGCATTTTAAAATTTATTAATTTAATAATATTTGATATTTATGAATTTAAAAACCTGGAAGATATACTTATAGTATTATTTATTTACTTATTTTTAAATTTAAACTTATATATTGCAAAGTGCAAACTTAAACTAAAAATAAAATAAAATACAACATATTAAATTATATTTCTACTTTTAATTACTATCTATATTAATATTATAATATATTAAAACACAACATATTAAAATTTATTAATTTAATAAATGGAGCCAATCGTGAGCTGGCTTTTAATGGAAGAGTGGGACGAGCCGCACAACGGTATGTGAAATGGTGAACAAAGGCCGAAGATGAGCAGAGGGCATGTACCACAGTGGGTGCATACGAATGACGTGTGGGTAGACAAATGCCATCCCGCTTACCAGAGTCGCGCAAGAGGAAGGACTGGTGTGAAGGGCTGGAATGATGGCAACAACTCTTGGCAGGGGAGCAGGCCATCTGGACCACCGTGGATTCGTCCGAGAGGCCGTCAAACAGATCGGAGGAACACCCATAAGACCAGAGGATCAGGAATGCAGAATGTTGAAAAATGGAGCCCGAACGATAGGCGCAATGGCAGGCCTTGGTCCACCAAGTTGAAAAACTGGCCAATGTCGGAGTGTCTACGCGACAACAGGAACTTGGACAATACCGATAGGGCTGGGGAACGAAAGACGCAGGAAGGGGGGAGACAAATGTGGGACCGAGAGGATGGCAAGAATGATCACAGAAGTCTAAAGCCCCCCAGTAGACCTGATAACCCTGTTCCTCCACTACAAATTCCTATAGATCCCCAGAGGATTAAATTCGAAGCAGACAAATTAAAACAATTAGGGATCTTCATCAAATGGGGGGGCGGAATTGGTGGATCAGGGGAAGTCGAAAAATGGTGTTTTGAGAAATGGGGCAATAGTGTTGAAATCGGTGCTTTGGCTAATGACTACTTCCTAATCATTTTTCGAACAGCAGAGGAGAAATGGAAAGCCCTCAACAATGAACAGTATTACCTGAAGAGCGTTGGATTTCATCTGATTGATTGGTACCCTAATTTCAATCCATGGAGGCACACCATCCAGGAAGGTCGATCTGGATCAGAATTTATGAAATGCCTTCCGAATTTTGGGAACTAGGGCTGCTAAAATTAATGGGGAGCCATCTGGGAACGGTGAGATCAATAGATGAAGTCCTAATTGACAGAAGCAGGGGTGCATACATCAGAATGTGCTTGGGAGTGAATCCACAACATAGTCTTCCTTCAGAAATAGAAATTCCCACTGCTGCAGGACCGTGTCGACTGAAGGTTGAAAGAGAAGATCATCTGTCCCTATGTCCTATGTGCAAATCCATAAGGCACGGGCATCTGGAGTGCAATGGTATGGTTAAAGTGGACAAGGCCAATAAATATTCTCAAAAGCTTTTCAGGTCGGGGGTAGAAGCAGTACCCATTAATCCAGAAACCACGCCTAAGCCTGTTGAACAGCAGATGTATGATCCTATTGCGGAACTCTGGTCTCCCAGCAGGCGGACAGAGAGGGGATATGATCCAGGCTACAGCCTCTCTCTGACAATAACGGAAATGAGCGGTGGAGAGACTGAGCCAACAGTAGAAGGGGTATGGGAGGTTGCCATGGACCCAACAGAAAAAGCCATATCAGATAAAGAAGCAACTGGAACAATGCAGGAGAAGTACAAATCACAAGAAGTTGGAGCAGTTATTTTGGAAGCAGCCGTAATAGAAGAAATGCAAGGGGCGGTGGATGATCAGGATGCTGGGCCAAACAAAGACCCGAACTCCCTCTGGGCAAAGACAATGGATTTGAATCAAAGAGTAGAGGATTGCAACAGGGCTGAAATCTATGGGATGTCCGCCGGTGAGGAAGATCACAATCCAGCTGAGACCTTTGAGGACCTGGAAGACAGTGATTCAGACCCGGAGGAGGAGGAAGGCCCTGGTCATGAGCAAGAAGGCCTTTTTGAGGAAAGGACCTTAGAGCAGACCCAATCGAAATTGAAACATCCGAATACCATGACCAAAAGGAAGAGGGGTCCTAAATCTAACAAAGCCAAACTGGAAATGGCTGCCAGCGCTAAAGGCCAAAGGAAACTAAGAAGCGGGAGGGAGATAGCCCCTCCTGCGGAGCCATGAAGGTTATCACATGGAATGCTAGGGGCCTAAACGCCCCTAGCAAATGGCGCATGGTCAGGCGCCAATTAGATCAAAGTAAGGCAGACATAATTATGCTACAGGAAACCAAATGGGAAGGTCAGGAGATAGGAAATAAAATGAGAAATTGGAAGCAATGGGAAGGAGTCTTTGTGGAGTCAGTTGGGGCTTCTGGAGGTTTAGGAGTGCTGTGGAATCCCCTCTTCATTCAGTGTACGACTCTAATGGAAAAGCAAAATGGTTGGCAGTCAGATGTAGGATTCTGAGTCAAAACAAGTTTATAATAGTTGTGAATGTTTATGGACCAACAACTACTAATGCGAAAAGGGAGTTGTGGTTAGAGATCGGGGCATGGATACAGCTGCAGGCTGGTGCACAATTTGTTATTGGTGGAGACTTCAACGCAACTTTGGATAATACTGAAAAGTTGGGTGGTATTCAATCTCTGTCGAAGGTACAATCAAATTTCCAATCCTTTGTGGAGGTCGGGAGGTTAAGAGAGGTGCAAACGAAGAATGGGAAATATACATGGACGAATAGGAGGAAAGGATTTACTCACATTGCAGAAAAATTAGATAGATTCCTATTAGCTGGAGATTGGGGACCTTCGGCAGACACATTTGAAGCTAGCATTCTTCCTTTCACCGGCTCTGATCACTTCCCAGTCCAGTTGTACTTAAAGCCAGAGGTCCCTAAGGGTGGCATCCCTTTTAAATTTGAGCACATGTGGCTTAGGGATCCATCCCTGCACGAGCTAATGAAGACTTGGTGGAACGAAGTGCAGGGGGGCAATCACACTTGTATGTTTTCTCTCAGACAAAAACTGGCACACATCAAGAATAAATTGAAGGATTGGAATAGGGAGCGGTTTGGTAACATTTTCTTAAGTAAAGCACGTGTTGAAGGTGAGCTATCCAAGCTGAATGAAAAAGTCATAGAGAAAGGAATGGATGGGGCAGACTTTGACTTGGAACTACAACTTAAGGCAGAGCTAAAAGAGATTTTGGCTAGGGAGGAGATCTTTTGGAGACAGAAGTCAAGGGAAGTGTGGCTGAAGGAAGGCGACAAGAATACCAAATTCTTCCATAGGACTGCAAACACTAACAAGACTCGGAGAAGCATACTGGAGGTAGTGAAGGAGGATGGGTCGACCACGCAAAGCACAGAAGAAGTGAATCAAGCCGCAGTCCACTACTTTCAAACAATTCTCAATAGAGCAGTCGGGGACAATAGAAGGGTGAGGGAGCTCTTTCTGGACCGAATCCCAGCCTTGGTCAATGATGCAGACAACTTAATGCTATATGAGCCAATCAGTCTGGAAGAAGTGAAACGGACCACATTCCAGTTGGGGGCTGACAAGGCCCCTGGACCGGATGGTTTCTCAGCCAGATTCTTTCAAGCCTTCTGGGATATCATTGGGTCAGATGTACATTTGGCGGTTGAGGAGTCAAGGAAAAAAGCAACGATGTTGGGGGCTTTTAATCACACTTTCATCGCACTCATCCCCAAGAAGAAAGACCCAAAGTGCTTCAAAGACTACAGGCCAATTTCCCTATGCAACACCATCTACAAAATCACAACTAAGATAATTGCCAACAGGCTTAAGAAAATCCTAAAGAAAATCATTTCAGAAGAGCAAAGCGGTTTTTCTCCTAGCAGATCTATCTTTGAAGGCATCATTGTTGCACATGAAACTATTCATACGGCTAGAAAAGCAAGGGCTCCTAGCATGATCATTAAGCTCGACATCCTTAAGGCATACAATTTGGTGGACCGTCAATTTATGGTGGATGTTATGAAGAAATTTGGATTCAAAAAAAATTGGGTCGACTGGGTACAAGGCTGCATCAATTCACCCAAATTTTCAGTGATTGTGAATGGCTCCGCACATGGTTTCTTTGAGTCCTCTAATGGAATTAGACAGGGTGTCCCCCTATCACCCTTCCTCTTTATCATCATGGTGGAAGCACTTGGCAGGAGCATCTCTCAGTTAAGGACGGAAGGCAGTTGGAAAGGCATCGAGGTCACCCCTAGTTTGGATAGGGTGACTCATCATCAATTTGCTGATGACACCATCCTATTTGGCGAGGCTTCCAGAACAGAAGCCAGGTGCATTAAGAATCTGTTGGATGAATACAGCCTGGCCTCTGGACAGAGTGTGAACTGGCACAAGTCAGAAGTATTCTTTCTTAATGTACAACCGAGGCTTCAAGGGGATCTAGTTAGAATTCTTGGTTTGAAAAATGCCAACTTCCCTGGCAGGTTTTTAGGAATGCCACTTTTCTCTGGAATCAATAAAGTCAGCTATTGGGAACCCTTATTAAACAACTGCAGGAAGAGATTGGAAGGTTGGAAGGGGAAGTGGCTCTCCTCGGCTGGCAAAGTAATGATGCTCAAAGCAGTTCTCTCCGCCATTCCGATATATTCTATGTCTTGTTTGAAGCTTCCCGTGTCAGTAGAAGACAGGCTGATTCAAATCATGAGAAGATTTTTTTGGAGTGGCACTGGGGAATCTCAGAAATTTCCGCTCATGGTGTGGGGAAAGGTCTGTAAACCGATTGGAGCAAAGGGGGCGGGTGTCAAGCAACTGCATCTAATGAATATGGCCATGGGTGCGAAGCTCGTCTGGAATTTGTATCGGAACGGGAACCAACAATGGGTCCAAATTTTACGAAAGAAATATCTTGACTCAGATGAGGACATTTGAATCTTCACCGTCCAAGACCCGCCAAGGGGGTCAGCGATCTGGAACTTTATTCTGGATTGTAGATGCATCATTACTAAGCACATCACATGGCAATTAAATAATGGCAGGAGGGCTGCGTTCTGGGAGGACTCGTGAGAGGGACATCCTGCCCTGATGTCCCTCCCTCATTTGGCTGAGATCCGAAGAGAATCAAAGCGAGTATGGGGCAGGGAGGTGTGTAATTATGGGTCATTTTCAAGGGAACATGGGGTACTAAAGTGGCAGTGGAAGTCATTAGAAGTGCTAAACGCACCCCAGGCCCAAAAGGTGGTTTTGACAGAGATTCTTCAACATAGAACCTGGGCGGCTTCAGATGCAGTGGATCGGATTAGGTGGTGTGCTTCGCCAGTGGGGGAATATAGTGTCAAATTAGGATACAAGGTTGGGGAAGCAGTTGTCGAAGATAATCATTGGCCAAAAGATTTACTGTGGGGAAAGCGCGTTCTGCCCAAGGCTGGTGTCTTCTCATGGATGGCTATCCAAAAGAAAATTCTTATGCAAGATCGTCTGGCTAAAGCTGGCATCATTGGTCCGGGCAGATGTCCTCTTGTGTAAACACCATGACGAAGACGCGAACCACCTCCTTTTGTCATGTCCTTATGCAAGGTATTGCTGGAACTTCCTTCAATCCAAATTAAATTTCTCTTCCCCTCGACCACAGGAGTTGGCAGATTGGTTTGTTAGCTGGCCAAGCAATAGGAAGCAAGATTTCTTCGGTTGCATATGGCAAATTGCTCCCTCAATCGTCATCTGGGAAATCTGGAAAGAATGTAATCGAAGGATTTTTAAAGATCAGATGATTCCCAGAGAGTAGTTGGCTAAGAAGATTGAAGTCTCCATCGTGGAAGTTGTGAATTCGGCAGTAAGATTGGTGAATGTAAAGCATAGCACCTTTTCTAACAGGGACAATGAATTGGTTAAAGAATTCAAGGGGCTTATGATTCCAAAATTGGTAGGCGCTAAGCCAATGGCACAGCCAAGCGATCCGCGGAAGGGAGTTAAATGGTGTGCCCCGTGCTCAGGATGGGTGAAGATCAATTTTGATGGAGCGTCGAATGGGAACCCAGGGCCGAGTGGTATTGGTTGTGTGGCGCAGGATGCTGAGGGGAAGATCCTAGCAGAACGAGTGGAGTTTATTGGCGAAGCTACTAACAACATTGCTGAAATCAGAGCAGCACTGAAAGGACTGGAATTGGGTAAGGAATTAGGAGCGAGGAGAATTCATCTGGAAGGGGATTCACTGATCATTGTGAATGCAATCAGACAAAACTCGGCCCCTAATTGGAAGATCAGCAGGTGGTTGGCTATCATCAGGACCTTCATTGAGGAGTTGGAGGATTTTCAGATAAGCCATATTTACAGGGAAGGGAATACATTGGCAGATGAGTTGTCAAAGCGTGCCATCTCTGGTACCGGTCATGGTTAAGGTTGTGTTGGCGGTGGAGAGCTGGTGTGTTGGAGATAAGCTGTGGAGGATTGTAGTTTGGTCAGCCATCATAAAGTAGTAAGGATTGGTAGTCTTTGTAGCTGGGGGAATGTCGTTATGGTGGAAGTGAAATGGTTTGCAGGCCATGGACAATTAGCCTGTAGTTTTGTAATTCCTTCACATATGTACTATTTTATTTATTAATATAAATGGGTGCTGGCCCTACCCAACTTTTTACTTAGCAAAAATATTAATTTAATAGTATTTAATATTTGCAAATTTAAAAACTTCGAGGATATAGCATTATTAATATACTTATTTTTAAATTTAAATTTCTATATTACAAAGTGCAGACTGAAATAAAAATAAAAAATATTTAATATTAAATTTTTTCACAATAAAATTAAATATTAGTATACTTATATTTTAATTTAAACTTATATATTGTAAAGTGCAAACTTAAGTTGAAATTAAAAATATTTAATATCAAACTTTCTTTGCAATAAATTAAATTTTAGTTTCGTTTTTAAAAATTATTAATATTATGTTCCATGGGGACGCAGCCTCAATTCCCAAATCCCTGTCCCTGCCCCCAATGGCATACTGTGTACAGTAGGACAACATGAGACATCCCCTAGTCATCCCCAAAAATCTTCAAAGTTTTGAAATGTTTCCAAAATGTGTCACAGAAATAGGAAATACTGTGGGGTCATTTGGCTGTCCTTGAGATGGCCGAGAATGTCCAAGATATCCCTTAACCATCCTGGGTATGGCCAAACGTCCTTGATAGCAAAGCAATTTATTTATAATGTTTTAAAAAAATCATTCATAACATTAGAAATACTGTTAAATATATCATGACAGCATTATAACATGACAATAGTATAACATGATAGCATTGTAACAGTAGTATAACATGACAGTATTTTAATGGCAACAACAAATAAATCATGACAGCAGTGGCAGCGATAACAATAGTATAACAGCAATAAATATATCATGATTCAGAATCATAGCTAATGATATATTTAATTTAATACTAACAACAATAATTTGGATATTTGATTTTATTGTTAAAAAAATCTCATACTCCAAAATTCTTGATATGGTATTAGAGTCAGTTACTATTGTCAGTTGGAAAAGAGATTAAAGGTGCATTCACCATGGTTTGGTATACTGTGGTCTCGTGCGAGAAGTGCGAGCAAATAATTTTTTTGGAATGTGGTTGGCATGCATGCTTTTGCAGACGTCATCCAACATCATTTTAACATGTCATGTTATATTGCTGCTGTTATGCTGCTGGCATTAACTTTATATATATGTATATATATACATATTGTTGTTCCCCCACTATCCCCAAAAAATGGCCCTGCAATTGCCATCCTTGAAACACGCCCCTTGTCCTGCTATCCCGCCATCTCTGTCTTGGAAACACCATGGAACATATTTAATATAATTATTTATAATTTAAGTGTATAGTGCAAACTTAAATTAAAATTGAAAATATTTAATATTAAACTTTTTCTACCCAATAAAATTAATGATTAATATTTATTTTTAAATTTAAAAATTAAAGATATAAGTTTAAAATTTTGACATTGTTCAATTTCGTTTTTTTAAATTTCTTCTTGTAGAGAATACATTGGTAGAATGTCCAGGAAAGGATGGTAAAGGTTTGCCACCTCATCACATAGTAGAATATATTAGAGAGCAAGAGGAAATAAATGCAAGAGTTGCTTGTAGTGCATAACATCCTCTAAGGAGAGGAAGGGGATCATGGAGGCCCTACTTTTCCATCTCATAGTCTAATGTTGTAGTAGAGAGCCACCATTTTTTGGGGGGGAATGAAGAAGAGTCTACTAAGGTGAGGAGAACAAGGGGGCCATTAGAGAGGGCATTTTAGAATGACACTAGAGAGATTGTAGATCAAACCATTGCAATATTTCTCTATGCAAATTGTTTCCCCTTCAATGTTGTTTGATTCCCATATTGGCAAAGACATGTTTAGAAAAGTAAATGAGGCTCCATAAAGGTACATGGGCCCAAGTTATGAGAAGGTGTGCTCCATAAAGGTACATGGGCCCATATCAGCGATTGGTATGTTGGTTGAGACATGGTTTTCACATATATTTTGGACACCTTGTGCTTTCCACTCACTTGACCTCATGCTACAAAAATTGGATAGGAAAATAGATTAGATCAAGCAAGTCTATGTTGAGGTTGAAGAAATTCAAATGTTCATCACAAACGCTACATGTAGTAGGCCATTTTTAGATCATTTTCGCAATTGGAGTTGTTGAAGGTAATTGAAGCTACAATTTTTAAATTTCAAGTTTCACTTTAGTAATTACTAATTTATTTTAAAAAATTTATGTATGCTTTCCTCTTTGTTTTTAATTTTTATTTTTTTAGTAGGTTGTTGAGATTGGATTCACATCCATCAAAATTGTCTTGAAATGACTTGTGAAGGTGTGAGCCATTTTCTAGCACGGTCATTAGCCAAAGTTGGTCCCTACGGAGGAAATCCAATGGTGACAAGGTAACAAATTGTAATATAGGGGGATTCGCTACTCACGAGTTCTCTTCATTCAGAGAGCCTCATGGGGAGAACTGCCCTATACTACCTCAATGGAACAACACATAAGTTTTAGAATATGAAAGAGCAAGTCACAAAGATCTTCTGGACAAACTGACAAGCTTTCGGCCAAAGGACGTTAGCACAGAAAACAGACGACAGTGTGGCGCATTGTCGTCTCAGAGGCGCGCTGGCGTCTCGTACGGACCAAAAAGTGAGTGTTTCAGAAAATGCTTAAGTAGCTACTTCTACTCGAACTGCTAAGAAATGCAAGAAAGTGACAAAACTGAAATAGAGTGAAATAAAGCTAAATAGAGATATGAGAAGAAAGGAAAGAATACTTTGGTAACCACGGACAGCTCTCCCAAACTAATTCTCAAAACAAGCAAGTAATATCCGAGAAAAATGTTGCGGGGTTTGCCTTTACAAACCCCGTTTGGTGTTCCCACCTCCATGGACAACCAAGAAGATAGAAAGAGGCGATGAACAAAGCGCGTGGTGAAAGCAAAACCCGCCAGAGTAGAACCCGCACCATGAATAAGCGCGGTGATAAAAGCAACCCCACTGGAGGTGGCAACCCAGAGGTGATAAAAGCGGAACCCCGCCGAGGATGGAGAACCTGTATCACAGGTAAGTATGTAGATAGTAGGGGATGTGAAATCCCAAGATGCTCACAAGCATAAGGCAAGGGAAATAAGGCTGGAAAGAGTATTGTAATGGAAGCTTGAGAGAGCTTGGAGCTGCTACAACAAGTTGTTATGAAGCTATACAAGCAAAAGTTGAAGTGTGAAAGGCTAAAATCAAAGCTGGAGTGAAGCTAGAATTTGGCAGAATGGGGCTAGCTGTGGAAGAAGTTCTTAGAGAGCCAAAATGAGTTGAAGGAGTGACTTAAAAAGAGAGAAAAGAAGCTTCTTCAACCGTTTTCGGGTGTTACCAATCGTTACCACCAACAAAACTCGCCGACAAGTGGCAAACATGCACGGAAATGGTCGTTTGAGCTTTGAAACGTCACAGGACGCTAGCGTGGCGTGCGGACGTCCGGGGGACGCGCTAGTGTTCGGACACGTCACGCTACAAAACGACGGAAACGAGAAAAGCACCAAGTCTGATGGAACGCTGACACACAAGGGTAGCTGCTGAAAAGGGGTGCTGGAGCATCTTGAGAGGGAAAAGACTGATGCATGGGCTAAAATGAGCCTACTCAAGATGCTAAGGGAGTGGACACTAAAGCAGATGCAAATACATAGGTGAAATTGCAAGGGTGCAATTTTACTGTTATACACAAATGTAAAGTAGAAGATACCATATGACACTTGGTGGGACTGTGTGGAAAACCTACTTAGTTTTATTGAGCCCATCATGAGTATGATTTGTTTTACTAACATGAATAAGTGTCGTGTTTGGGAGGTATATGATGGCATCAACTCAATGGTTGAGAAGATGAAGTCCATCATAAGTGAAAAAGTGCAAGATCCTGAAGAAACTTTCTTCAAAGAAGTGCATAAAATTTGTGCTCAGCGGTGTAACAAAATGACCACACAACACTATACCTTATTTCCTTTGCATTGACGTTCAAGTTTTACAATGATGAGATTTTGGTATTTTGTCAAGGGTGCTACTGTATAGAGATGCAAAAGTTAGTGAAGGGTCTAGGAAAATACTTACTAAACTCTTTTGCGATCCTAAAATGGAAGATTTAGTTTCAAACGAGTTTGCTGAGTTTGTAGCGTCCAATGGACAAAGTGTTTCCACTCTTTGTGACAAGTATAATAAGGATGCTCACACTTGGCACTACCTTAATGGCCATACATCATCACACCTCTAGAGTCTTGCTATCAAAATTTTATTGCAAGATTCTTAATTTTTATTGCACTCTCCAAATTTGAATTGTTTTTCGTTTTTATAATAATAAAATTATTATTTCAAATTTGAAGGTTGATTTCCAATTTCATAATTGTAACTCTCTCAGTTTGCCTCAATAGTTTTGCTAGTTCCTCTTCATTTGAGTGGAATTGGAGTACATACTCCATTCACTTAGATTGGCAAGTATGAGCTAGTTTATGTACATTCCAAGTTGCACCTTCTTATTGTTTACTCTCTAAGTGGTTTAACAAACGAACATGGAGTAAATGAGAATATACAGTAGCAATTACAGAGCATATCATTCACACGAGTATTGCACTAAATAGAGTATTGCATTTATTCATCAAGTATATCAGCAGTTACATCACAATATCATAGTGTGTTGACTATAATGAAATGATCCCATAAATAGCTAGCCGATGTTGGTTGAGATACCAATCATTGGCAACAATTCCTACAACTACCCTATTGTTGGGATTAGTTCTTGATTACAACTCATATTACACGAATGCTGTGTACAAGTTTTATTTTATATTCTATTAGTTTGGCCGACTATAACTTAATTATTTATAAGCACGACCGATTACATCATCCCCCCACAAAATAAGTCGTCTTCTAGATGACATTACAACCAAAATGGGGATTTACAAAAACAAAAATCATCTATTGGTAAGAAGGGGGTTGTGGAGACGTCCTTGGATGAATAGATGATGTTGGAGTTGCAGTCGGTGATCTTAACTCTCGCAGTCTCCAAACCTCCTTCGAACGTCATCGCAACTGGTGTTCGGCCATGATCTCTCGTCTCGTTCTCGTGCTACCTTCACCATGTGAGCAACCTCCATTACCTAGCGTTTAGCTTGGTCCACCTCCTTCCCCTTGGTAGCAAGCTGATCCTCCAAGTCCTTCACTTTTTGCTCCACCTCCCTCCTCTGTTTTGCTTCCTTCTCCACTTTTGATGCCTTGGCTTCTAAGGCCGATGTTCTAGCTTTCTCCATATTGGCAAGTTGAGTTTGCTGAGCCAATTGCACTTGAAACTTCTTCATGTGCTTAGTCCACTCCTCCCGTATCCTTTACATTAGTTGGAGGGCCTCACCCTTCCCCTTCATTGCTGCCTTCGTGGCTACCATCCGATGTTTCAGCGTTTAGAAGACGTCCCTGAAGGTTGCCTCAATGCTAAATAAGGTTGAAAGAACTTAGCCATCCCTCCCTGCCATCAAGGGTTGAGCTCCATGCTAGGCCTTTAGCATCGTTGGATTCTCTACTGCCAGCCATCCTCTGGTGTAAAGTAATGTGTAAACTATTGTTCATATCCAGTCTATACATATCCCTGAATCCTCTGAAGCTCCTTTACTACTAGTGATGACTGGCCAATGTTGAGCTATTTAGAGATTTCTCCCACCTAGTGCATTTTACTGTTGCGATGCTCTGGAGCTCCTCGACCTATTGCTGTACTGTCCCTAGAGGATTTGAGGGATTGGGCTTAGACATCTCCAGTATCAACCCTTTTGACCCACTTGTCTCGTTCTCTTCGCCCTGTGGGTTGGGCGGTGCTGATCCTTGAGCTGCCATGGGAGACTGCTGCGGTCCCCCACTGTTCGATACTGCTCTTGATGGATGTGTCTACACTAACCCTGGCTCAACATCATCTGTCCTCACGAGTGGAGTGTCCTGCTACACACCCTCGCCCTTTGTCAAATATATAGTTGCGGAACTCGTTGAGGCTTTGCATCACAATTGGCAGGTGTGTCTCCCTTTAATTTGGGCCTTTAGTCAGCCAAGGTTCCTCAAGGGCTCAGTATCGGCGGCTAGAACCTGAGGAAGGCCGACAGTCTAAAACTAGTTATTGCCTTTGTGCTATGCCAGCTTGGCGCTGGCACATCTAACAACAATCCTTCTAGAGGTGCAAAACCATCGGTTGATGCTACCCTTGGTGCACCTGGCGGTCCTACTGGTGGTGTTGGCGATGATGCTGGCAATGAGACTTGTTGATGTGATTTTTGTGACCGCACCAATCAGCAGAACAAAGTATTCAAAGGTTACTCCATTCTCTCTTGATCAAAGTATTTTGTATCGCTAAGATTGTAAGTGAGGGAGATCGTGACGCTGAACCCAAGGTCTGGAGCAATGCAAATGGAATACCCTTTAGCGGTTCGCTGTGATTTGGTCAAGTTTTCAATGAGGGACTTGGCAATAAATTGTTCGCTGGATGTAGCAGCTGATGATTAATGACATGAAAGGGGATTTCATGTGTTGCTGGAGCGGATTCGGCGATAAGGTATGTGTTCTATACTAACTCAGGAAATGCAATCACTGAAATAAGGTACGGGTTTTATAAGATCTAAATTCCATCCCAAAGGAGGACTTTGATCAATCCTTACCATCTTCAAACTGCACTCCGCTCTCGCGCTGGATAGCCCTGTGCCGGGTGCAATCTCTGGCTGGCAAGCAGCAACGAGTGTCTGCCAGCAATCCAAATACAAAGACGGGACAAGACGACGACGCCAAGACGTGAACTACAACCTGCTGCTTTATAAAGGTTCCAGCTGACTACACACAAGGCAATTTGCCGTTGAAGTGTCGGCGAAGCGTGGATTGTAAACGGGTTGCCTTGATCAAACGCCACAATCCATAATTAACATCTACTGCATGAAAATGAAAATTACTCTAATTTAAGCTACTACTTGAAGTAGAAGGGGTGAAGAAATCTTGCTAGCTGCTCATAACAAAAGACGAATTCACCATCAATGAAAGCTCTTTTTATTATGATAGTTTTCACAACAACTTCTTACAAAGTTCTCAAATGAAAACTTTCCTTCTCCAAATTATGCTATGCTAACAAACTATGCTAAGCTATACTATGAATCTCTCTGCTCTATTCTCTAGTTTGATGTCTAATTCCATCGATTTACGGTGGCTTCGCCTGTCTCGGTCACCCTCTAACGTTCTTACTCCGTTTCAACGCAGTCCGAACCCCGTGTCCTAGTAGTCAGTGGAGCAGCTGCACAAAGATCCTCGGGTCCAGCCCCTGAATTTCAATGTCACAGCCTCCCAATGGTGAGCTGGTTCTCCACTGGCCTCCAGCTGCCCGCCTCCTGGCCTGGGATTTGCCATCAGGATTGCTGAATTCCAGACCGTGACCGCTCGCCATGTTAGCAGACAAGACTTTCTCCAAGCAACTAAAGCATCCTGAGTGTTTTGAATAATGCTTGAGAAAGTTGAGTTGTTCTCAAAGTCATTCTGGACAAAAGTCTTCACCTCTGAAAAGAAAGGTGGCAGCTTGCTCCTCAAACTATTAGCAGTCACCTCCTCGGAAGTCATCCTCCTAGCAAATATAGCCTCTAAAGTGTTCAGGACTCCATCAAGGATGTTTGTCATGGCCATTCTGACTCTGGCTGAATCTGCTTGTGCTGCGTCAAAGAATCCTCGGCCTGTGACAACTGAAGAGTACCAATTGGAAAAATCATATCTATCACCCTCCTGTATCACGCCTCCCTCAATCAACATCTGTAAGGGAGTATGCATCAAAGCCTCCAAACGTTGAATAACCTTGCTCTGATAGATATGAGCATCACCCCAAGCCTGATCAACTTCATCCATTCGTGCCATAATACTGGAAGCCTGCTGGTAAGCATGAGCAAGATCTTCCATAAACTTTTCTGTCTCAGCACAAACGCTAGCAACCCACTTATCTGCTTCTTGTGCCATCTTCCTCAAATTTTCTAAGTAGCTAACTGATTCTCTAGGCAACTCGGGCTGGAAGCTCAATTGCCGAATTCTCCTGCCCACAAGGAGAAGACAAGTGTTGTACGTATCCTATCAAAGTCTTGTGCTCCTTTAATTTCTTGTATAGCAATTTGTCCTTGAGCGCCTGGTAGGAGTTATCACACTCTTCAATTATTTGTGCTTCTGTGGGGCGACCTAACTCCATGGTGGTGATCACATAATTTTCTTGCACAGCCTCATCTCGATTACATTCAACCCTAGGTACAACCATGTGAAGGGTGCGAGAGCCATCCTCATCTGTTGAAATCTTCGAAAACTTTATAGCTCTCTTCTTTGTCGGAGGTGCGCTGATCCTACTCAGGAATTCCTCCATCTCAACTGCTGGATCAGCCTCTTCACTGGGGCTCCTCCTCATCCTGTCTTTGAGCCAATCTGGTACTACCTGTTGTATAACAAATGGCTGCTCATCCGTTGCTTCTTCTTCATGAACTTCTTCTCTAACTTCATCTTGACGGGGCTCATTGGCTTCTACGGGCTGGGTATCTATTGAAACTTGGGCCTCTTGTCCAGTAAGTGTGTCATCCTCTAACGTTGCCTCAAGCTCATGCTGGAAGCGCATATTTGTAGTTGTTTCTTCATCTTCTTCATGCTGGTTATCTCTGGTGGGTGCGTTGACACTTTGGCCAACAAACTCTCTTCATGGTGGCTGGTTTGCCTCATGTAATTCTTGTTCCTTATTCAACATATTCCTCTGATCGGAAAATAGTGAGACTTCCTGTATACTTGGAGAATGTGTTTCCAATGGCGTAGGTGATTCTACCTCAATTCTCAGAGGCTTTGGCTGAACTGGCTCTTTCCTTCGAGACTCTGGAGCTCGAGCACCCTGTTTCTTCTTTGTGGCAGTTGGCGTCCTATGATCTCCCATCAAATTGTAAGTCAGAGGAATTGACCTACTCTTGAGCCTATTCACATGCCTTTCAACCCATCCTTTGGTGAATGTCAGGACCGATATGCAAAGTGTGTCCAAATGTGCAATCTCTGGCTCTGACCAATCTGGAAGTGGGAGCGGTGTATCCCTCACTGCCTCATAATCTGGATGAAGAACATTCATGTGCTCATCTACCTGGTCTGGCACTGGAATAATCTCACACTCCCTAATCATGCTCAAAGTTAGCCTCAAAAACATCCTCTTTCTTACCTCAACTTCATCCAACGCACCAGCCCAGTAATCTTCAATATTTGCCTTATGCCCGAACTCTTCTGATAGTATCCTTTTTATATTCCTGTGGGGGTCATAATGCTGCCTGCTGGTGTGATAAGAAAGGTGGAAAAATTGAAGCTAATTTTCAGCTTCCTTGGCTGCCTGTAATGAAGGACACACTTCGTCCGAATTCCCCATGATGATTCGGAAGTCAAGTCCTCCCTTCTTCTTTCTCTTTTGAATCTTATCATAGGCAATGGGTTGCCTAGATATTTCTAACATCAAGATCCTATTTGTAGGGTATTTGGGTAGTCTATATGGATATGAAGAAAACCCTTGTAGCCTAATGTAAGTAAATTTCGGAAATTGGATAAACCAACAACCGTACCTTTCTATCAACTCTTGAGCTTCCTTTGAGATCTTGTAATGAGTTCTTTGCTGCAATCATCTCGTTATATGCATGGTGAAGGCGTCATTGACTCTCTTATAATGGGATGTGCTTGTCAAGTGCAGCTGAGGACAAGCCTCATGAATCTTGAACTGCTGAGAGCCACACCCAATAGGCTCCTTGTATGATATTCCCCTGTACTTCGTCATACGAGCCAACATGTAGACGATGTATGAGCCCATATAGAATGTTTTCGTTCTTCTTAAACTCCGAAGCTGCTCGTGCAAATTATCACTAATCATCACCGCCCAATTAATATGCTCCTTGCCTTCCAGTACAGGATTGATGTAGTAAAACATCCACGGCTCAAAGATGAACGCTTGAGGACATCCTCCAACTCTACTGAGCATCATGATCAAATCACAGTACTCCTACTTCAAATCATCTGAGATTATTTGCTTCGGAAACTTTGTGTGAGTGGGCTTGGGCCTATTCATCCAGCGAGAGTTAATCATATCAACACATCTTTCAAATGTTGAAGCATACATCCACTCAACACGTTCTCTCGTTTTGTAGATCATTTTCTCATGTGAAGGAATTCCAAATGCCTCGCCAATAGCTGCAGGCATAAGGTTGGCGAACAATTTGCCATTAGGTGAGACGATATACCTGTGCTCAGGGTTGTAACAGTTAGCACACTCCATGATCAACTCCGGACACTGAATTGCTGGTGGAAAACCAACAGCTGCATAAATTCCACTTCTGACAATATTATGTGAAGTGATCGATGGACGATGGCCTCCAATTCCCATTATGCGACTTCTAAAAGCTTCCATGTTGAAAGAGCCCAAGTTCATGTCAGCCAACTTGCCCAGCCTCTAAGAGAACTTCCACTCTGGTAGGAAAGACTTGCTCAACTTCTTGATCATAGCCTGTCTGGACGCATTTTCCTTGCTGGACTCGGCATTATTTTCCCTGCCAGTTGCTCTTACTTCAGCCATTCTGCAAAAACAAAATATAGTCATCAACAATTTAATTTAGAAAAAATAAAATCTCATTGGGGCTGGCAACAAACTTTTGAAAATGAGAAGCTGCAACACTATATTTAAACTTCAAACCTCAACTCTTTACTGCAGCAATAAAACTTTGAACACTTAGAAGAAAAATCGGCCAACATCACTTCAACAACCCCTCAGCTTCAAATTTATTTCACACTTAGAGCCAACTTCAACTTCAACACATTCCACTTTCCTCACACTGCAATCCTCTTTTACTTCAAGTCGAACCTCTTCACCAAGTTTTAGTTTGCACTTCAACAACTGATAAAGAAAATGAAAATCATCTCAATTCTTATAGCCAAGTCGATTTCTAGAAGAGGCCAATTTTAGCAAGAATTCGAATTTCCCTCCTCTGGCAGTTGCAACACTTGGCATCTGGCGTCTGGAATATTTTGACCTTCTAGAATTTCCAAAGATTCATCTCTACTGGTCGTACTTCACTAGCATTTTTAAAATCATCTTTTGAAAAAAATTAAATTCAACTGCATCCCCCTTAAGAAATTCATCTGACCAGTTGAGGCACTGGACTTTGATTTTATCCATCTCTGGCTTGAGAAGATTATTCTCATGAAGAATTTAATCAAATTCATCTAGGCAATTAATTTCAAATTTATCAGTCAAGGCATTTTATCTTCAACATCTTTTATTCCTTCTTGCCTTAGAAAATTTTAAAATCTTCCTTAGGAAATTCATCAATCAAGTGCCCATCAAAAATCTTCATCTCAAAATCCTTGGCGAGGTGTAGAAAATTTAAAATCCATTCCTTGTCGAAGATGTCTGATACCCAGAAGAAAATTCCTTTTAGAAAGCATCAAATTCATGGGTCTATGAACAAAGGGGTTCATTTAATTTTTGAATTTTAACCTTAGAAAAATATCTTGTCATCAAATTTATTCTCATTCTTCATCTCTGGGCATATTTTCTTGCTTGGCCTTGAAAATCTTCTTCAATCTCATGAAGTTGGAGTATTCTGACTCATCCTTGCCAATTTTATCCACGCCTCAGTGAATTTCATCACCTCACTCAGGCCTGGACGTATTCCTCTAGAGGTGAAATTTTATGCCTTAGAAAATTTTAAATATCATCACCAACATGGGCGCATATGAGAGGTCTAAGAGGAAATTTTAATTTCGCACACCTTAGATAATTTTTCTCCCATCCATCTTTCTCCAGTCATGGAGCATTTCACTTGGGGTGGAGGAATTTCAACAACACTTAGCACATCACCTTCAACACCCTTGGGCGCATTTAGCATGTTGAGGAAGAATTAACACTTAGCAAAATGTCTTAGCTTCATCTTGGACTTTGGCGCATTTTGCATACTGAGGAGGATTTAACTTCCAACGCCTTAGAACTTGTCTTTACTTCATCTTGGACTTGGGCACATTTCATGTGCTGAGGGGGAACTTAACGCGTAGCAACTTTTCCAATGTCCTTATAGCCTAGCAAGTTGGGCGCATTCAAGGGGTCAAGGAGGAATAACCCAACGCCTTGGTAAAATTTTCTTTGATGCCTCTTGAGATGGGCGCATTTTGAAGGTCAAGGAGGAATTTTGACTTCAACGCCTTAAAGCTTCCTCTAGCCTCTTCTACATTGGGCGCATATGCAAGGTGGTGAAGGAATTTCCACCAACTTTTGTCCTTTTCCCTGTCATTTTGGGCGCATTTGGGGGGTCATGTAGGAATAAGCCAACACTTAGAAATTTTTATCATCTTGACAACTTGGTGGGCACATTTGGGGGTAGGAGCAGGAATAAGCTAACACTTAGAATATTTTCCATCACCATCTTGAGATGAGGGCGCATTTAGGGGGTCAAGCAGGAACTTTGACTTGCCTTGGAAACTTTTCTCAACCTCACTTCATAACAAGGCGCATTTGGGGGGTCAAGCAGGAACTTCTTCAGACTTAGAATTTTTTTATCACCTCTATTTCTCCTTGAGGACGCATTTGAAGGTATGAGCAGGAATTTCCAAACTTGAAACTTTTTCCACCCTTCTGCCAGTCTCATCTTGGGCGCATTTCACAGGGGGTGAAGGAACTTTCTCAGACTTAGACATTTCTCTGGCTTGCTCACTCCTATTTTACTATATTTAGTAAGTCCTCTGGTTTTCATTCCTTTGAAGCTTGGATTGATCCGAAATTTCAACCACAGGATCTTCATGACCAAGTTGATTTGTTCACTGCCATCTCATTGCGACTTGCTATTTATAGCATGTTGCGCGGAAGGTGTTTACTATTTATAGTAAGCTGCTTGGTTCATAACTTCCACGCTCCGTTGGCGAAGTGAAATCGCGTGATCCTCGGCGTGGTTAGCATCTGTCACACTTGCTTACTTTCTTCTGGCGACTTTATTAATAACGCTTTGTTTGTGGGTGCTACTATAAAGCCGAAATGGCATTCCAGTTGCTTCAAATTTTACTAGTGGATAGCTTGAAAGATACTGGTCGCAGTGGGATACACTGGTTTTTGAAAAGTCTGGCATTTGACCCCTCATTTTAGGTCATGAAGCTGGAAACCCTAATCTAACTTGCATGTTGTTTAAATGATCTTCGTTTGACTTCGTTTCTGTTGCAGGTCGCCCCGTTCATTATACTGAAGTCTTTGCGAAATTGCCGTTATCTGCTAAAAATAGTAAGTCCAGAAAAGTGACCCTTTCTCTGCTTGCATACATCTTCGTGCTCTTTGAGAAACCAAAAAGAATAACGACATGCAGAAAGTCTTGCAACACAAACCCTAAAATGAAGGAAGAGCTCTAGAAAAGGTCCGATCTGAGTTGCATGTTATACCATTAGAAGCTTTGAAAAACCAAAAGATGTCAAACTTGATGAAAGATTCAACATTACAAACCCTAAGAAAGAAGGTAGCATCGAGAGAGAACGAGTTGCGAGATTATCATCTCACTGCATGTATTGCTATCTCAATGGAATATGCAAAACCGGAAATATTCTCGGACATGCATTGAGAAAAACTTAGCGTAAACCCTAAAAATCAACCTGAAGGTGAACACACTAAAATATAGAAGGATTATGGGTTCATCAAATTTTGCTGGCCCGATTTGATGTGCTGGATGTAGAATGTAGCAGTTGCGAACTTGAAAGGGTGTTGAAAGCGCGTCAAATTAGGCACTTACTAAAAATAGTAAGTCGTTAGAACTCAATGAAATTTTGTTGGGGACCTGCTGGAAGCATGGTGAATGTATTGCCAACCTCAGATTTCAATTCACTCACTCCATTTGACTACAAACTAGCCAAAAGACTCAAAACCCTAATTCTCAGACTTAGCCAAAATTTCACGATTAAGCTCAAAGGCGGGCACATCCCTAGAAAGGCGGATAGCAGAAAGAGAAAGAGAGAGAGAGAGAGAGAGAGAGAGAAAACCAAAGCCAAAAGACGAGGAATGGAGCAAAAAAAATTAGGGGTTCCCCATTTTGAATGGGGTGATGTGTGAAAAGGTCACAACAGAACCCTCCTTCAAACTCAAAGTCTGACGATGCCAACTCCTCATTGATTGCCTGGTTCCTTAGTTCAATTACATATTTGCTTCCATTGCTCTTTATGGACAGTGTGTTACTCTTCCAGTTGTGATCTGATTTGGCTGCCACCAGCCATCCTCTTCCAAGCAACGCATTGTACACCTTTTTCTGTAGTGGAATGACTACAAAGTTCAGCAAGAACGGTTTTGTCACGATCTTCACCTTTTGCGCCATCAGTGTTGTTGACGGCTTGATACCATGTTGGTTGGCACCCACTAATTGGAACATCGGTGGCCAAAGGCTTGATGCCATGTCTTTGGGTAGTACGTTGACTCCTGGTCCTCCATCGACGATCGTGTTTATTAAATTATTTCCTCCTATCTCCACTTGTATGATCACCGATCTCTTCTCGACATCCACTTGTACGATTGCCGATCTCTTCCCGACATCCACTTGTACGATTGCCAATCTCTTCCCGACATTTACTGTCAACAACATTGGTTCGATGACTTGTTCCGCCTTGGATGGAGGTTTTTCTATCATCTCCTTCCTTCGACCTTCTTGTTGTTGGCGTTGTTCATCATTGACTACGTTCTTGATTGCCATTCCTAGTTTTGGCATAGACTGGAGAAGGTTCGTCACTTTGATGGGTATGGTGGTTTGCAGTACCTTCTGTACAATATTCTTTTTTGACTTCAACTGCCATGAGGTACTTGGAATCTCTTGATGGGTTCTTTGTTCCTTAGCCATTACCTATTCCACTTTTGCTTTGGCTTCCTTCATTCGTTGCTTTTCTGTACGTGGGTCAGGGTAGGTGGCTTTCTTTGTTTGTGCTTTGGTGATCACCAATACCTCTTTGTTCTAATCTTCTACCTCTATCATATTGATGCCTTTATGCTTGGGGCAGTTGGTGTCTTCGTGGTCATTTGGTCAACACCATTTGCATAGTTTTCCCCCCAAACTTTGACCATTTTGGCATTCCTTGGCAAAGTGACCCCATTCATTGCACTTCCTACATTATATCATGGGTCGACCATTGCTGTCATATTGTATTTTGCTTCTTGGCCTACTATTATTGCCTCTTCTGTTGTTCCGATAACCTCTAGGGGATGCGTTGGAGTTGTTTGGGGGTTTCAGTGGTGTGTTTGGTGTGTTTGATTGTTCTCCTTGTGTAAGGAGCACTTACTTGCTTCTTGTTTTCAAGTTGTATGGGAATTTGTTGATGGAATGTCCCATCAGCTGGCAGATATCACAAAATAGCTTTTTCAGGCAATTTGCCTTCGTGTGATCTCCCCCCTTATAGTCAGTGCACCATAATTTTCTGGTTTCTCTCGTACTCTCCTTCTCGGCCTTTAATTCCATCATTCTTATCATGTCTTTCCTTAATGCTTGGACGGTCTTTGATTCGCCATCCCTGCTATTGTTTGTGCTCTCATCATCGTCCGTCTTCCTTTTTCCTTGGGAGGATGTTTTGTCTTCACTTTCTATGTCCATTTTCCCGATTGTATCCTTCAACATACGATGATGGAGGTATGACTTTCATCTTTTTCCTTAGCGACGGTAGCAACCGTTTGATGAACCATCGTTTGTTCAACTCGTTGGTCGACATAGTCTCTAGCTTCACCAACAACTCCTTGAGCCTACGATTATAGGCTCCTACGTTTTCATGCTTTCCTTGCTTTTTGTTGTAAATCTTGGCTACGATCTCATTGTCATCTCTCAAGAGTTTGAATTCTTCCACAAATGCTCTCTTCAGTGTTCTCCATGAAACTTTCTGTGCTGCTTCGAGTTTAGTGTACCAATCTATGGCTATGCCTCTCAGCATTGTTGGGAATGCTCTTAGCCAGTAATCCGCGTCATCTTGCCCATTTGCTGTCCATATCGTCTCAGATGTCTTGCAATGTCGTACCGGATCCCTTGACCTATTCCCTGTGAACTTCGGTAGTTTCTGCCTTTCCACGCTTGCTGCTAGATCTACTATTTTTCTTCTTTGATGTCCTCTCTATGTGTTGGACCTAATTGGACTGTTTCTCCAAAACGTTCTGGTGCCTCTCTTCTATTCTTAGCCACATACGGGTCTTTCACACGTCCCCTCTCAACGTCCTTTGCACTTTGAGTCTCATGGGGTTCGTCCCTGTACTCCCTCTGTCCGGCGGTCTTTGGCTTGGATCCTCCAATTCTCACTTCTTCATCGTTTGATATGGACAACTCTTGAATGCGGTGTATGCTGTTCTCAAGTTCTTTTGTTAATTCATTTTCATTATTTTTATATTTTTCTGCCTATTATGGACGGTGTCCTGAAAGTGTCTTGGTTTTGTTTGTTGACAAGGTTTTTGTTTAGTTTGGTAATGTCTTTGTTTATCTCATTAAGGTCTTCATTTGCTTCTTCAACGATTTGTTTCAATCTTCTTTGGCGGTCTTCCTTTTCTTGTAATCTCAATGATCTTCATAGTTGTTCTTTAGCTGTTTCTTGCCCACCTGGTGTTCGGTTTTTATCCTTATTGGGTCAAACGGGCATTAATTTTTGGGAGTACACCTATGACTGGTTTTGCGTTGTTCCTCCTCCTGTTTGCTTCGTTGCTCGTACCGTCGCAGTATTTACTGCCTTCGCCGTTCTTGGTCACTCTTAGCTTGAAGGTCTTGCATTATACTGTAGTGATGAGTGATCAACCTTGGTAGTCGGTTGAGGAGTTGGTCAACCTTTGGGTTGACGTGCAGTTTGTCCCTGATGATTGCCTGAGGGATCTCTCGCCTAAGAGCCTCCCTCCTTACGTGATCCCTCAATGAGATGTCCCATAGGTTTATGAGATCCTCTGTCAGCGCGTCTTCCCTATCTTCGTTCGCTTGCACTGGCTCTTTGGTTGGCTGACCCATTACGACACCATTCTCCCATCGTGGTGATGTTTACCAGGTTCACATTGGCAACGGCGCCAAATGTTTACTCTCTAAATGGTTTAACAAACAAACATGAAGTAAACGAGAATATATAGTAACAATTACAGAGCATACCATTCACATGATAATTGCACAAAATAGAGTATTGCATTCATTCATCAATTATATCAATAATTATGTCACAATATCATAATGTCTCGACTGCAATGAAATGATCCCATAAATAGCTAGCCGATGTTGGTTGAGATACCAACTGTCGGCAATGATTCCTACAACTACTCAACTATCAGGATTAGTTCTCGATTACGACTCATATTACTCTAATGTTGTGCACTAGTATTATTTTATTTATTTTATATTCTATTAGTTTGGCCAACTATAACTTAATTATTTATAAACATGGCCGATTACACTTATGAAGGGGGCATGAAGTTGTGGGATGTAGATCTAGAGTTTATTGTCTTGGATTTTTCAGCTGCCACACAATCTTAAGTTTTTCTAGAGTTCGATTCTCAACATACTTTTATAGTGCGAGTGTCACTAGGGCTGCATATGGTTCTTCTAATCTACTTGCATCATCTAATGTCAATGATGATAATAATGTTGGTCTTCATGATGACCCATATGTTGCTGATTACTAAATATATTATTTTAATATTAAAGTTTGAACCAATGAACAAAGAATATCTATCATGAGATTCAAGTTTTGGCAAATAGATATCAAATTTGGATTTAGTATATTGTATTTCAATTTTGTGATATTTATGGTGGTTTTGTTTATCATATGCGTGATTTGTTGTATTCTGAATTTAATTCTTGTCTTGAAGCTGCAAATATGTATGTATTTATGATTTTTTTATTTGTTTTTGTATAGACATACACAAAGGCACCCAACCCCCCAAAAAATTTCAGTTGTACCAACATACCGTACCCACACACCCATATTTGTACCTAGAATCTTTCAAGAAGGAAAAACTGATTTCTTGCATGTTACATCATAGTCTCAGCTTGCATATATGTCCACCAATGCCCTTCCTAAGAATACTTTTCCTAGTCTTTGTGGTCACATTGAGCTTAACAAGTTACACTCAAAGGAGGATGAGGAGTAGAGTTTTGCATGAAAATTTTGCCATATGGTTGTTGGAATATGTGTAATCTTGATTTTCACTTTTTACTGTATGTTGTTAGCCCCCACCTATAGTCATGTGTAATAATATTTTAGGTCAAGTTGGTCTCATCATATATGAATCCCTTGGATGTGTATATAGTATATATATAGATACCAATCTCATGGCTTATCATCTTTTGTTTTTTAGATATACAAATTGTATTATATACATGCTTCTCCATGCTCTCTCTTTGTGTTTGTGTTTACTGAATCTTTTTAACTTCATTTGTAAAGTGTTTCCATTAGATTTTTGTGTTTTGGAGTGCACTTTGGCATTGTCAAAATGCCTCCCAAATCCTTAAAACCTTACTGAAATTTGGATGTGATATTTGCATGGTGAGGAAGTATGAAAATAATTGTCACTCATCAATTTCATTTTGAATCAATTTAGTAAAAATTCTACGGGTAAATGTAATGCTTATAACACTTAAATGGCTGGGATCGTTCCTACTTGTTATATGCTTAGAAGATTAGTGTTTATTATCAGTTAAAACACTAACCTAACCTAGCTTTAATTTAAGTTAAATTAAATTTGGCCCAGCTTAATTAGGATGAGGGCAATGCCTTATTCTATTTAATGGCCTGTAACCATTACTGTGGGTTACACATTGAGTTCTCTCTCATATCTCGTGGTATTTTTTTATTTGGTTCATTGGTGTGGTAGTGCAGTGTTCGTTATTTTTCATTGATGGAATCTTGCATTTCTCTTAATTGAAGTTATGTTTGAGGAGCACATTTACTGACAAGCTGTACCTGGATTGATTGAGGATAAGGTCCATTTTTTCATTATAATGGATTGCTTGTTTGTATATTTATAACAACAGCAGTTTCTTTTTGATACAACTGATT
This sequence comes from Sequoia sempervirens, assembly GCA_007258455.2. Taxonomy (NCBI): domain Eukaryota; kingdom Viridiplantae; phylum Streptophyta; class Pinopsida; order Cupressales; family Cupressaceae; genus Sequoia; species Sequoia sempervirens. The sequence continues at coordinate 224,153,975 of VDFB02193867.1, forward strand.
TCATTGTCTGTAGATTTAAATTCCTTAAACATTAACAGTCAATTATAACATTGGTTTCATATACTCAGTCTGAGCTATTCTTAGTAAAGGGTATCTTTCGTGAGTTGAATACTAAAATAGGAATTTAAAGATAAGTGCTAAATTATGATTTGTCTATTGCAATCCATGGAGGCGTAAAGGTGCACTGGAAGCAGTTTTTGGTTCTGCCTCATTTTGATAATTGTGGCAAAGAACTTTGGATGTTCCCTGCTTGCTAGATTTTATGATAACTAATAGCAATTGTGATTGCTTGATCTGCTTATCGTTATTTTGTCATTGGATAGCAGTGAATTGGTTTCTAACAAGAACATTATCATTAACAGGATATTGAATGATAAGGAATCTTTGACATATTTGTGCATGTTATTTCTGAAGTTCATCCTACAGAATGGTGGAACTTTTTCTTCTGACTGGTATGGGTGGATTCCTCAACCTCTTTGATAAGAGGAATTGAAGTTTGATGCATGAAATTTTGTATTCTGTCACAAATCGTATTTTCTTATATAATTTTTAAAAATAACTGCATCATGTTTTATGCCATGAGGCTGGAGTTTAGTCAACCATGTTCTTTTTAATAAGATGCTACATGTTGTTTGTTTAGAAGGAAATGTTTTATGAATTTTTTGATATAAAAACAAAATTGCATTAGGTAGCATGCATTTCTGCTGTTCACGAGGTTTGGAATTTATACAATTTGTATTTGTAAAATTTATTAGCTATTTGTTTTCATTTCTTTTCAGGAGATAAAAGAATCAAGAGATGGTTCTATTGCTATATTGGGGCAGTGGTTTTACCGGCCTGAGGAAGCTGACAGGAAAGGTGGAGGGAATTGGCAGTCCCATGATTCCCGTGAACTATTTTATAGTTTCCATCGTGATGAAGTTCCAGCTGAATCAGTTATGCATAAGTGTGTTGTACACTTTATTCCACTGAACAAGCAGATTCCACCTCGTTCAAAACATCCAGGATTTATTGTGCAAAGAGTTTATGATGTAGTTGAGAAAAAACTTTGGAAACTAACTGATAAGGACTACGAAGATTCCAAGCAGAAAGAAATTGATTCGTTAGTGCAGAAAACCCGAAATGTTTTGGGAGAACTTCCTGATGTTATATCAGATGAACTCACAGCTGATCAGGAAGAGACTGAAAAGAACAAACGGAATCTCCGAAGAAGAACTCTCACACCTTTGAGCATACAGAAGGATGAAGATGCAACTGGAAGAACAGAACCATTTGGGAAAGTAGAAACTCCAGGGACTTCTATACATGAAGGGCAGGGTGGAAACACTTCTGAGATCTACACCATTTTATTAAATCACAAGAAGCTAACTGGAGTGAGATCACGAGATAGATGGCTCGAGAAAATCATGCAAGGAGTGAAACATATGTGCAGTGTAAATAGACAGATAAATTCTGAAAACAAATTGCAGGGGAATACTGAAGCTAAATCTGTGTCTGCTGAGGGTGAAGCTCAAGAGCAGGCTCAAAAGACTGTAGATCGATCAGATGGATCACTAGAGGAACTAACCAAAGACAGTAAGGTATTTTCCATACTATTTTGTGGAGTGTTTTATGTTTCTGCTATTCTGACCATGGAAATCCTCACATGAAACCTTAAATTGAACTCAGCAAACCGTCTTGGTGGCTTGCATCTGTAAACCCTGAACATTGAAGATGAAGCCTTGACGGTCCAACCTTAGTCCTTGTTTGAGAAAAACTTCCCATGGTCTACATTGTCAAATCATCAGAACATCAACATTGAAGCACTTTGAATAAAAAGTGAAAGAAATGATAACTTTTATGTGTTTGCCTTCCAAACCGTTATTATAATATGTCAAATCTGTGAACTTGGTGTGACGAAACTCTTATCATAGATGTTGGAAGAACCATAGTTTACATACTCTCTGGTTACTCTCCGAGTAGCCGAGTAATCTTCAAAAAATTTGCATGCCGAGTAATTTCTGCTTTTACTTGCGGGCAGTATGCAGATGGATTTTCTCCCATCAAATTATTGAGTAATTGCCAGTAGCTCACAAAAAACCAACAAACTTGGCATGTTTTTGTGTGTATAAATATGTCTGTGTGTGTATATGCATGCAAACTTGGCATCCTGTGTATGTTTATAGATATGTATGTGTGCACAGTGCAGTCCTGAGTATACACATACATAAATATCCACACACATTTGCCAAGTTTTTCCGGAGTCGAAATTTTTGGGCTTGGTGAGTACTCTCCAATTCCGAGTATGTAAACTATGGGAAGAACGGAATCAAGTGTGAATCCTTAGAAACCTATGACAAAACTTGCAAACAAACTATCTTCCATGCAAGAGCATGCTTCTTGAGTCAATGTGCAGTTGTTACTCTAATTTGAAGTTCACTTTTTCACTTAAGTAAAAGAGCACATGTTTACTTTTTAATGTTTTCTAATTGACACTTAGTCATGAAGCACCTTTCTCATCACTTATACACCTTTTTGATATGTTTGATCACTGACTTATGTTATGTCCCTAGCCGGAAATAATGTAAAATACACAAATTTTCTGATTTGTGCAGCTTGAAATAAATATAGAATATAAAACGTAGATGCCAAACTCCAATAATTAAGTTCTGATCAACAGCATTAATGGCAACAATAGATTTAGGAAGCCCTTGCTTACCAAACTGTCATGAATATTGCAGCAGATCTGATAATAAATAATGTTGATATAAGTATGGAAACCGTCCTATGCCAAACATAATCAATTGTGACAGAAGATCTAAATAATAAAGGCTGATGTAATCATGACAGCAGTTGTAAGCAAATAAACTTGTGTAACAACAGACAAATGATGAAACCCTTATGTTTTCAAAATGTTGAAATTGGTATTACTGAAATTTGGCACTTACAAATACTGATGTGAACAACAAATACACCTTGTGACAACAACAACAAACTTTTATGAATATTATTAACAAAACCCAACATATTATTTACCATAAATATTGAAATAAATACCTATCATTGCCATGGCAGTGTATCAAACTAAAATTAAAGATAAATTGTGAACTTTTAGGACAAATGTGATCCTTGGATGGAATCACCTCAAATGGACAAGAGGGATTTTGTCTTCCAATCCAATGATAGAAACCAAGAGGGTTTTTGTCCTTTGGATCTTCTACACCAAACGGTTTTTGTCCTCAAGTGCTCAATTTCTTAAAAAAGAATCGATAACAAGAACAAATCTTATAAATGACCAATTAACTCTCCTTTTATAAATTCCTTTTGAGCCTTCAGTTTGAATTTCCGTTTTTCACTCATAAACATTTAATAATGCTTTTTAAAAATAAAATATTACATAGGCCTTATAATGTCTCATTTTTATTAAATTAATATTAATATTTAAGTTCTTTTATGTTAGTTTTTATGATCAGATGTAAGAGCAGAAATTTAATTCAAAATCAGACACAATAACACAGCATATACACTGGGAAAACCCTCCACTTGAGGGAGAAAAACCCAGCAACAATATATCACTTCTATATTGAATAACAACAAATGATGAACTTCTTTACAATGAGGCTAATTATGAGGCCAAGAATAGCATCACAATCTGATGCTAACACAGAACCAATATGAAGCTTGTGCTGATGACAAATTTAGTCTTCTACAATGCTGGATCGGCCTCTTCAAAATTTCGATCTGCCTATGAAGTATATCTTCACACTTACTTGCACTAATGTATATCGAACTTATGATGAATATCAAATATGAATAATTTACAATGGAGGAGCATCGTGTATATATACACATGAATGGAAGCGATGCATCTCTTCTAACCTTCATGTTGGCCTCCACCAAAAGTCGTGTCTCCAAGACACATGAAGTCGGCCTCAAAGAATCGCAACACTTCATGAAATCGCGCCTAAGGATGCCGGCCTCAATGATTAAATAAATAAAGCATCATTTAATAAATGACGTGCGTCTTCATAAAATTCGTCTTGCAATTTAAATAGCCATTAGGCTATAATTTAAATTGCCCTTCATAGATCGAACTGGGCTAGAAGTAGAAGCCCGATGCTGCTTCTAACATCAACATTTTAAACAAACATAATTGGGCCAAACTTAAAATATTATTATTAAATTATTTCTCTTATTTAATACCTTAGTCTACAAGAAATAAGGAATAGGCTATAGGTCAATTAATTCTCTTAATTTTGAAAAGGGGACATGACAACTTAAGTGATTTTCTCTCTCTAGGTGTACCTTTTGGTCCCATTTACACTTTTCTCTTCTAATTTAAAGTTCACTTAAGTGACTTTCTTTCTCTAGGTGCACTTTTTGGAGATTTATTTTTCACTTAAAACATGTCACCTCCCCCAAGCTTGTGCTTTCTGAATTATACACCTCTTTCCATGTTTTAAAGTTAGCATTTAAGTCATGGATCGTTTGTTTCCTCATTTAGGCACCTTTTGGACCGAAGATTCATTTCTATTCTAATTTCATGTTCACATTTTCACTTAAGGCTCACTTAGTGTCCTAATTTATCATTGACATAGGACAGTTTATGCACTATTTTACTTAAAGTCCACTTGTCATTGTTCCATGAGGACCCATCCTTCCCCCATTAATGGGCCATTTTTGGGGATTGGGATGTCCCTAGGATTTGGTTATGATGACGAAATGTCTCCTTGCCAACCTTCCATCGTTGTGTACAAGTGGGGATGTCCCCAGGATGTCCTTGCAAAAATAGAAGACATCTTGAGTGTCTCCTCCTATAGGAGATGTTGGGGGATTCTTTGATGTCCCTAGGACAGCCAAGGGATATGTGGATGTCCCTTGTTTGTCCTAGGGACACTGGGGAGTCCCCATGCTGGCCAAATTTTATCTATGCCTTGAAAAATTTGATATCTCAATGTTTTGAACAAATAGACAACACAATGGGATGTACAAATAGTTGACCTTGGAAGAAAGAAACAATGTTTACGTAGTATTGTAGAGAAAATAGACTATTACGAAAAATATAACACAAAATGATTACCAAGATATTCGATAATTAAACAAGGAGCAAAAGACTCCTTAAATAAGAGTTATAAAAGATTGATTTGTAAAGGATAAGAGCAACAACTAATAAATCAAAAGGATAAGAGCTTAAAGAATAAAAGATTACTCCTAAAGTCTATTCTAAAGACTAATTGACCATTATTTACTAAATACTACAATATTGCTTTAATACCCTCCTTTACTGGTGTAGTGTCCCTCCAGTTGCGACACCTTGTTTCGTTTGTTTCTGTTTAGTTGCTAGTTGCTTTAGTTGTGTTTGATACTATGCTGTTTTATTTTTAGTTATGACTCCGACATTATGCTGGTTTTATATTGTGCTGATGATGCATTTGGTTGATTGTCTGATCACGTTTGTGTGGTGACAATAGGATGAACATTATGTGTATTATGATGATGTATTTGATGTTATTTATGATGTAGTACTGTTTGTTAGTCTTGGTGAAGGAGACAGTGTAGCATTACTCACTCGTGAGTACCCTGCTACGCTGCGACTCTCCTTCACAGTGTGTTTGTCAATTTATGTAGATTTTTCTTAAGTAATTAAGTTGTAATCAAATGACTTTTAAAAAAAATTTTGTTCGGTTATTTTGTTACCTTTTGTGTGTTCTCTAGGTTCCCTGGCGGGGCGACATGTTTTTGGAGAGATTCAAAGCGCGTTTCCTATTAGAGCATTGGAGATAGTGATGTGCAGATGAGTTCCATGATGCGTGTCAAATGGCTATGTTTGTTGAGTAGTTTGAGTGTAGGTTCTACGAGCTGAAATAATATGTTGGAATTGTGGATGATGAGGCTATGTTGGTTTAGTAGTTCATCAGGGGCTTGAACACCTGTATCAGCGGAGTAGTCAGAGTCTTCGAGCCAAAGACTATGGAGGTAGCCGTGGAGAAGGCACGTATTGTGGAGGAGAATCTGACTATGGCTTTGGGTGGACATACTGGTGTCCAAATAGGTAGTGCACCTACTCCAGGTTTTAGTCCGCGAGGCAGTCAATCTCAGGCAGGAGGTTCCTCATAGAACCAACAGACACCTGCTAAAGGTGGACCGCAGCTGCAACAACGTAACCCACCAAAGAACAAGAATTCTCAAGCTCAACAGGGTAATAGATCTTAGTTTGCGATTAGCGGAGGTAGTTTTCCACGGTCTAGTGCACCTCCAAGTGATAGAGGATTCAGTAGGGGTATAGAATGTTTCGCTTGTGGTCAGCAGGGCCACATTGCTCGACAGTGTCCTCAGAAGGGCAGTTCTGGATTTAGTCAGGGACCAACGGCTTTAGAGTCGACAGTAGGTGATGCCGGTAGAGGATAGGCATCGTTCTTTGAAAACCGTGCACGTCTTGCAACATTAGAAGTTGTTCCTCAGGGGTCGAGATGTTAATCAGGTGTGGGTCCAGTGGGATCCTAGTGACGAGGCATCAACTACTTGGAAGGATGCGACATGCATGCGAGAGCTTTATCCTTATCTGTCTGCAAGCTTCCAGGAGTAGGCCTAATCCTAGGGGGGGAGGATGTAGTGTCCCTCCGGTTGCGACACCTTGTTCAGTTTGTTTCTGTTCAGTTGATAGTTGCTTTAGTTGTGTTTGATACTATGCTGTTTTATTTTCAGTTATGACTCCGACATTATGCTGGTTTTATATTGTGTTGATGATACATTTGGTTGATCGTCTGATCACGTTTGTGTGGCGACAATAGGATGAACATTATGTGTATTATGATGATGTATTTGATGTTATTTATGATGCAGTACTATTTGTTAGTCTTGGTGAAGGAGACAGTGTAGCATTACTCACTCGTGAGTACCCTGCTACGCTGCGACTCTCCTTCACAGTGTGTTTGTCGATTTATGTAGATGTTTCTTAAGTACTTAAGTTGTAATTGGAATGACTTTTAAAAAAAAAATTGTACGGTTATTTTGCTACCTTTTTTGTGTTCTCTGGGTTCCTTGACGGGGCGTTACAACTGGTCAATCTACTAATAATACCAAGCTTATCTTGTAATTTGACAAATTTGTCAAGAACTAAAGACTTGGTAAGAATGTCTACGGTTTGATCTTCAAAGGACAATATTACAACATCATCGATCCATCTTCTACAAGTTTCTTGATGAAATGTGTCATGCCCTTGCCACGCAACCAAATTGCAACATTATTAAACCTAAGCGACTGAAATAAGGGAAGATTATTAATAGCAATTAGATGATTATCAAATAGGCCAACCTAGATTAAAATAATCGCATGCCGATCTAGATTAGATTAATTGCCAACTGACTCATATTAAAAAAATAAATGGGCAGTGACTATTAAAAAAGGAGGGGGGAGGGGGGGCGATTGAGATAAGGAGGCAACACCCTAGCTTGGAAAAGAGAACAGTTAATAAATAACAAAAAAAATAATAAATAAAATAAATAAATAATAATTAATCAAGGGTAGTGCTTCATATGGGAAAAGGCATGGCCCTTGACAAGGGTATGAATGGTGAAGGGGACATCCCTTCGCCCCCTTAAGCAGGGGATATATAAGAGAGGGAAAATCATTTGAAGAAGGCATGAATGGAGATCAATGAAGCAGATGGGAAAAAGGATAAATGGAAATCTGATTTGGATAAGAAGACAATAAGAAATTAGAATTATAAAGCAGTGATAATTTGAATTATAAGGTAGTAAGATACAACAAACTTTATATTTCTGCAGTAGTTGGTATGCTACATATTTGAATCCAATATTTATTAGTTTGTGAATTTAGTAAAGAACATATTTATTTATTTAATTAACTTGCTAATTCTTCAAGAATCTTAAGATTAGTAATTATTCATTTGATTCTCATAAAGCAAGCATATTAGGAATTGGGAAGGAAACATAATAGGGAGATGCAGGAGTACGAGTTCCTTCAATTAAGTAAACCACCCACTGAGATGGATTGCTTGTGGGCCAAGGGGTTTGCTTGACTTGGTTGGTTGTTCGACGCTTTTGGGCTTAGTTGTGGAGGACAATCTCCTCGAGCCGCATTGTGCTTTGCCCCTCAAGTTCCTAACATGGTTGGCTATAGTGTGCATGTTACATTATCCTTTTTTGTGATGGTTATTTTCCTAAATTCAATTGCTATTGTGTAATTTAGTGAAAGAATACTCTTTTAAATAAATTGTATTATTGGATTTGTTAATTTTGGGCAAAAATTAGGTACTCCCTCAATGGGGGACATTACATATTGTGTGTAGGACTTAACCAAGATTCATATCTTATAAAGGGCATTTCAATGGGTAAATTTACAATCTTAAATGTATTAAATTTTTTATTTTGGATTCTAATTGTGCTTTTATGGAAAAATCTACGAATATCCCAAGTAGGGGACATTACAAAATGACAGTGAAGCTCCACATGTTTGGTACACTCGTGGAAGATTGGATTCTTGGCAAGCTTTAGCACCCTGTGATTGTCACAATACAAAGGTGAAGGCTCTGCTTGAGACATGTACATATTTGAAAGCATCCTTTGAAGCCATATTGCCTCACACGATACTTTGACAGTTCCTTGATTGTTTGCTTTTGTTGAGGAAAGAGCTATTGCATGTTGGTCCATGTGACTGCATCCATGCCAAGGCTAAAAACATATCTAGAAGTGGATTTTTTGCCATTGACAAAACCTATGCAATTTGAATTTGTGAACCCAACTAGTCGAGGATCTTTGCTTTTGCTGTACAAAATGCCAAAGTCAAGTGTACCTTTTAGATATTTCAATACCCTCTTTGTTGCAACCCAATGTTTTGCCTTCGTGGCTGTCATGAATTTGGAGATGAAACTCACAACAAAGCTCAAATCAGGTCTAGTGGCTGTACAATAAATAAGGCTGCCCACTAGTTGCTTCAAATGTGATAACCCACCTTGATCTGGGTTATTTGAATTTCGCCAACAATATAGATAATAAAGAATTTTTTGCAAAATGACATTTCTAAACAGCTGCAAGAGATAAATAACCAGATTTAATTAATGATTCAGAGGTTACATATGATTCATACCTGGAATGTGCTAGGTAGGGATTGTGCAATTGGCGGAAGTGACCTCTTTCTTATTCTAATCTGCTGATATAAACTGAAAATGCTGAATGAAACTTCAAAGTAAATTTGTGAATGCTCATATGATAATCTCTATGTGAAACCATCCAAACAAGAGACCTTGGGTGATCTTCCACACCTGTAGACTCTGTCCTAATCGAGGGTTTTCATCCTCAGATCAGCTTGGGATTCCATACTTGCAAACCCTTGTTGCTCAACTTTCTGTTTCTTTATATTAAATTTGGATGCTTGTAACAAAGCATAGGCATCTTATTTATAGATTTTGAGAGCTTAAATCAAAAAGTCATGTTGACTTTAGATATTTTTCCTATGAGTTGTCATCCTTATCCTCTGTAGATAAGATTCACCTTTTTGCTTTATGAGTTGTCAATCTTATGTTGAGTTGTCATTCTTATCCTCTGTGGATAAGATAGTTTGCAAACCTTATCCTCTGTGGATAAGATATTTTGCAAGCTTTATCCTCTGTGGATAAGATATTTTGCAATCCTTATCCTTATCCCTTGACTTTGATTTTGACTTCCTTTGACTTTGACTTTCTTCCCTTGGCTTTGACTTTGACTTTCTTCCAGTGACTTTGACTTTGACTTTGACTTTTGCAGAAAATATTTTCCTTTTCTTTTTAGCAAGGAACTGCAAGAGTGTCGTTACTGACCTTGATGTTACTAAAAATAGTAAGTAGCAAGGAACAAGTCCTGAATTGCCTCATAAGGCCAACCAACCAACTGAAGCATTGAGCTGAATATGCAGAGACGAATACACAAGCCTGCTTAAAACTCCTGAATACCCTCCAAAGGGTTCCCTAAACGTCTCATTAGCCTATGAGAAGCAAATAGTAGGCTAACCACTTCAAGATATAGATCTCGAAAAAAAGGGGACATTACATGTTGACTCATTTTAATACCTTTGAGTTTGTTTTGGTTGAAATCTTCGTCTGTTTCTCCATGGATGTAGACAAGATTTTGCAATCTATCATTCTGAACTTGTCAAGTAAACTCTTGCCATATTTGGATTGAGAAATAAAAATACCAGCACTTGTTTGCCAAAATTCTAAACCTAGGTAGTAATGTAGGAGGCCTAAATTAGTCATGTTGAAAGCTTTACTCAAATTACATTTGATTTGTTCAATCCATAGAAGCATAAATCAGCAAAAAATCGTCAAAATCGCGATTTTGAAAAAATCTGGGAGGTTGCCGATTTTTTCCCTGCAAAAATCCCGATTTTTTCAGCAGTCAACGCTTGTCAAAAAATCGTTGAAAATCATCAAAAAATCGGGATTTTTCGACCAAAAAATTCGGAAAAAACGTGAAAAAATCGCGTGTAAAAAAAAAAAACCCTAAAAAAAGACGTTTTTTTGCCAATTTCCACGTTTTTTGGGAGGAAGAGAACGAACGCACGGAGAGCGACGCCAGAGAAGTGGTAGTTTTCGATCATTTTGTTTGTTTGTATTTTTTAGGGTAGAAACAAAAATGCGATTTCCTTTGGTAGGGTTAAATTTATAGTTTAAGTTTAAATTTTTAATGTTTAAACCATAGCGCATAAATCGTTTGGGGAAAAAATCGGCAAACCAAAAAATCAGGATTTTTTGAAAAATCGTGAAAAAATCGGGAAAAAATCGGATTTGAAAAAAGACTTAAATTATATAATATTTACATATATTATTTAATAAATTTATTTAATTATATAATATATTATATTTATGAAAATTGTTACAAACTTACAAGTTAATAAATAACAGTAAAAAACATACAAACTATCTAAAATTATATTCACAATAACTTCCAAATTTAAACCTAAATTAATTATTAATTTAAATTAAAGTAAATATTGAATATACTAATAATAAAGAAAAATTAAAATAAATCAAATAATAAATATATTATAGAACTATTATTAGATTTCTTTAAAATTATAAATCTATAATATATTATAATTTATTATAAACTAAAAAATAAATATAAAAAACTAAAAAATAAATATAAATCAAATATTAGATAAAGAATATTATTTATTCTGCTGTTTAATTCCCCTATGCTATTGTTAAATATATAGTAAATTTTAATTATTTACTGACATAGAAATTAAACAGCATAGGGATATAAATTTAACAGCCTCTTAATTATACGCTGCTGTTAATAATTTAAATAATTAACAGAATAATTAAAGTTCTGACTAGCACGTAAATTTTACGCTGCTGTTGATCAAAATTCCGACCAGCATATTATTAACTATACAGTCGGAAATTCACGAAGAGTGCCGCCGCGCTCAGAAAAAAATTAAAAAACATGGTGCTGCAGAATCATTGGTGAATACTCGCGCCTCCTTGGCTCGCTCCTTCTTGGCGTTGCACAGAAAAAAAACCCTCGACGAAAATCTCAGGAAAATCCCTGCAAAAATGCGTGCGGGAAAAACCCTCGAAAATCTCACGAAATAAATCCCTGGAAAAATTCGAGTGCTGTATTAACTGCATTATGTAGGGTTATGTATAAGTTTTTAAACCAAAAAAAATCAGTATTGTTTCGTTATTTTTAAAGTAAAACTAGAGTTAATGTTCAGATTCGGCGTTTTTTTTAGGGTAGCCGAATCCCTACGAATCCGACGCGGCAGGAAAACGCGTTTATTTTAGGCACATGTCGACACCGTATCCTTTCCGTATCCTTGCCGTATCGTATCCGTTCCCGTTTCAGATACGGTGGCACGCGTATTGGATGGCAGGGGGTGCCGTATCCTGCAACCTTGGTTTTTTAGGGTTCGCTATTTTTTGGCGATTTTTTGGCGATTTAAACCTGATTTTTTCCCGATTTTCAACGATTTTTGGTGCGGTCAACTCAACCGAAAAAATCGCGATTTTCAGAGGGAAAAAATCGGGAACCCCAGATTTTTTAAAATCGCGATTTTCGATTTTGTAGATTTATGCTTCTATGGTTTAAACTTTATAAGAAACACTAAGTATATTTCTTTATATATTTATGAAAATGACAATATATCTAATTTTTAAAAATATATAATATAATTTAAATTAAATTGATCATAATTAATATATATAATTTTTAAACATTTTATGTTTAAATTATGTAATATATATAATATAAATTTATTATAATTAATATATATAATTTTTAAGATATAATTTTACATATTTGATATTTTTTATTTCATAATAATATATAAAATTTAGTTTTGCTTATATTCTTATTACTTATATAATTAAATTATTAATAATATTTTAATATATAATTTTAAAAATATAATATTCCTATATTATAATTATATAATTTAAAAAATTATAATTTAATGTTTAGATTTAGAATTTAATTTCAAATCCGATTTATAATAATTAGAATTTAATGTTTATATAATTAGATTTATAATTTAATTTCAAATCCGATTTTTTCACGATTTTTCAAAAAATCCTGATTTTTTGGTTTGCCGATTTTTTCCCCAAACGATTTATGCTGCTATGGTTCAATCAAATGCACCTCACTACCTTTAATGATGATATCATCCACATAAATGACTGGTAGAATGATCTCATTGCTTACGCTTTTGATGTATAGATTTGGATCCAAAAGACTTCTTTGGAATCCTTGTTCAACCAAATACTTGTCAATTTTAATGTACCATGCCCTGGGTGTGTGCTTCAGGCCATAAATAGCTCTCTTAAATCTGCATGCATGATGCTTCTTTGTTGCAACTTGAAAACCTTGGAGTTGAGTCATGTACACTTCTTCCTCCAAATCGCCATTGAGGAATGCACTCTTTGCATCTATTCCATGGACTTTCCAAGCAAACTGTGTTGCCATGGCTAGAACTAAACAAATGGTGCTCATCTTTGCTATAGGAGCAAAGGTCTCATAGTCAATGCCTTATCTTTGTGAGAACCCTTTGCAATCAATTGTGCTTTGTACTTGTGAAGTTAATGTCAACTTTGTATTTGAATTTGTACACCCTTTTGTAGCCCATGGGATTCTTCCCTGGTGGAAGATTTGAAAGATTCCAAGTTATTTTCATAAGACTCTTATTTTTGATTTCCATGGCCTTTTCCCATTCAAGTTTCCTTTTTGTCTTTGCAAATTCTTGGGTCTCATAAACTCGTTGAAGATTGGCCATGAGAGCAAATTAATTGTGTTTTTTCTCTTGCCTCTCAATGATCTACCTTAGATCATTTCATCATCTCAAACATCTTGAATGGTGCTTTCCCACAACTTTGGTATCTTCTTGGAATTCTCTTTTTCCAAACCAATTACTTCTTGTTTCTTTGTCATTTGGATGCTACTTCAAGTTATAATTGAGAAATTCCAGAAATTCTGATACTAGTATTTGCTTGGGAGACCCGTCATGCTCATAATCCTCTCCCTCTACATGTGAATCTTCGTGAAGCTTAATACTTGAATCTTTAGCTACAATAGGTTGTTCTTTTGTAATTTTGAACTTTGGAGAGAGTTAAACGGGGATAGTTTCCTCATCAATTACAACATCTCTATTGAATGTCAAGTGGTTAGTGTCCACATCAATAAGCCGATAGGATTTGTGGTTGTAACTCTACCCTGTAAGTATTAATTTCTTATTCTTAGGGTCTAATTTAGTTCTCATTTGATGTGAAATCCAGGCATATGCTAGAGAACAAAAGACCTTAAGATGACTCACTTTGGGTTTCCTCCTAGACCATGCTTCCTCAAGATTTGCCCAATCCTAAGGATGGGCCATGGAGGAGTGGAAATCCCACTCAAGTTCTGCCCAATCCTAAGGCAAGGATGGGCCATGGAGGAGTGGAAGTCCCACTCAAGTTCCGCCCAAACCTAAGGAGAGGATGGGCCATGGAGGAGTAGAAGTGCCTAGACCACTTGTGATCTCCGCCCGATTCCACTAGTAGGTGAAGTGTCTTCCGAGGTTGTAACATGGATGGGGAAAGCAGGTACAAGTTGCCAAGGGAGAGTTGTGGTATACAATTTCTTAGGCTTGGCTATGGCTTTGGGTGGACCTACCATGTTGCCCCTCCTAGTTCATAATAGTTGCATTAATGATAAATTTATAAATGTGATGCCATAAGCTAATGCTAACCAATGTATATGTGCATGTGTGAAAAAGTTACTCGTGTGGTGAATGTAGGTCAACCCAGGATCACCATCATTAAAGAGTTATTGTTGCATTGGCATTGATGGTTTGTCATTGATGTCAAAGGTTGTTTATGAGGGTTTGTCATTGATGGTTTGTTCATGAAGGTTTGTTGATGTCAAAGGTACTTCATTTGTTAAGACATTCAAGTTTGATAAGTTTCTTGCATTGGTTTTGGTTGATGAGTAATCAAGGCATCAAATGTTAGTATCAGAGCTTCTTGCATTAGTTTTGGTTGATGAGCATCAAAGCATGATGTTGGTATTCAACATAAGGAGGTTGGTGCATAAGTCTTGAAGGCATGGGATTCGTCAAAGTATCAAAGTATCAAAGCATGATGTCGATATTCATTGATCATTCATGAAAGTGCTTCTTTCTCAAGTATTCTGCATCACAGAAGGTTGTTATCTTTCATGTTTCAGTTAGTAATACGGGTAGAGAGGCTGTGGTGTAAAGTGTCTTTAGGGGTTGGTGAATTTTTCATGCTTCACAACTTAAAAGTCTGATTATCATTAAGACACTAAGACCTTTCAACATTCTAAAGACCTAGGGTTTCATGTGTTGTGAGGGTTTTTAAAGAAAAATCACTTTTTCTTATAATTTGAAGTTGACTTATAGTCACTGGTCATCATTAACTAAGGCGACTTGCCCAAGGTTTTTAACACATCCTTCAACTGGCCCTCGTTTATGAAGTTACCTGTCAAGTAAGTCAAAAGACTTGCTTAATTCGTTCAAGTAATGATCAACGACTCCCTTTTAAAGTTGATTTTGGAGGCAAATGGAGATCGAGGGCTCTCATTAAACTTTCCAACAGTTACTTCTTGTGGCATTTGCTTTGACGGGAGGTAGAACGTCATAGTGGCTTTTACAAATTTGTTTCTATTTGAATGTGAAAGTCATTAGTGGAGTTTTTGTTGGCGCCAATTCTAAAGGTATTCTTTTTGCCTTTTGCATGGAATGTGTGTGAGCCGAGGTAATGTGAAAAAGTAGATTTTTGGTTTTGAGAAAGCTTAAATGAAAAGAATGGTATCTGCAGAGTTTGAGAATGGAGTGATCATGTCTGCAACCTTTCATATAATGTGATTGACAGTTGAGCTTCTTTGAAAAGAATGGTGATTTAGAATTGCAAGTTCAGGAATGGTGAATTCAGAATACCCTGTTCAAGAATAATGAATTCAGAATTGCATTTATCTTGAATCTAGTGTGTGATATTTCTTGTATTTGAAATGAAATGAGCTTTTTATTCAAGGTGGTGAATCTCTCATAATCAAAATATGGTGATTGCAGAAAGTATGGATGAATTATTTTGAATTGCTACTTTAGTTTGTTGAATATGCTGTGACAGTTCATAAGGTGTTGAGTTTGCTGTGGCAGATTTGAATATGTTTTTGACAAAGAAAGTATAATCTTTTGATTGAGAGAAGGTGACAGTGTTGATATGAGTTTCTTACTTCCTTCAAATACAAGATGATGCTGAGTTTTGTGAGAGCTTAAAGACGTGATGGCTATATGTGAGATGCTATTATGTACGAATGGTGTTAAAAGCCTTGATAATCTTTGTTGAAACTTTGTTTGAGCAGCGTTTTGGAGTGAAACAGGGTAACCCTCTGTAACCTATTATTTTTCTTTTGAAGAGTGTCTATAAGACATGAAGTTTTGCTAGTGAGGCATAGGAATCAGCCAGTGAGGCTTGTGTTATTTACCAGTGAGGCTTGTTGTATTGCCAGTGAGGCTTGACTATTAGCCAGTGAGGCTTGTTGTATTGCCAGTAAGGCATACAATTTGTAAATAGCAAGTTTTTGGCCAGTGTGGCTTAATAAAGCAATTGTTCAGAGTGGTTTTTTCACCCTTTTAGGGTTTTTCCACACATAAATCCTATGTCTTAATTCTTCTTGATGATGTGTTGCTTTGTTCATGGTTGATCATTCCTGTTTTAAATGTGGTATTCTGATTTGCACATCTTTGTGATTTTGATAACATACAACATCTAGAGACTTTGTGTAATCAGGTGTTTTGAATTTTGAAATTGGCTTTATTAGACCACTGATTCACCCCCCCCTCGTGGTTTTGTACTTCAACAGTTATCCGTTTGGTAAGGTGAAGAACCCCAACCCTAGTTTGGGGATTTTGTGATCAATAAACAAACCTTAGGGAAAATTGAGACAAGGGACATTATAGTGAAATGTTGAGATGCTCTAGAATCTATGTACCATGCAGATGACTTGGACTGATCTGCTAGTCGTTTGGCTATAAAAGTATAGAAAGCTGACTCCTCAGAGTGCTCTGTGACATGAGCCTTTGGTGGAGGCCCCCCTTGGTTGGATTTCTTTTCAGCCAACCTTTTTCTACAGTGCTTCTTCATATGACCAAGTTTACCACAATATTGACATGTGATATTTTAGATTCTTCAAAGTATCATCATTATTTAATATTTGCTTGACTTTCTTCTATGGCCATTTGCCTTTGCCTCTGTCCTTGCTTGCAAATGCCTGCTCCACACTCTATGTATCTCTGCTAGTGCCAAATTTTTTCTTCCATTTGTCTTGCTGCAAGAGCATATTGCATAACTCCTCGAACTTCAAGTCAACATTGATAGATTTGATATTGAGTGTCTCAATAAAATGTTCATAGGCTCGTGGTAAGATTTTTAGTGTTATAACCACCATATCTTCTTCCATCTTCTGACCTATGGTAGACAATTGATCTCTGATGTCCTTGATTTTGTGCAAATGCTCTTGCAAGGATGTTGTCTCATTCATCATAATTGAAAAAACTTATTTTGAGAAAGAAGGCCTTGCCTTTATTTGATGTCTCATGCAAATCTTTTAGGTGCTTCCAAATTTTTGTAGAGGTTGTGCTTGTTTGTACCTCCACAAGCATCTCATTAGTCATTGATAACTTTATCAACATGACAACTTCTCTATTTTGCTTGTTAATTTTTTCTTGGTCTTTACATACAATTATTGGCCGAGTGTCAATACTACTAAGGTCGATCTTATCGAAGCATCTGTACTCGAAGATCATGAGAATAATTTGTTGGTATAGATGCCAATGAATGAGGTATTCCAAACCATGTAATGATGTTATCTTCTAAGAATTTTATGACAGTTTCAGTTGTGCATAATTTGTTGCATGTTGGCTTTGCCCACCTAGAGCAGTAGTTAGTAACTGTTAGGACTTACCCATTTCCAATATGACGGTGGATTGATCATTCTAATAAAATCTAGGCTCCATTGCGTGAAGGGACACATTTCCATAACATGCCGCAAAGGTTGTGCGTTGTATCTTCCTTTTGCAGTTAAGGTTTGACGGGTATGACAATGTTTAGCATGGTAAATCGTTGGCTAGTAATATCCAACTCAAGATTTGGTGTGTCGTCGCCAAATGTGATCCATGCGCCGTACCAAATTTTTTCTGAAGGCCTTGCAAAACTTTTTCAGCTTCCAAACGTTTTAGGCATATAAGATATATCCCGTCATGGTTCTTTCTGAACATAACCCCTATTTAATCATGTAATTCTGAGTCTTCAACCTCAAAGCTCTTCTTTGCGATGCCTTCATATTAGGTGAGCATTTATTGGTAAGTAGGTAATGCACAATGTCTACTTACCAATCGTTGTTAGAAATTGAACCAGCCATGTATTGATGACTCGTGAGTTTGGGATCCATTTCAGCTATAGTTTGTTCCAAACCTTGACATCGAACCAGCTTCATAGGACTAATTTCCAAATCAAAATCTTGTAGAATTGTAATCCATTTGGCTCTTTGTTCATCGGGTTCGGTCTGCATTAAAAGCATCTTGACCGAGGTTTTAGGAATGATGGTTGTTACTTGACTTCTTAAAATGTAATGCCGAAATTTCTTCACGACTTTCACGAAAGTGAAAGCTTGCTTCTCTATGTTCTTGTATCTAAGTTCAACATCTTGAAAGGGTGTGCTCATAAACGCTATTGGTTTTTCTTCTTTTGCATCATTCTTTTGTGTGAGCACCATTGCACATGTATGATTAGATGCGAATGAATAAATAAAGAAAGTTCTTGGATAATCAGGGCTTGTTAGCACAGATGCATCAACTATTTCTTTTTTATATCTTCCAATGTAGCCTTTGCTTCAAATGTCCATTCTATCTTAACTTCCTTCTTTAATATTGCATTTAGAGGGCACATTATTTCGGCAAATTTCATGATAAATTTTCTTACGAAATTAATTTTTCTGAAATAGGATTTTAGCTCCTTCTTGCTTCTCGGTAAGTGCAACTTCATTATAGTGCTAACTTTGTCATGATCAATCAAAATACCGTTTTTTGAAATGATATGACCAAGTAGTTTCCCTTCGTTCACACCAAATAAGCATTTCTTGGGATTTAATGATATTTCATGTTCTACTCCTTTTTGTAATATTTTTTTCAAATCTTAAATGTGACCCCCCTGTTTTTCGAAAATATAGTGAGATCATTCATGTAAATGATGATACATTTACTAATTAGCTATGTTCCTCGAGGATCCGTGCCCTAGGTTTTTCCAGGTGTAGTCATACAGGGGATGTTTCGGGGACTTGGGGATGGCTTGGGGACATCCCCTAGCTGTCCCTGTTTCAAAACAAATTGCAGGAAACATCTCGGGGACATGGGGATGGGCAGGGGACAGGCTTGGGACGTCTCAGACGTCCCCTAACTGCCCCGGGGACAGCCAACCGTTCCCTATTGCTGTACCTGAGTTTTATAAAACAAAAACTCCAAACTTAAACAATAATGATTTATTAAGCTGTCGCCTACTACTATAGCTAAGTTTTATAAAAAGAAAACTCCAAACTTACAAAAATAATGATTTATTAAGCTGTCCCTTATTGTTATAGCCAAGTTTTATAAATAAACTTGTGCTCCACGGGGACGCGTCCCTTGTGTTTTTTTGTCGTTTCGCGTACTGGGTACGAAACAGGGACGCGAGGAAGGCCAAGAAACATCCCCTAGCCGTTGCGTTTTTCCCTCCAAGTATTGGGACCTTCCAGGGGACTTTTTGCCAACTTGTAGGGGATGTAGGGTATGGCTAGCAATACCCGATATGGCCAAGCCGTCCCTTGTCCGTAACAGGTACGGCTGACCGTACCCTATAGTCCAGCAAAAAAAAAATGCACTTTAAAAAAAAAAGGTTTTTAAATGGAAAAAAAGGCATGGGTGGGCTCACAAGGGATGCCCCATGCCACTTAACCTAATCTAAGTGTTATATATGCCCTAATATGAGAGAAAACAACTCATTTCTACATTTGCCTTGTGAAGTGAAGGAGAGCAAAAGAAGAGCAGTTGAGTGAAGGAGAGAACAACAGTTTGAAGAGGAGCTTAGGGCATCATTTCCAGTATATGAGAGGTATGTTTTTCATCTTTCTTTTGTATTTGCTATTTGTTTTTAATTTTTGCAAGATTTTTTTTAGTTTTTAAACACATAGGAACAACATTGTAGGTTTTTTTTTTTTTTTGAACTTGTAGTTCTTTGAAATCAGAAATTTTATAAAAATTTAAAAAACAACCATGAGTAGCAGTAGTGATAGTGAAAGTGAGGATATTGAAATTCAAATGCAAGAAAGAACTCAAACTCAAAGAACAAGAAATAAACCTAGAAGTAGTGTAACTGCAAACATTGGGGGGTGTTCAGAGAGTGGGAGTGGAGCAGGGTCAACAAGTTCAAACCCATTTGAATGTCCATCTGAAATCCTCAAAAAATGGGCAAAAGGCCCATTTAACCTCAAAAAACCTCTACTACAATTTGCAACAAGAGTTGATAAAGACAAGAAATTTTTTTTGGGGGGTAGTAGAGTATGGGAGTGTCATTTGTGCCACAAACAATATAGGGGCAGCTATAGAAGAGTTTATTGCCATCTTTTGTGGATTGGTGGTCAAGGGGTGAAAGGGTGTAGAAAAATAACTCAACAACAAAAAATTGAGGCAACTAGATTGCATATGGAGGGGGAGGCATTAAGTAAAGGGGTTTCAGTTGAGAGTTTGCAGCCTATATGAGAATGCCTACACCATCAGTGGATGTTGCTTCAGCTTCTCAATCTCATGTGGGGGAGGATTCTACTAGAGGAAAGAAAAGAAGTATGAATGTTGCTGATATGTTTAATGTTACAGTAAAAGATGGGGCTGATTCCTCTATTGCCAAGTTTTTTTATGCTAATGCCATACCATTTCATGTCTCATGTTCACCATATTTTAAACAAATGTGCAAAGATATTATAGCTGCTGGTCCCTCATATGTTCCACCTGGAGAAACTAAGCTACACACCACCCTTCTTGATAAAGAATACTCCAAAGTGAGTATTTTGATGGAGGATATGAGACAAACATGGTTGACAGATGGCTGCTCCATAATCATGGATGGGTGGACCGACATGA
This sequence comes from Sequoia sempervirens, assembly GCA_007258455.2. NCBI lineage: Eukaryota > Viridiplantae > Streptophyta > Pinopsida > Cupressales > Cupressaceae > Sequoia > Sequoia sempervirens. The sequence continues at coordinate 224,174,618 of VDFB02193867.1, forward strand.
AACATCGGCCACTCATCAATCTTATTGTCACTAGTACAACAGACTCTTATTTTATTAGAGCTATAGATTGTTCGGGCAAAAGGACGGATGCAACCTTCCAATCTCAGATTTTGAGAGATGCTATAGAGGAGGTTGGAGCCTCTAATGTTGTGCAAGTACTGATCACATTTTCGTTCTTTCTTATTTTTGATTTGGAATGTGAGACATCATGTATAAATTATTAAATTGGTATCTATACTAATCTCATATCAACTTGATGATACGCCATTGCCAGGTAGTGACCGATTCAGGCCGTGTGTGTAAATTAGCTGGATTGATGGTGGAGAGTGCTTATAAGCACATTTTTTGGACCCCTTGTTGTGCACATGCATTGAACAATACCTTGAAAGACATTGGGAAGATAGATTGGGTGAAGGCAGTGGTTGTAGAGGCTAGAGAGGTGCAAATGTTCATTTACAACCATCAGACTTTACTTGCTTTGTTTAGAACATTTTTGAGGAAGGAATTCCTCAAGCCTGTGGAGACTAGATATGTTAGCTACTTCATTTTATTGGAGAGGATGCTTGAGGTCCAAAAGGCTCTACAATTAATGGTGGTCAATGTAGAGTGGGGTAGATGGCATGAGTCAAGCACATCGGAGGGAAAAAGGGTGAAACAAAAAATCCTTGATGATGACTGGTGGTCCACAATGAGGTAAGAAAATTGGCATTGCTGATCTTATTATTTATTTGAATTATTTCTTAATTTTATTATTGCTGATTTTCATTTCATTATTTAATATTTTATAGGCTAGCTGATTTTAATTCTTGTAACTTGTTTGCACTTGTAGATATGTGTGCTCCTTCATCTAGCCTATTGTGCAAGTGATTAGATATGCTGATACTGACTCTCCTAGCCTTGGAGAGATTGATGAGACCTTTGATAGTATGCTTGGATAGGTCAAGCAAGCAATTTATAGTAGGCATTTTATGAGGAGCATCTTAGGCCCATTGTGACACAACGGTGGGACATTATGAACACCCTGCTTCATATGGAAGCCTATGCTCTCAATCCCAAATGGTATGCACTGAGACTTGGGAGAGTGGCTCCATCTCATGATGAAGAGGTGAAAGAAGGCTTCATGAAGGCCCTTACAAAAATGTATACTTTAGAGGAATCTACTATACTTTGCACATAGTAGCTTGCATTTTCCAATCTTCGTGGTCCAACTTTTGATTACTTGCCATTCGTCTTCTTTCATAGGTTTCCAATTCCTTTGTTGCAGAGAGGAATTGGTCCACATATAGCTTCATCCAATCAGTCAAGAGGAACTGCCTTACCTCTAGACGATCGGAGAAGTTGGTGGCAGTAGACAGTGCTTTGTGGCTACAGGATCGCTAGTCTAGTGAGTATCGTCAGACTCCAGCCTTATGTTGGGATGTTAATCCTAAAGATGCTATGCAAATTGAGGAGGAGGATGCACATGAGGGATTGGTTGGGGTTCCATTGGTTGAGGCAAATCCTTCTATTGACATGGACACTGACACTGACTTAGACTCGAGCTCCGATGGCGAGGGAAATGCTGATTTAGACCTACCTTCTGCTGATTAGGGACCTTGGACAGCGATATATTTTCTTAGTTTTATTTTTATCATGTCATTTCATAGTTGAGACTTGGAGCCTTTGGGCATTTTGGTTATAATTATCAGACTTTTATATGATATGTATGCACATTGATAATGAAAAGCATTTGAATTTTGTTAATTTGTTTGTTAATTCTCATGTGAAATCTCAATTCAAGTCTAATGATATGTATTAAGCTTATACAATGTCTAGAATGAATGCTTTATCAATGTTATGCTCTGAACATTTAAAATTTCTCTATATTTTAAAAAATTTCCCTATTTTTTTATCAGCCGTCCCCTGCTGTCCCCTAAAAAATGACCCAAAAGTACCCCTGTACTGAAAACTTGTCCCACCGTACCCGGCACTCCCCGTCGCTGAAACCCTGTGGAGCATAGAAATAAACCCAATTATTTCAAATCCTTGTTAAACTTTATTAGAGGAATCTGTTCCATGACAGTGGCTTTGTTTTTGCATTTGGACAAAAACATAATATCTGAAGGAACCATAGGATAAAAGTAGTGGAATTGTTTATATAAAGTTTAAATTTAAATGTGATATAGCCAGAAAAAAAGATACACCATAGAAACGTACAAAGGAAGAAGAAAAATCCTTGGGGTTCACCTCAAGTTTCAAGAAGCCTCCTTTTATTTCCATTGTTAGGTGGAAGTTGCAGCAATAGTATTGCTGCTGTTGTTGGCTCTTGGCTGCACTGCCATGTTTACAATTTCAGTCTTCATTATTTTAATCCCATGTTAAATTTAACTACTTTAATGCCTATTTTAATTATTGAAAATTTTGTATCTAACTATGTAAAGGCGTAGTGTATATTTATATACAATCTAGACATATTGGTTTGGTGTTTGTAAAGTTGGACATTGTAGTTTTTATGTTTGCAAGAGTGAAATGTAAATAGAAGGTAGGCACTTCTTCAAAGATTAATTTGATTATGTATTTGAAATTTATGGTTTCTTTACTTTCCGAGCTTTTAAAGATATTACTATTAAATTTAATTTGTTCAACTTTCATGTCAACTCTATTGTTTTGTATCAAGGATTCTATAATGTATATGTCAATATGATGAATGCCTTATCATTGTTACGATGTTATCAATGTTATCATATGAATATTTGAAATTTCCCTATATTTTTAAAATTTTCTTATTTTTTATATAGCTGTCCCCTTTGTCATCCCTTGCCGTCCCCAAAAATGGCCTAAAAATAATCCATCTCCAAAACGTGTCCCCTCGTCCCGATGTGCCCCCATCTCAGAAACTTGGTGGAACATAGCCAATTAGGTCTTTAAAGGTGATGCACGCTGAAAAGTTGCATCGGCATTGATTAAGTCAAAAGGCATTCTTCTGTAGGCAAATGTCTCCCACTTGGTGGTGAACGCTGTTTTGAGTCTATCTTCCTTGCCTACCATAACCTAGTTGTATTGTGAGAATCCGCCAAGGAATGACATCATCTGTGATCCATTAACTATTTGCAACATCTCATCTAATGATGGCAGAGGATAGTTATCCTTTTCTGACGCTTTGCTCAGGTTTTGAAAGTCAACACATAATCATATATCTACTTTCTTTCGAACTAGTATCAGGGAACCATGCAAGTTGAGTGTCTAACAAGAAAGACAATTCTTGCAAAAAACAACTTTTTAATGTCTTGAAAAATCAAAGGCTCCAAAAGTGCATCTTGTTTCAATGGAATCGTATGAGTTATGATAGATGTACCACAGGTCTTTAGATCTTCATAGTTCTAGGCAATGACATGGTTATAATCTTTTAATGCCCTGGCGATACCTTCTCTTTCTTCAAAAGTACAGAATTTTCCAATTAGTACATTCTTTGGTCACAGTCATTTGCTAAGTTAAAGGGATCACATTTTCCTCCAGATTTGGGAGTATCCTTGTGCTTCATTATTTGATGAACGTCAATTCCACCATCCCTTTTGGAATGGTACTGTTCTTTAGGTCGACTATACCATCTTCTATTTCAAGTTCTTCTTTATTTCCTTCGTCAATGAGTTGTGCTTCAAAGACTCCGATGTTCACAATGAAATCTAGAATATGCTGATCAGCTTCAAAAACTTGAAAGTTTGTGACATTATCGGGCATAGATTGAATAGACACCAGTTCAATTAAAAATTTCTTCAATCCTGATAATAACAGAGATTCTAATCTGCTAGCTGCAGTAGCCAGCACGCCATATCGGTGGTTGAATTTCCTTGGAATGCGCTCAATATTGAAAGCATCGAAGCTCTCAATAAGGTCCCAAACTCTATGCTTGTAATTAGATAGTCTCTTATAATGACAGACATACAATTTTCTAACTTGCCACACCATATATCTAGAGTCCCCTTGGACTTTTACCATTTTGACTCTTTTTCAGTGATAAAAGCAATCCATGAATTGGAGCTTCATACTTTACAATGTTATTTGTACACTGAAACTGTAATTCGTAAGCAGTGAGGAAGGACTTACCTTGAGGATTTATGAGTTCCATGCCTACCCTTGGTCCTTGTTTTGATTTTGATATATCAAATTTTAGCATCCACATTTGACTTTTAATCTCTTTTGGTGCTTTATTCTTTGGATCTGTTTGATGACTATTTCTGATGACAATTTTCAGAGGATTCTGTTCTTCTTCCACTTTTACTAGAGTTGTCATTTCCGGTTCCTCAGTTTTCTTTTCAATAATTTTCTGCTGAACAACATGATAAACTTCTTTCAATTGCTAATTTTTTGTATCCAAATCTTCAATAATTGGATGTTCTTCTTTCATCTCTTCTTGATTCTTCTGAGAAATGATGTCTTTATGCCTAGCAATCACATCCAGACATAATGCACATGATGATTCTAAATGAGCGGCATTATGTATTCTACACCATTCTTTCAACAATATGTCTCCTGCATAAATTATTTCTCCATGATGTAGCTTGATTTTGTTGGATATGAATTTCTAGAAACTGTCTAGAAATCTATTTTCATCATCTGAGGATGATCCATAATCTGATTCCATTAAAACACCCATCCCAGCAGTAACTCGGATATCATTGTTATAGTTTATTTGGCATATGATTTCTTTATTTTGATACATATTAGAGTTATATCCATACACTCCAGGTTTAACCTCATTATATAGAACTTCATTGTTTTGATTGTACTCAATAATTTGATTCTTCATTTGTGGTTCTCTTTCAATCCTGATCTGATTCGGGATTCCTCTCCATGGTATCCACATATGAGAGAATTTTGTCACTACATATCAGAGTCTTGGACCAATCCTACTCAGAAACATTCATATGTATTTGGAATATCTACCACCTGAATGTCAATAAAATGTTGCACCCTTGGATCAGATGCAAACTGCATATGAATGTTAGTCAACTCTCCTATTACATTGACCTCAGTCTTGTCCATCTCAGTTACCTTCTTCAAGGATTTTGCAAGGGGTAGACCTAAGGATTGACACATAGATATGGGCATAACATTGGTTGGCGCTCCTGAATCTACAAGCAGTTATGTAAGTTCTTATCAAATGTCCTTAAGGTTAATAGAAAGGGTGAAGAATCATTCTTTTCCATATACAATGCAACTTGTGCATTCGTAGTTGGCACATTAATTTTTTCTTTTGACGTATAATTGTTTTCCTTGGTGGAAGACTCTTTAACTACTGGAGTTTCTTTAGAAGAAGACTCTTCTAAGGACTTCAAGAAAGCTTTCTTGACAATATACTTTTTAAGCAATTCCACTAAAGGCAAACTGATTTTACATTTTCTAATTGCCTTGGTGTTACCATAGTTCTTGACCTCTTGTAAAACCATGTAAATTTGTGTAAATATGCCTTATTTTAAAATTTTGGTTTATTCATTTGTTTCTGAAACCTTCTCGGGTTCCAAGGCGGTTGTTAGAACCTTGTTTTATTCCGCCACCTATACATTTAAGTTCAATAGCGTTTTTCTATCGGCCTACTCAAGGGTTTCACAACCATGTCGATGCTTGAAGTGGTTCTCACAACCAAAGCAAACATTGACGACAAAGAAGAAATATTGAGTCTTTAGCCAAGTTATTGAAGTTTTAAAATTCCAAATAGGTTTCAAAACCTTTGTCGGACTCCGACAAGGTTTCAAAAACCTTCCTTTTTCTTGATAGTATATTGTTCCCAGCTTCAAAAAGTAAGAGTTAGTTTTCAAAAGGTGATATTGTGAAGGTCTTAAGCAAGTAAAGTTTAGAATTTACTTTTCAAAACTTTACAAACATTCAAAACCTTTGTCGGCCTTCGAAAAGGTTGTCGAAACCATGACTATTGCCGAAGTCATCCACATCGGGAAATGTTGAGCTCTTTGAAGAATATTTTAATAAAGATTTTGCACTACAGGAAAGGTTTCAAAACCTCTGTCAACTTCTGACAGGGTTGTCGAAACCGATCAATCCCCCGAAAAACCATCATAGCCGTTCTCTTTTAAATTTTCAAAACGTCAAAACTTGGCACAAGGTCAAAAATCTTGCACGAGCCAATTATGAAGAGCAACATTAATGACTACCTACCACTTTAAGCATTGATTGCAGATGTTTATGTGGGAATGAAGCTACCTAAAAGAACTCATTTCAATAAGCATCTAGAGACGAATTCCATGAGAGACGAAAGAGCAAAGTGCCGAGGAGTGTGGGTAACGACTTTATAGCTTTAGAGTATATTTTAGAGGTATAGTGTTTTTGTGCTTAAGCTTCAAATCTATTAAAGAACAATCTAGAACTCTGGTAAACTTGGAAGAATTTGATACTATTTGGACAACTAGTATAAGTAAATTCAGCAATTTTTGGACATGAATTGCATTTGTACTCGTTCATATTCTATTCACCATGAAGTATAAATATTTGGGCTACGAACATTTTTTGAGTTTATCGAGTACAATGCTAGAAATTGCTAATACCAAACTAGGACATATCAACCTAGATGAATTTTGGGAGAGAATTAGGAAAGATGATAGGCCTCCAATTACCCAATGTTTGATCGAATGCGAATTGCTACAAGTTGCAACTTTTCCAGTAGTAGTGCAATGTACCGACTTGGTGTTGGAGTGCATTAATCATTATGACCCTTAGGCTAGATAAATTAGAATGAATGACATTAGATTGGCAGTAAAGATCAATAGACACTTTCACTTCTTGCCTGAAGCTACCAAAGGGAGAGGCATATGCAGATTTTTATTTCACTTCCTCTTATCAGCTTTTCCAAGAAAAGAAAGGACTATACAAGAATGTCATCACTCATGAGTGGTTTGCTACACCTAAAAAGGGAAAATCCCAATTTCCCAAGAAGCTACACAAAACCCATTTTGCAAACGAAATTTCTGACATAATTGTGCTTCTGCATAGGTTGAGAGGTAATGAAGGAGCCCACGGTTTTGAAGATTGGATGTACTTCATCCAAATAGTCATTCACGACAAACAATAGTTGGATTGGGCTCAACTCATATGTGAGCAAATGCATTCAATGATCATCCATTCCCACTTAATAAGTCTTTCTACATGTCTTCTTACTTGTTCTATGCTATTGCCAGCACAAGATCGTGGCTAGGCCTGAGACCAATTGAAGTTCAAGATCAAGACATTCAAATCTATGACTATTATGATAAGCTTCAGTTTGAGAGGAGCTACAAACATTTTAGGAGAGTAAATGACACATTCACCATGAGAATGGTTAGGGAAATCGAAGGAGACATAGGCCTGAGGATATCTCTTGAGGTTGCGCAATTAATTGACACTTATGGTAGTCATTTTATACAATTTTAGAGATTTACTTATATCAAAGTTAGGGGTTTCGATGGAATTCCTTATAAATTGCCCAAGTATGTAGAAGACAAATTTGTCTTGATTGAAGTATGCAGGCAGATTGTAGAAGTGAACAAGAGGTGTCAAGAGAGGAAAATGATAGGTGTGCAGTTTCCTATTGGTCTTGGTCATTATTCCTGTAATTCTATGTCTAATGTCTTAAACATTGAAAGGGATGCAATTTTATGAAAGAAGGCTGCCTATCGATAGGAAGAACTTTGTTAAAGATAACTTGCAATTAGGCCCTGGATTCCATCATGTCCCGGATTTAGAAGATTATTGGGCAGATTGTGTTGATGAATATGAGGTTCATAGGAGTTGGATGAGGTTGTCTTTGAGGCAAATAAGAACATTCAGATTAGATTGGGATATCCAAGGTTTGGATGATGATGAGTCTGATTTGTTGGATCCTCTCTTTGTCAATCACATACAAACTCAACTAATCGTTTCTGTGGATAAGAGTATCAAAAAGATTGAGACCATTAAGGCCAATACTATATTGGTGCTTAGGAGAACACAAGATTGGGTGGCAAGAAAGACTACAGAGAAACATAATGGCCCTCCTTGTAAGTCGCAAGACACTTAGCATCGGGGAGAGAGCATCCTGATACTTTCATCATTTGGTATACAATTGTCGCTTGCTCAACAAACAATACTAGGAGGACAAGGAGATGGTGATGAAGAGCCTCCAAAGAAAAGGTTTCCAAAAAAGACTTGTGGAGAAGATGCTTTGGACCAAACAGAAAAAGACAAAGAAAAATAGGTTGTAGAAGAAGAAGAAATAGTTAATGTATCGTCTTCTTCATCACAAGTAAGCGTCCCTTCTTCCCTTGAGCCCTTGAGTCTTCTCCTCATAGGGAACCACAAAGTTCGCCTAGGGTAGGTCCTACTCCACTCTCATCTCCTGAAATGAAAACATTTGATACTCCTCCTCTGAAGAGGATTTTGCAGTTCACTTCTCCTAATCTTAGAGCCATGACTTAAGCAGATTTTATTTTACTCTCAAAGGAATGACTTGAGGGTCATTGCTGTGGTGGTATCAAAAGGCAATTACCATGGACCTGTTGATGCGTGTTTTATGACACACCGAACACTCTAGAAAAAAGAGTCCAAAGATGCTCTATCCTCTCTTGAAAAACTACCTCGTATGCTAAGATTGCTAGAAAGGTCACACAGTAATTCCAATGTTTCGTAAGTTGGGGGATGGACAAGCTCAATGGATGATGTGATATGTTGGTATCACAAAGGGACCTTGGACAACAAATTACTCAAAAGTAGGGATTTAGATTGATTTGACGTTGAATGCTCTTGTATTCTTGGGGTTTTCGATTTTGAAAAAAAAGCTAAAGGGATGAGGGTTTAGAAACTAGACTTATGCTAAACTACTCCTCTGAACTTAAGAGACAAATGCTGGATAGTGAAATTCAAACCAATCTTTGCTTTGCCAAGTACGATGACTACAACTAGACAAAGATGGTGCAATCTTCAATGGGATTTAAGAATGATGTCCTATTACACAATACCACCATCAATTCGAACAATGCATATAGGTAATAGAATTCAAGTTAAACAGTTTCAAAGTTCAGACTAACCTTTCACATCAAATTGAAAATCATTCAATTGAAAAAGGTATGAACTAATTTCACTATTTTCAACACTATCAATCTTTCATTCATCTAAAAAAAATGTTGAAGCTAATTTACTTTATTGAAGTAAAATGAAACCATGCAAGCTCTCAAAGTAACAAATGCTCAACTATGAGTCAAATCATTATTTGAATAGCACTAGTAGCAACAATTTCACAAGTCTCTCCGAATAAATGAAATGAGTGGGGTTTATATAGGCACCCCAATTACAAAGCAATGGTCCAGATTGATTTGAGATCAATGGCCAAGATTATTTCAAGAAACCCTAACCCTAAAATGCATAACTAACTCATGGACACATGGCACAAGTAGGACGAGCCATTTGGAGTATGGAAAATAATGACACCTTGCAAATTATTCGAGCAAGTGGGAATCCAAAATGCAATTCCCCTTGGTTTGCTCCCTGGCTGCAAATGCAAGAAACTTTGTTAACACCAAATTGAGCTCCTCCATTGATATGTTTGGCATAGAATCCAGCTGCACTACGATTATGTCCAAGGTTTCAAGGCACTGAGTGAAAGTATTTTCCCATCTACCCTCTTGTTTCCAAAAGCTATCCATAAAGGTCAAAAGAGAAGACATGTCATCAAGCTGGTTTTTTGTGATAATCTGCATTTCCTTGAAGTAAATATTCATCACACTTCTCTTCAATCCTTCCAAATCCAAGCCATTTGTATCATGATGCTGTTGCCCTGTTAATCCTTCAAGCGAGGTGAGGATTCTAAGCTGTATTTTTCCAAGAGAATTCTGTATAACAGCACACTCTTCTTTCATTCCATCGTATATCTTCTTCTTTGCTAACAAGGAATGATACCATCTGCTGAAATCATATGAAGCTCCATTGTCAATAACACCTTCCTGGATCAATATTTGCAGGGATACTTCCTTCAAAACCTTCAATCGAGGTATTACCTTGTCATTTATGTATTGAAAGTCTTCCCAATTATCTTCAATCTGGCAAATTTCAGTCATAAGCAAGGCTGATCTGTCATAGGTCTGAGCACATTTCTCCAAGAATTGCTCCATCTGTTTTGAGATGTTGTTGATCCAACTCTTAGTTGCTTGGCTTGTGATTCTCATAGCCTCAAGATTGTCAACGGATTCCATAGGAAGAGATGATGGTGGGAAAAAAACTTCACCTTCTTGGCGCAAGGGGGCTGTTATTTGTTGAATGAACTCTATTAGTCTCAAATTTTCCAGCTCTAGTCTTTCCTTCTTCTCCTCTGTTTTGTCAAACTTCTCCTTGATGGCCTTGGAAGTGTCCGCTAGCTCATGGAAATCTTGATCTATCGTGGTTGGCCCAATGTCCAATGTTGTAACATCATAGTCCATTGAAGTAATCTGATCTCTAGGCTTGTCAACCTTTGGGACTGCAACTTGTAAAACCCTGGATCCTGCATCATTCTTGATAATTTGAGAGTACCTTTTAGGCTTCTTTGGTGTTTTAGCTTTGCCAATCCTCTCTAAGAAGTCCTGCATGCTTTCCATTGGTTGAACCTCGTCTAGTGGTTTAGATTTTTTCATCAAACTTTCAGTCAAACAAGCTGGGATAGTGGATAATTCCATCCCATCTTCCAATTGAATATCATCATCAATCCCTTTCAAGGAAGAAATTATTTCATCTCCTAGCTCCTCATTGTTTCCAAGGATTTCATGATCTCCCATGCCTTCAATCATCAGCGTATCACCTCCTTTCAAACACTCAGTGAAGGTTTGCTCTTGAAGAAAATCCAGCTATTCTAACTCTTGAAATTCAACCTCTTGTTCATGGTTTGGTTCAATCTCAACAACGAACGCCTCTTCTACTATTCTAATTGATAACGTACTTGAAGATGATGGAATTTCATTCACCTTTTACTTCTTACTTTCCAACTCTTTACTATCTGCTTCCTTTTCCTTTGTTTGAAGATCTTCAATCATTGCCTTTTTCTTGCTTGGACATGGAAGTTCATCAGGACCTTCTCCAACTGCTTCTCCCTGACTTTCTTCATTGCTCAACGTGGCATAGGTAAGGGAGATTCCTTCTTTTCTTAATCTGCTAATCTGATTATCCACCCATTCCCTAGAATAAGCTACAATGTCCTTCATCAATAAATTCAAATCAGTCAACTCAGGTTGTGTCCAGTTGGGCAACAAGATAGGCTTGTTCTTTTCCTGTTCAAATTGAGGATGCACGTATTCTTCATTGTCTTTTACCTGGTAAGGAACGGGGAATAAGTCACACTTTTTCACAAGGTCTACTGGAATTCTAGACCACATCTTCTTCCTAACTCCATATTCGTCCACCAAGTTAGACCAATAGTCTTCAATCTGCATAACATGAAGGGACTTCTTCGAGTGAACTCTCAAATATGGATCATAATCAGACCTCGGTTTATAAGTGCCAAACTTATAAAATTGTAATTCTAATTTTGCTGCCTTGGTTGATTGCAATGAGGGGCGGACTTCTAGCATTTTCCCAATTACAACAGGAAAATCCACTCCTTGTTTGTTCTTTTTCTTTTGAATGGAATCCACATGTGCCAACTGCTTTGCAACTTCAAGCATAATAATCTTGTCTGTTGGATACCGAAGGAGTTTATACGGAGCATCTGCGAATCCATGAACTCTTATGTATGTAAAAGTCGTAAATTGGATGAACCAAGATCCAAATTTATCAAGCAACACTATAGCCTCTTTAGATAACTTCTTTTGGATCCCTCCTTGAAGCAATCGAGTGATATACATGAGGAAGGCGTCATTGGTTATCTTATAATTGTCCTTATAATGCAATTGTAGCTATGGATAACAATCATATGATTTGAATTAGTTATTTCGAAGTCCAACTTCCCCTTTGCAAATCAATCCTTTATACCGGACTAGGATGTAGACTATGTAGGAACTCATATAAAAATTCTTGGTCTTCTCCAAGTTTCTTAACTGGAAATCAATGTTGTCACTTATTAATTTGGCCCAATTTATTGTTTCCATTCCTAATATGACTTCCTCTACATATGAAAACATCCATACTTCGAAGAAAGCTCCTTGAGAAGTACCCATAATCCTGTTCAGCATGTGGATCATGTCATTGTATTCATCCTTAAAATCTGTGCAAATCAATCTCTTAGGTAGCTTAGAGCGATGCCTCTTCATTTCCTTAATCCAGTTGGAATTAATTATATCCATACAAGATTCTTTGGCTTGATCAAACATGGTTTGTGATTCCTCTTGGGTCCTATTCAACATTTTGTGACGAGGAATACCAAACACCTCTCTGATTGAATCTTTTGTGGAGTATGCCAAAGTGATCCCGTTAGATGCTTTAATGGATCTTGTTTGTGGATTGTATCTTCTGGCGCACTCAACTATCAACTCACTACATTGAACTGCAGGTGGAAATCCTGCTGCTTGGTGAAGTCCGCTTTTACCATGTTGGTTGCAATAGGCGTGAGCATTTCATGCTGAGTGCCAAACATCCTTTTCTTGTGCTGAATCGCATTGAATTGCTCGAAGTTAGTATCCGCTACTTTCTTCCATTTCGATGACAATTGAGATTCTGGATAGAATTCCCTGAGAACTTCTTTTACTTGGATCTTTCTAGCTCCACTTCCTACGTTCTTTGAAGTAGACATTGTGCCTGTATGAAGCTCGAAGTTAGAAAATTTTCACAAATTGCAAAGAAGGCGATTTTATGGCTGGAGAATATTTAAATAAATTAATTAAAAAATTCTAGAACTCGACTGCTTAGGCTGGTTGGAAAATAAATTTTAATAGAATGAAATTTTACCAGCCTTTATCGTTTTTTAAGAACATTTAGAGATTTTTTTAAACAATTTATTGGAATTTTAGAGTTGAAAACTGAAGTTTTTGTAAATCCAAGATAAAAATTCCTTTTTCCTTCTTCAAATTCGCCAGCTATGATTCTGCAGTTGCATGAGAAATCTGAAAATAGAAGAAAAATATCCAACCTTTTGCTCTGGAATCAATGTAACTTGTAGCTCAAGAAGAAAAGAAGAAGAAGGACGCCTTTGGTTGAGTGAAGTTTGCCTGTGAGAAAAATTGATCTGTGAATAATGAAAAATAAACTCTCAAGCACTTCTTTTATAATAAAAACTTTCCTTTTGGGCCTGGGTCGACCTCTTCTCTGATTGGTTGCTTTGTTTTAAAACACAAAAAGTGATCTTATCTTCCTTTTGATTTTTCAAGGGCGCCCCCTTCTTGTTTGCTTGTTAAGTTTTTATTTTTAAATAAAAAGTTAAGTTATTTTAAATTCTTTGCCTTGGAAAAATAGACCTTTAAGTGGACTTATCCACCTTGCAATTGGATTTTCTCCTTTTACCAAGGTAACTCTCTGCCTTAGATAATTTTTGATTTTTTCCCTTGGAAATTCGACTTTCAACTGGAATTTTTATCCTTTGAAGTGCATTTTGACTTCATCATGGAATCCTTGAAGTCCCAATTCGAATTTTTTATTTGCCTTAGCTAATTTTCACCTTTAGATACATTCGCCAACTGGAATTTTTAATCATTCAACTGGATTTACTTTTGAACTTGGGCGAATTTTAACTGGATTTCTCAAGTGGATTTCATTTTGATGAATTTCAAATGGATTTTTCCATGATTCAACTGGATTTCTTTATAGGGTGCACCTCTCCAGACTTAGGCGAATTTCACCATGATCTCCTTGCTTTTTACTTGATTTTTCGTTGATTTTTCTTCCTTGAAGGTGCGATTTTCAGTTGATTTTCCAGATTTTTGCATGCACTTTTCCTTGCTTATCTCATGATTTTTCCGATTTTTTAAGATTTTTGCTTGATTTTTCCCTGCTTTTCAATTCTAAAAGTGGAAACTTTCAACTCCACTGCCAGTGAGACCTAGCACTTTCTAAAAATAGAAACTTACTAAAAATAGAAAAAAGCAAAAAGCAACTTTCTAAAAATAGTAAATTCCAGATTGGTGCAAAAATGCCAAAAACGAAAAAAGCAAAAAGCAAAAAAGCAGAAGCCCTAAAAAATAAGAAGGGTCAGAATTGAGCGAAAGCACAGGCAATCCTCGTCTACCGAGTCTTGTAAGCACTTCTATGACGTTCATGTTCAGTTTTAGGCTCAAATTCTCAACTTGGTTTGGGTGATGACTCCAGACTTTGACATGAAATTCCAAGAGCAACAGAGCTTATGAAATTGCCACTCAAAGCTAAACCCTAAGAGCAAACCGCTGAGGGTCCCCATTTGCAATGGGGCGATGTGTGAAATAGGTCACAACAGGACCACCTGCTGTTACAGAATACAATGAAAGTGCTATGAGGACATCTTATTATTTCTTAGCTAAATTTAATTACCCTAATTTAGTGTGTTTTATACAAAGTGCATGGTCTAAGGAATCCCTTACAAATATAGCCATTGATAATAAAATACACAGTACCGTGGCTGAATCTCCTTTTGATGACACCTACTTCGAATTCATGGTTAGAGTAGACTCAGTTGAAGAAAAGGAAAATAGTCCAACTTAGTCTCCCCGAAAAGGATTTTGTCACTCAAATAATCTATAGAACTCCCAAGCCTAAGAAGCTAAAGACTACATCTAGGTTGTTAGAAGATGGTAGCAGTGGGAATATGTATGTAGAAGTAGCACACCCCTCCGTGCAGGAGGAAGCAAGCTAAGCAACTGTTAGTGATTTCAACATTACTAGAATAAAACTAGGGCCTTCAACCAGGTATGGATATGTGCACAATTTCCAGGTGACAGCTGCTAGGTTGGTGGAAAGAACAACCAGAGACAAATAAAGCAAGGATGAATTGAAACATTAGATGAAGATTTTGATTGATTGCTTGAAGTTTGTGTTAGATTTTGCTCCTCAACCAATTAGTTAGACTAATGCTACATTGGATCCAACATCTGAATGGTGGATAAGATGCATGGTTATAAGGCTTATGGGAGGGGTACTGAAGAATGGGCCTCATACATTTTGAGTAGGGGGACTAAGTTTATATCTGATATGAAAAAGATATGCAAAGATATTCAAGTCTTAAGAGGTGAAGTCAAAAGGGAAATTGCTTCTACTAAACACGAAGAATTATTTTGGGCAAAAACTGACATTGATTTTAAAGGAATGATAGAAATGGGCGCAGACAAATTGGTTAGTGGGCAAATTTTACCAAAGGTCGGTGATAATAGGTGTGTTACGTGGAAGAGGAGCATATAATTGAAATTCTTTGTTGTGAAGCAAAATATATTGGAATAGGGCAAGGCACTTAACAAGTGTAATGCAATGAAGACAAAGATTTAGAACAATATTTTGGGCATTGGCATACATCTTAGAAAGGAAAGGAACCTTGATGATGAAGATTAGGAGACATTGAATGGAAGCTTCAAAGGGATAGTCGATAGCCTCTGTGACAAACAACAATTCACTGTGGAAAGTAGGAGAAGGCTCAGTGGTATCGACTTAGCATTGTTTCAATTTAGCAGACTCATGACAACATATGTAGGGAAGATTGAAGCAACAAGAGCTAACAAGGGTCTTTGGAAATTAAGAGTTAAGAATGTAATAACTCTCCAACACGGTGAGATGCCTCCCATAGTGAAGGCATTGTATGCATACCAAACCACAGTTGCCGCGACAATTGCCCAGTCATTTGAAGGAGTCACCGAAAATATTCCACCTCAGCAATAACTTCTTTATTTGCTTAATTATTTCATATGAACTTCATATTTTATGGAAGTCGAAAGACTCTTCTCTTTTTGGCAGTTATTTTCAAGAAGCGGTTACACTCGCTTTCATATATGTGATTTGATGTAACTAAAACTCTCTTAACAAATTTTTTGGAAGATAGATACATGAAATTGAAAATTTTGTGTCTGTGTGCGTATCATTGAGATCATTCAATGAATGAAAGAAATTAATCATAATTTGTGCGTTTTGGTTAATTCCCATGAATTATCTCATTTTTGTGTAAATGAATAAGGTCTTTATTTGCATGATCTATTTCAATTTCAATATTATCTCCAGTGATAAATATTTTCAATTTGCTTTTTGTGGAATGTTAAATTAGCCTATGTGCTAGTTATTGGTATGTTCTTAGATTCGTTCATTACGCTTGATACTTAAAAGCTTTTTAGTATTGGAGTTAATTTACACCTTTCATGCTTTCTGGTTAAAAGCATACCCCTATACAATTATCTGTAATGAACCGGACCAATTTTTCTTGTTTTTCCCAATTACAATTACAATCAACATGCACCCGTTAAGGTTAGCTCTAAACCAAAACGATGCTGAAAGCAACTCTAACCAAGGATGTGCACCAGGATCCCGATGTTGGGAAAGGTGTGAGCATATGGTCAGAGGATCTGATGCAATGCAGAGCTGGAAGGGAACTCTAACCAAGAATGTGTCTGGGATAGACAAGCATATGGTCAGAGGATCTTATGCATGATGAGCTGAAACTAACTCTAACCAGGATGGCCCCGAGAGATGGCGAGCATATGGTCAGAGGGTCCCTAAGAGCTACTAACTTAAAGTAAATAGGCGGCAAGCCAGCCTCTTCCACTTATTCAGCGGGAAGTACAATAAAGTAAGTGAAAGAGAGAAAGGAGAATTGTTGATAGTACTATTGATCAACTTACAATATGATAGAATGCTTGCCAAACCCCAATATTAGAAGTTTTCCAATCCTGCAATAATATATATGATTTCCTCAATGCTTAACAAGACTCTCTAGACTCAGACTCCTCACAAAATTGCATTTATCTAAGACTGATATGACAGACCAGCGACTGAAATGAAGTAACCAGCAATACAATAACTCTCTAAAATGCACATAAATCACTCCCCACACATCCAAAACTCATGAAACGAAATGCAATAGCCTCTAATAACAATGGCGCCCAAATCCCAATGAAGAAACCACAACTTACAACCACCTATTTTTCTTGCACAAATTCCAAGACTCCTCTAGATGGTACGACCCTCAAGAAAGGGCGATTTGCCTTGGAAAAATCAAAGACTCCATAAAAAAATCTGCAAATTTGCTCAAATGGTCGCCCCACATAGAGAAATGGATAGATGCAATGCCCAGAACAATATTATTTTTATTTCATGAAATATGAGCAAAAACTACAATCAGCTATGCTAATCAGCAACTCCACAATATGACTAAAATGCAAGGAAACTGAACTAAGATGCTAAGAAACTCAAATACAATGCTGAATAACTCAACTACAATCTACCTCTCAACTAGTTGCTATCTTTGAAGCAAGAAGCTGAGCCAAGCTAGGAGGTGTGCTTTCCATGAAGCAATTCTGTCACCATTTCGGCAGCATAACTTTACTGAAAATATGAGATGATCAAATGAAGAGAAGAGGCCTCCTTAAATAGACTTGCCAAGCATCTTCCAGAAGCATCTAGAAGGGCGTCCAAGGTAGTCAAACAATATTTCAAATTTGAGTTGACCCTTATCCCTCCACAAGTGGCGTCCAAACTCATAAAGGCAATATTTCATTAATTTAAAATTATCTTCTCTTCAAAAGTTGGCGTCCCACCTCCAAGAGCAATATTTGGCCTTAGAAACATTAAACTTTCTCCTGATGATGCGTCCACCCATGAGGTCCCCCTTTTCAGAACAACATAAAGTCATGTAGCTAGACCAAGGGGTTATAATATTAAAATATAACATCATTTTAATTAAAATACTTGTCTCTCCAAAAAAATGCATCCAAAGGCCAAGAATCAAATTACCAACTGAACTGGTCGAAGAAGAGAGCCAACTGCATTGAAATTCACAAGACCACTACTAGAAATAGAATTTACTAAAAATAGTAAATTCATGAAGGTGCTCAAATCACAAAGCAAACAATACCACTGCGAAGCTCTCTGAAAACCCAGAAAGAATCTGCAATCCAATCTCCAATCATCAAGCAACAACCTCCTCAAAAATAGGAAACCCTAATTTTTCCCTCCGAGTAGCCTACGGGTCTCCGGAATAGGCCAACGGTCACTGAATCGATCACAATTGAGAAGGGGACGTTACATTATCTCTTAAATATTTTTTTTTATCAATTATCAAAAGAGGGAGCTGTACCTCTTAAAATTCAAAGAGGAATTGTTTCTTATTGAAGTAGTTTACTCAACAGCTGGAAATTGAGTTCTATCTAGTTTGGGCAATAGAGTAAGGAATTATATTTTAAGCAAGGTGCAAGTTTGTTAACCAACACTTAGCAATATAAATAGCTAGCTTGTTCGAGCCTAAGTTTTTGAGTCTACCTGTTTGTACTTTTGATTGAGAAGGTTGAGAACTATTTGAAGATTGAGACACTACCTTTGGCGGCTGAAGATTATTGCTCGATTGCATGTCTAGAGGTATAATAAAGTTGTTTGGTGGTGAAGAGGTTGTTAGAGGTCTTTTTGGCTAGTTATTGTTGTTGCTTCTTAGGTTGTAATTGTGGCCTTTTTGATATTGCTGATATGCATGTACCCCTGTCATGTCCCTGAAATTATAACAGTAAGATATGGAAATACCAATAAATAAAAAAATAAAATACATAACATTAACTATTTAATTATTATTATCAAAGATAATATTACAATTATAAATATTAAGTATAATATTGAAATATATTATAATCATAATATACATTAATGAGAAAAACATAATATATCAATATAGAAGATTGCAACATATATATATATATATATATAGAGTTATGAAATGAAATTTTAAAATCCAAATAACTAAACAATAAAAATAAAGTAATAATAATCATAATAATACAATCTATAGTTCCGTACCCAACAATCACAAATTAGACTAATTCATTAGTCAGTGGTCATATATGAGACAAACATGTGTATCGAGTTTCACTATCAAACACATGCAGTGATTATAGACCAAGGCGACCCTTCAAGAAGAGCATCGCTTGACTTTCATGGTGGCAACGTTTCTGACAAAAGACATGACCAAAGGAATAATTCTTATTGGTACTTAAGAAGGGTCAAAGCAAGTCAAAGGGAGGAGGGGAAGACATCGAATAAAAAGAAGAATCTATTTTTGACAAGGGAATCGACAAGGAAGGAAGGCCATCAAATAGAACTGAAGAATCATTCACGTGGCTGAAGGTAGAAGTCATCGCTGGAAAAAGAGAGAGCAAAAAGGAACAGGTTCTTTAAATTGCAATCAATAGGAGGTAAGTAACTTCGACTTGTAGCAAATGAACCATTGGTTATTTATATTCAATGTAGAAAAATGTGAATCAATGAATGGTTAGCAACAGATTAAGGATATATAAGTGTCAGGCTGCACATGTTTACTCTTATATATATATATATATATATAGAGAGAGAGAGAGAGAGAGAGAGAGAGAGAGAGAGAGCGGGTTCTATGAAATCTGTTAATAGTGATCTGCATACGTATATGTCAGTTTGATTTAATTTAACAGAAAGCATGAAATGTATATTTTCAAGTGGTAATGATTAATCTATATATACATATTAGTGTCAATGAATAAGAAATAAATATAAATAATATAGATAATATGTAAATAAGTATATAAATGTAGAGAGTATATAACCACATACTGATTTATGATAATGTGCAATAAGTAAATATGCTGGGTTAGGGTGAGTGTTGTAAGCCTAGAACTAATTGGTAATAGTTATACATATATGTATGTATTATATTCAATTATGTAGCAATGAATAATTCATGACTTTAAAGAAGTAGATTATGATGTCAAGCTTATGTTAATTAAAGGTAGATATTAATAGTTGATATTTGATAAATATATTAAGTACACTAGGATGTATGAATATATTTGTATATATATTTGGCTGGATAAGTATGTTGAGAATTAGAATGACAAGTAACAATTGATAAGTATATATTTAGATATATACATATGTATAATATATGATCCCCGACTATCCAATAATGATGCTTGTAGCAATTATTGAGCCTTATAAGTAATAATGATTCTATTATGAAAAATGGTATAATAGTATATCATCTCTGGGATCTTGATGGATGTTTAATAGCTACCTAATGTACTTATGAAATTATATAGAAGAGCCATTCATAAGAGTGATAAGGAGGAAATGAATAATCCTTTGACAAGAATGAAATATTTATACCTTCTTTGATCTTATTAGACGTTATTACTGAAATTTATTGATCTCTAATGTTTACAATGTGTCTTTGAGAAATTCTTTGAATGCAAGTTTCGGGTTTAAACGTTTCCATTATAAAGGGGTCATTACAACCCCATCAGATTCTTGCTCTGTCTCATTATCTATTTGAAAAGGAAATGTATAACTATCCAACACAATAGCAAACTCATATCTCATCGATACTAACTCTTTATTATTCAAATAACTTTGATCAGAATAATTAGTGTTTAAAATCTCATTCTAGAATATATCAGATGCTATTTAATGTGGATAGTCCAACTCTACATATGTGCTGGTGTTGTGGATCCTACACCAGTTATTTAGAGCAACTTCTGTCAAATTAACTTTGGATGGTCTATTCTCAGACTGATAATAATTATGATATTATCTAATGGAGATGGAACATCTCCTTTATTTGATCTAGTATTCCATGTCCTAGTAGGTTGAGGACCATTTTTGTTCCTATTCTACTATTCTTATTATTTTGAGAATATAAATTTTGATCTCTTAGCTGCATAACCTCAGTGGTTAACCTTTTTAATTGAGAAGCCATTTCTTTGATATCTTTTTTCTCCAGAGATTTATCAATTAGATTGTCTTGTGGCTGAGGGAAGAAGGCATTTCCATTAGGACATACCTCTATTATGGTAGGTTCTAGATGTAGCACCAAGGATTGATTATTTCCTTGTAATCCATTTTGTTGTTGGAACCCATTTTGTGGAAAAGAAGCACCACATTTAGCAATGGAGTGACACGTCAAAGCTCCATTAATTTTCTGCATTTGATTTGGCATGCTAGGATTTTCGACATTTATTGAAGGACCATAGCCAACTTTGCCCATCTCTTTGTTCACCATTATTGCTTCAACATAAGCATCCAACAAGATAGCAATTGCAAGTACCTTTCTTTTCACGAACATTGCCTTCAGAGGATCAAGAGTAGAATAATATACTAACAAAGCAATAACTTCATTGACATTATAAGGATCTCATAATCAAGAATATGCTCTTTGAAAGCGATCATTAAAGGTTGTAATAAACTTGCCTTCGCCTCTCTTAATTTGGGCAAAGTGATGATATAGTGTGGCTGCATCAATGAAAACATGGAACTGTTCTAAGAATCTTGCCTCCATGTGGTCCCAACTATTAATTGAATTTTCTTGAAAATTAATGTACCAATCATAAGTGTCTTCTCCCAAGGTGTGTGAAAAAAGTTGACAAACAACAACTTTGTGTTAAATCCTTGCTCAAAAGCAAGCATCTTTGAATATTCTTAAATGATCTTCTGCAGCTCTGTGCAAGTGATACTTTGAACATAATTTCTCTGGATTCTTTGGCAAGTCATGATATACAACAAATCTAATAGGTGATTCGACGTTAAAGAATGGCATAGTAGCTTGCAGAGAATGAACTAGATTTTGATCTCCTGGTTGTGCTCCAACAAAATTTGCTTTGTCTTGTCTATTTCTTCCGGAATTCATTGGTTTCCCTTTTGAATCAGTGGATCAGGATCTTGTCATAGACCTCATCACAATTCTCCTTCGCTCCAACTTGTAAAAACCACAGTGGGATCTTAAGTAGGCCCTTCTTCTAGTGCCATTGCTATTAATATGGTTTGTAGTCACATACAATACAAATAAAATACACAAAGAACTTTACCTCTCTTGAAAGAAAATCAAATTCTAAAATAATTTGTAATCCTAAGGCTCCGATTGCCAAGTCTTGGGTTGCAAAGTTAAATTAGTAGTTTGTTGAGATATAAGAAACCAAGTAGTTTTTGTTGCAATGCCTTTGCCGTTGGGCCGAAAGATTGACCTATTAATGCTTGATACAAATGCTAGATTTATATAAGATCCATGGGAGGCAGTTAAGCCATGTCACCTATGCTTCATAGAGTTTCAGGGGTGGGGACGACAGGGTATGACAGGACGTGTTTCCGGTACGGGGGTACTTTTGGGCCATTTTTTAGGGGACGACAGGAGACGACTGATAAAAAAATAGGGAAATTTTTATAAATATAGAGAAATATCAAATGTTCATAGCATAACAATTAACATTGAGAAAGCATTCATCATAGACATTGTAGAAGCTTAATACATAGCATTAGACTTGAATTGAGATTTGAAGATTTGAATTTCACATTAGAATTAACAACAAATTAAGTTTAAACAAAATTCAAATGCTTTCATTATCAATGTCACATACATACTATATAAGTATTAAGATTCAAGAATCTTATAATTATAACATAAATGCCCAAAGGCTTGAAGTTTCAATTATGAAATGACATAAACATAAAACTAAGAAAATATATGCTTGTCCCTAATCAGTAGATGGTAGGTCTCAATCAACATTGCCATCAGAGCTCCAGTTCGAGTTACTATCAGTGCCAATAGAAGGGGACGTTTCTTGGCCATCCATGCGTACCTGTATCGTTTCTGATATGGGAATAGGTGTATAGAGCCAGGGGACGCGTCCCCGTGGAGCATAACATGTCACAAATCCATAGGGTGGTGCTGAACAACCAAGGGGATGAAGGCACCAACCTTCCAACAATCCCCCCCCCCAAGTGCGATTGTGGGATTTGAACCCGTGACCTTGCTCTCATACCATTTGTTGCAATGGCTTTGTTGTTGCACCAAAAGATCAATCTATTAACGCTCGATACAAATGCCAAATTTGTACAAGATCCATGGGAGGTGGTTAGGCCATGTCACGAATCCTGATGGTGACGTTGAACAACTAAGGGGACGAAGGCACCGACCTTCCAACAGTTTTGTCTTTTACTTTTGAAAGATAAGCAAGAAGAGGGTGTTGGGGTTTCTTCAATGTCACATAGCAGCAAAAAAGACAAGGGGGTTGGAAGCATTGCAAGCATCATTTGAGGAGGCATTTGTGATCCAAAGGGGTTGCCTTCTAAGAGAGAAGTAGAGCATGAGTTGCATCTACTTCTTGGCTCTCGTTTGCTCAATATTGTTGGGAAAAGATATGTTGTTCACCTTGCATAATGTTTATAATGTAAAATTAATATTTATTTGTGGTGCACCTAGGGAATCTAGGGATGCATGTATCACATGGGTTAGACATTCTTGGAGACACTTTGTATGTTGTATGTTGCGATAAATATTTATTGTAGGTTGCACATTGGAAAATATATTTAATATTGGGGAAATGTAGTACCAAAAAGTAAATGAGGGGGACATGGTTTTGTAAGCTTATGGTTTGCAGACACATGGTTTATGTAATACCACTTGGTGGTTTTATGCAAACTTGTTTCTATAAATGCAAGCACATGGGTAGTCGTTGAGGTTGACTATTATAACCTTTGTCTTATTGGTTAGGGTTGGATTGAGCATCTCATGTAAGTTGCATATATGAGAAGAGGAAGCATGTATTGGGCTATGTGGTTATATTGTTTTCATTTGCTTGTTTAGATGGAGTGCAATTAGGGCACTTAATGTTTTATAAGCTTTGTATGGAGATTTTGCAAGTGTATTGTAATATTTGTTCATGAGATAATACATTGAGTGTAAGTGCTTTTGGAGGCTGGGATTTTTCCTCATGAGGATTTTCCTAGGGTACATCTTTTGTCATTTTGATGGTATGTTTGTCTATTCTTTTGTATTGCAAATTCTAAATACATGTTTGCATATTTTTCTCTCATGGGGTTAAGTTTATTATGGTTGCAAATTTCCTTTCAATTGTAGGGTTGCATGTATGATCATTAGTGGAGAGTAATGAGATAAAACAATAGCTTCAAGAGTTTTTAGAGTAGCGTGTGGTATGTCCGAACACTTTGCCATGTGCATCGCCCATAGTGCTGGTAAGGAAGGAGGATGACTCTTGGAGAATGTGTATACATTATCACGCTTGTAGATCTTCATTAAGAACTGATATGCTCTCCCATTGACAAATGAATTGCTAGACCAATTACAAATGCAAAGCATTTTACAAAATAGGAATTAAAATCAAGACATCATGCAATGAGAATGAAGGAGGAGACCATGTGGAAAATTTCTTCAACCCTAAACAAGGTTTGTATGAATGGCTTGTTCCTCCTTTTGGATTATGTAATGCATCATCTACATTTATGATTTTGATGAATGCTGTGTTGAGAAAGTTTGTAGATACATGTGTTATAGTGTATCTAGATTGTATATTAATATTTTAGTGCAACATGAGAGGAGTATTTGATGCATTAGAGATAGGATTTAGAAGTAGTGAAAGAAAAATAGTCATTTTGCAACATGAATATGTGTGAATTTGGAAAATAATAATTGACATATCTAGGCCATGAGATTGCAGGAGATGAGTTGAGAGTACATTTGGCAAAAGTAGATAGCATTTATAATTGGTGCATTCTAAAGAGTGCCATAGAAACAAGGAGTTTTGTAGGTGCTACACAATGTATGCGTAAGTTCATTACAAATTTTCTTCCATACTTGCCCCACTACATTTAATTGCAGCATTAGGTAAGCACTTTCATTGGAGTGATGTACAAGATGTTCATGTTAGAAGCAGCGTCGGGCTTCTACTTCCAGCCCACGATGAAGACAATTTAAATAATAGCCTAACGGCTATTTAAATTGCAAGGCGATTTTTATTAAGAGACCCGTCTTTCATTAAATGACATTTAATATTTGTTTATTGTTTATTGAGGCCGACCCATCTCTAATCGGCGATTATATTGGAAAGTCATCAGATTTCATGAAGGCCGACATTACACTTGAAAGGACGCATCTATTGAAGTCTCCTCATTCGAATTGTATATAAGGAAGGTGCCATTCAATCATTCAAGCATTTAGTTCCATTTGTTCATATAGTTCGATATTCTCAAGTGTGAGCAAGAGTAAAGGAGAAATACATAATAGCGTAGATCGATATTATTGTAGAAGGCTGAGTTACTTCATTGCTGTGTTAGTATCAGATTGTGGTGCTCATTCTTGGCCTTAATATCGGCCTCTTTCTAAAAGAGACATTCATTGATATTCAATATATAAGTGATATATTGTTGCTGGGTTTTTCTCCCTCAAGTGGAGGGTTTTCCCAGGGTATATGCTGTGTTATTGTCTGATTTTTGAATTAAATTTTGTCTATCTAATCTGATCATAAAAACTAACATGGTATCAGAGCGGGTTTAAGAAAGATAGTGATCAGATTTAGTCAAGCGGCAATATCCTCCATTCTTATTCTCATCCTTGATTGGATCTATCTTTTCGTCAAGATGGTGAACGGGCTCAAGATCGAAGATAGACTTGAGGGTGCATCTAACTTCACATCTTGGAGGTTCAGAGTCATGCTCGCCTTGGAAGAAAATGAGTTAGCTGCGTTCGTGGAGGGTGAAGTTCCCGAACCAACCGATGAGAATGAGAAGTTACAGTGGAAGAGAAATGGCACTAAAGCGAAAAATATGTTGGTGGATTTTGTGAAAGACCACATTGTGCCAATCATCTCCAAGTTGAAAACTGCAAGAGACATGTTGAAGACTTTGGAGGAGATCTATGAGATTAACAACAGAAGTCGAGCTCTTGCATTAAAGAAACAACTTCATCATGTCAAGATGGCGAAAGGAGAATCTGCCACCTCATACTTCATGAAGATCACCGAGTTGAGAGATCAGCTCTCTACTATTGGGCATATTATTGATGACAAGGATTTGACCATGTTGGCTCTTAATGGTCTTCCTTCATCTTGGGAGTCATAAATTCAAGGAATAAGTGCGAGATCAAAACTTCCTAAGTTTGATCGGTTGAGAGCAGATTGTATTCAAGAAGAATTAAGGTTGGCTACGAGAGGTATTGGTCAAAGCTCTACTAATGAGGACATTCATGTTCTTGCTGCTCAATCCTCGAAGAAGAAAGAGAAAGAAGGAAATAAAGGCTATTTCAAGAGGAATAGAGATATTTCTTGAATTTATTTCTTGAAATCTAAAGAATCTGAGGAAGTATTAGAGAGGTTCAAAGAATTTAAAGCTCATCTAGAGAACTTGTTCGGGAAGAGGATCAAAGTTTTGAGATCCAATAACGGAGGAGAGTAGATTTCCGGTAGCTTCCGTAACTTTTGCATTGAAGCTGGGATTAAGAGGGAGTTCT
>VDFB02193867.1:224201028-224334598 GCA_007258455.2 Sequoia sempervirens
TGGCTTTCGTTCGGGCTCGTTCGGACACTTCTAGCTTGAGTTGCTATTTTTAGCAGTATTCAGCACTCAGCGTGGGCCCCCTGCTATTTTTAGCAGTATGGATTGATAGCGTTCAGAATCACTTCAGTGTTTGTCAGCTTCAGACGGCTCGTGCATCGAATGAATAATGAGAGAGATATTAATATTTAATTGAATTAATTAAATATTAATTATTTGGAGTTTATAATATAAAGGATTATAATATTTTATTATAACTTAAGAAGTGATTGCTGAAGAAGTGCGCCATCATTGGAAGGGCCACTTTTAATTATATTTTATAATTAAAAGTGCTTTCGAAAACTATTGAAAAATTAAAAAGAAAAGTTCGAATTTATTTAAATGAAACCTAATTGAGAAAATTCGAACTCTTGAGGAGATATAAGGGTTTCATTGGGATTAGAGCTCATTATGTTATGAAATCAATTTTTTGATCAAGTCTTCTTCTGGAGAACGAAGCCAAGGGTTTCAGTTGTCTACAGGCATTGGAGAACGAGCCATCTTCAGTGTTGCAGTTCAGAGGCTGTGAAATATCAGCTGATCTATTGCATTCAGAGGGATATCTTCATTCAGAAGTTATCACAGAACGTTCACAGAGTTTTCTTTCAGCTTGCTGCCATAATCAGGTTTTCATCGAAATATCGTTGCCTTTTTAGTTGCATGTTATTAGATCTTATTTGTAATCATTTCAGAAGATTAATAAATAGTCTGGCATCAACATTTTCAATAGATTCTATCATTTCCGGTGTTGCATTATTTTATATAAATTTATTCAGCATTTTCTTTCAAAAACGCAAAAACGAGAAAAAAACAATCAAAGCAGTTAGTTTTCAGAATCAGGAGAGAAACAAGGGTTTTTACATTCTTTCACAGGTTTGCCAGTTCCTCTGTTGCAGAGAGGAATTGGTCCACATATAGCTTATCCAATCAATCAAGAGGAACTGCCTTACCTCTAGACGATCGGAGAAGTTGGTGGCAGTACACAGTGCTTTGTGGCTACAGGATCGCCAGTCTAGTGAGTATCGTCAGACTCCAGCCTTACGTTGGGATGTTAATCCCGAAGATGCTATGCAGATTGAGGAGGAGGATGCACATGAGGGATTGGTTGGTGTTCCATTGGTTGAGGCAGATCCTTCTATTGACATGGACACTGACACTGACTTAGACTCGAGCTCTGATGGCGAGGGCGATGCTGATTTAGACCTACCTTCTGCTGATTAGGGACCATGGACAGCGATATATTTTCTTAGTTTTATGTTTATCATGTCATTTCATAGTTGAGACTTGGAGCCTTTGGGCATTTTGGTTATAATTATCAGACTTTTATATGATATGTATGCACATTGATAATGAAAAGCATTTGAATTTTGTTAATTTGTTTGTTAATTCTCATGTGAAATCTCAATTCAAGTCTAATGATATGTATTAAGCTTATACAATGTCTAGAATGAATGCTTTATCAATGTTATGCTCTGAACATTTAAAATTTCTCTATATTTTAAAAAATTTCCCTATTTTTTTATCAGCCGTCCCCTGCTGTCCCCTAAAAAATGACCCAAAAGTACCCCTGTACTGAAAACTTGTCCCACCGTACCCGGCACTCCCCGTCGCTGAAACCCTGTGGAGCATAGAAATAAACCCAATTATTTCAAATCCTTGTTAAACTTTATTAGAGGAATCTGTTCCATGACAGTGGCTTTGTTTTTGGATTTGGACAAAAACATAATATCTGAAGGAACCATAGGATAAAAGTAGTGGAATTGTTTATATAAAGTTTAAATTTAAATGTGATATAGCCAGAAAAAAAGATACACCATAGAAACGTACAAAGGAAGAAGAAAAATCCTTGGGGTTCACCTCAAGTTTCAAGAAGCCTCCTTTTATTTCCATTGTTAGGTGGAAGTTGCAGCAATAGTATTGCTGCTGTTGTTGGCTCTTGGCTGCACTGCCATGTTTACAATTTCAGTCTTCATTATTTTAATCCCATGTTAAATTTAACTACTTTAATGCCTATTTTAATTATTGAAAATTTTGTATCTAACTATGTAAAGGCGTAGTGTATATTTATATACAATCTAGACATATTGGTTTGGTGTTTGTAAAGTTGGACATTGTAGTTTTTATGTTTGCAAGAGTGAAATGTAAATAGAAGGTAGGCACTTCTTCAAAGATTAATTTGATTATGTATTTGAAATTTATGGTTTCTTTACTTTCCGAGCTTTTAAAGATATTACTATTAAATTTAATTTGTTCAACTTTCATGTCAACTCTATTGTTTTGTATCAAGGATTCTATAATGTATATGTCAATATGATGAATGCCTTATCATTGTTACGATGTTATCAATGTTATCATATGAATATTTGAAATTTCCCTATATTTTTAAAATTTTCTTATTTTTTATATAGCTGTCCCCTTTGTCATCCCTTGCCGTCCCCAAAAATGGCCTAAAAATAATCCATCTCCAAAACGTGTCCCCTCGTCCCGATGTGCCCCCATCTCAGAAACTTGGTGGAACATAGCCAATTAGGTCTTTAAAGGTGATGCACGCTGAAAAGTTGCATCGGCATTGATTAAGTCAAAAGGCATTCTTCTGTAGGCAAATGTCTCCCACTTGGTGGTGAACGCTGTTTTGAGTCTATCTTCCTTGCCTACCATAACCTAGTTGTATTGTGAGAATCCGCCAAGGAATGACATCATCTGTGATCCATTAACTATTTGCAACATCTCATCTAATGATGGCAGAGGATAGTTATCCTTTTCTGACGCTTTGCTCAGGTTTTGAAAGTCAACACATAATCATATATCTACTTTCTTTCGAACTAGTATCAGGGAACCATGCAAGTTGAGTGTCTAACAAGAAAGACAATTCTTGCAAAAAACAACTTTTTAATGTCTTGAAAAATCAAAGGCTCCAAAAGTGCATCTTGTTTCAATGGAATCGTATGAGTTATGATAGATGTACCACAGGTCTTTAGATCTTCATAGTTCTAGGCAATGACATGGTTATAATCTTTTAATGCCCTGGCGATACCTTCTCTTTCTTCAAAAGTACAGAATTTTCCAATTAGTACATTCTTTGGTCACAGTCATTTGCTAAGTTAAAGGGATCACATTTTCCTCCAGATTTGGGAGTATCCTTGTGCTTCATTATTTGATGAACGTCAATTCCACCATCCCTTTTGGAATGGTACTGTTCTTTAGGTCGACTATACCATCTTCTATTTCAAGTTCTTCTTTATTTCCTTCGTCAATGAGTTGTGCTTCAAAGACTCCGATGTTCACAATGAAATCTAGAATATGCTGATCAGCTTCAAAAACTTGAAAGTTCGTGACATTATCGGGCATAGATTGAATAGACACCAGTTCAATTAAAAATTTCTTCAATCCTGATAATAACAGAGATTCTAATCTGCTAGCTGCAGTAGCCAGCACGCCATATCGGTGGTTGAATTTCCTTGGAATGCGCTCAATATTGAAAGCATCGAAGCTCTCAATAAGGTCCCAAACTCTATGCTTGTAATTAGATAGTCTCTTATAATGACAGACATACAATTTTCTAACTTGCCACACCATATATCTAGAGTCCCCTTGGACTTTTACCATTTTGACTCTTTTTCAGTGATAAAAGCAATCCATGAATTGGAGCTTCATACTTTACAATGTTATTTGTACACTGAAACTGTAATTCGTAAGCAGTGAGGAAGGACTTACCTTGAGGATTTATGAGTTCCATGCCTACCCTTGGTCCTTGTTTTGATTTTGATATATCAAATTTTAGCATCCACATTTGACTTTTAATCTCTTTTGGTGCTTTATTCTTTGGATCTGTTTGATGACTATTTCTGATGACAATTTTCAGAGGATTCTGTTCTTCTTCCACTTTTACTAGAGTTGTCATTTCCGGTTCCTCAGTTTTCTTTTCAATAATTTTCTGCTGAACAACATGATAAACTTCTTTCAATTGCTAATTTTTTGTATCCAAATCTTCAATAATTGGATGTTCTTCTTTCATCTCTTCTTGATTCTTCTGAGAAATGATGTCTTTATGCCTAGCAATCACATCCAGACATAATGCACATGATGATTCTAAATGAGCGGCATTATGTATTCTACACCATTCTTTCAACAATATGTCTCCTGCATAAATTATTTCTCCATGATGTAGCTTGATTTTGTTGGATATGAATTTCTAGAAACTGTCTAGAAATCTATTTTCATCATCTGAGGATGATCCATAATCTGATTCCATTAAAACACCCATCCCAGCAGTAACTCGGATATCATTGTTATAGTTTATTTGGCATATGATTTCTTTATTTTGATACATATTAGAGTTATATCCATACACTCCAGGTTTAACCTCATTATATAGAACTTCATTGTTTTGATTGTACTCAATAATTTGATTCTTCATTTGTGGTTCTCTTTCAATCCTGATCTGATTCGGGATTCCTCTCCATGGTATCCACATATGAGAGAATTTTGTCACTACATATCAGAGTCTTGGACCAATCCTACTCAGAAACATTCATATGTATTTGGAATATCTACCACCTGAATGTCAATAAAATGTTGCACCCTTGGATCAGATGCAAACTGCATATGAATGTTAGTCAACTCTCCTATTACATTGACCTCAGTCTTGTCCATCTCAGTTACCTTCTTCAAGGATTTTGCAAGGGGTAGACCTAAGGATTGACACATAGATATGGGCATAACATTGGTTGGCGCTCCTGAATCTACAAGCAGTTATGTAAGTTCTTATCAAATGTCCTTAAGGTTAATAGAAAGGGTGAAGAATCATTCTTTTCCATATACAATGCAACTTGTGCATTCGTAGTTGGCACATTAATTTTTTCTTTTGACGTATAATTGTTTTCCTTGGTGGAAGACTCTTTAACTACTGGAGTTTCTTTAGAAGAAGACTCTTCTAAGGACTTCAAGAAAGCTTTCTTGACAATATACTTTTTTAGCAATTCCACTAAAGGCAAACTGATTTTACATTTTCTAATTGCCTTGGTGTTACCATAGTTCTTGACCTCTTGTAAAACCATGTAAATTTGTGTAAATATGCCTTATTTTAAAATTTTGGTTTATTCATTTGTTTCTGAAACCTTCTCGGGTTCCAAGGCGGTTGTTAGAACCTTGTTTTATTCCGCCACCTATACATTTAAGTTCAATAGCGTTTTTCTATCGGCCTACTCAAGGGTTTCACAACCATGTCGATGCTTGAAGTGGTTCTCACAACCAAAGCAAACATTGACGACAAAGAAGAAATATTGAGTCTTTAGCCAAGTTATTGAAGTTTTAAAATTCCAAATAGGTTTCAAAACCTTTGTCGGACTCCGACAAGGTTTCAAAAACCTTCCTTTTTCTTGATAGTATATTGTTCCCAGCTTCAAAAAGTAAGAGTTAGTTTTCAAAAGGTGATATTGTGAAGGTCTTAAGCAAGTAAAGTTTAGAATATACTTTTCAAAACTTTACAAACGTTCAAAACCTTTGTCGGCCTTCGAAAAGGTTGTCGAAACCATGACTATTGCCGAAGTCATCCACATCGGGAAATGTTGAGCTCTTTGAAGAATATTTTAATAAAGATTTTGCACTACAGGAAAGGTTTCAAAACCTCTGTCAACTTCTGACAGGGTTGTCGAAACCGATCAATCCCCCGAAAAACCATCATAGCCGTTCTCTTTTAAATTTTCAAAACGTCAAAACTTGGCACAAGGTCAAAAATCTTGCACGAGCCAATTATGAAGAGCAACATTAATGACTACCTACCACTTTAAGCATTGATTGCAGATGTTTATGTGGGAATGAAGCTACCTAAAAGAACTCATTTCAATAAGCATCTAGAGACGAATTCCATGAGAGACGAAAGAGCAAAGTGCCGAGGAGTGTGGGTAACGACTTTATAGCTTTAGAGTATATTTTAGAGGTATAGTGTTTTTGTGCTTAAGCTTCAAATCTATTAAAGAACAATCTAGAACTCTGGTAAACTTGGAAGAATTTGATACTATTTGGACAACTAGTATAAGTAAATTCAGCAATTTTTGGACATGAATTGCATTTGTACTCGTTCATATTCTATTCACCATGAAGTATAAATATTTGGGCTACGAACATTTTTTGAGTTTATCGAGTACAATGCTAGAAATTGCTAATACCAAACTAGGACATATCAACCTAGATGAATTTTGGGAGAGAATTAGGAAAGATGATAGGCCTCCAATTACCCAATGTTTGATCGAATGCGAATTGCTACAAGTTGCAACTTTTCCAGTAGTAGTGCAATGTACCGACTTGGTGTTGGAGTGCATTAATCATTATGACCCTTAGGCTAGATAAATTAGAATGAATGACATTAGATTGGCAGTAAAGATCAATAGACACTTTCACTTCTTGCCTGAAGCTACCAAAGGGAGAGGCATATGCAGATTTTTATTTCACTTCCTCTTATCAGCTTTTGTAGAAACCCTTGTTTCCCCCTGTTCCTGAATCTGATGTTTTTTGCTTGTTTTTGCGTTTTTGAATGTTTTTGGTTTTTTGCATAAAAATAAAGAAATTGCGATTTTTGCAAGAATTGATATTAAATTCAATAAAAATGCTAAACGGCCAATATGGATAGGAAATACAAGATATACTGAAGGCGATTCATTTATTGTTCATATGGACTCAATACAATATAGATCTGATAGCATGCAACTAAGGAAAAACAATTTTATTGAGAACCTGGTTTTGCTGATTGCAGTCACCAGATTGATGAAGAAAAGGCACGCCTCCCAAAATTATGCTTTCTCCTTCTGACAGATGCTACACAAAGACTCCCTTGATATTTGCGCCCCTCTAGATGAAGTCAGATGATGAAGTAAGAAGGCGTTTTGCTCTGGAAGCTAAAGTACGGCTTTGCTGATATGGTACGGCCAGGTACAGAATTGTACGGCCTGGCAAACAGCAGCAACTATTAAATAAAGTACGGCTCCCTCAGATGGTCTCCAGATGTAAAGGAAATAGGCGCCTCAATGTATAAACCCTCTGAATGAATTTTGTAAATCAAACCCTCTGAATAATTTATTATCTTTGATGCTCTGTAACTTCTTCTGAATGAAGAAATCTCTCAACTGGCAATAAATCAGATGTTATTTCACACCCTCTGAATCGCTCTCACTGGAGATGGCTCGTTCCCCAATGCATTCGAGACTGAAACCCTAAGTTTCTGTGCTCAGACCAAACTTGATCAATTTTCAATTCACAATAGACATAATGGCTCGAATCCCAATGAAAAATGCCTTATACCCTCAAAAGTGCGAATTCCTCAATAATAGGGATTATTAAATAATTCGACTTTTATTCTTTTAATATTTCAATAGTCTCTGGCATAATATTAAATCATAAATTTAATCGTCAAATGGCCCCTTTTAATGTTGGGCGACCCCTCAGCCAAAATCACTTAAGTCGTAATATTAAATATTACAACTTTATATTATAATCTCCAATTAATTAATATTTAATTAATTCAATCAAATATTAATATCTCCCTCATTATTCATCCGATGCTCAAGCCGTCTGAAGCTGACGAACACTGAAGTGATTCTGAACATAATCCATCCATACTGCTAAAAATAGCAGGGGTCCCACGCTGACTGCCACTAACTGCTAAAAATAGCAACTTATGCAAGAAGTGTCCGAACGAGCCCGAACGAAGCCAATTGATCAAGACTGAAGCTGAGCCAAGCTCCAACATGACCCTCTATCCAGTCTATCACCCTACGAGGTCGCATGATAGGCTAATCCTGCTCGAGAGATGTCAACTAAGGGACATGACACTTTTCCAAGAAAAGAAAGGACTATACAAGAATGTCATCACTCATGAGTGGTTTGCTACACCTAAAAAGGGAAAATCCCAATTTCCCAAGAAGCTACACAAAACCCATTTTGCAAACGAAATTTCTGACATAATTGTGCTTCTGCATAGGTTGAGAGGTAATGAAGGAGCCCACGGTTTTGAAGATTGGATGTACTTCATCCAAATAGTCATTCACGACAAACAATAGTTGGATTGGGCTCAACTCATATGTGAGCAAATGCATTCAATGATCATCCATTCCCACTTAATAAGTCTTTCTACATGTCTTCTTACTTGTTCTATGCTATTGCCAGCACAAGATCGTGGCTAGGCCTGAGACCAATTGAAGTTCAAGATCAAGACATTCAAATCTATGACTATTATGATAAGCTTCAGTTTGAGAGGAGCTACAAACATTTTAGGAGAGTAAATGACACATTCACCATGAGAATGGTTAGGGAAATCGAAGGAGACATAGGCCTGAGGATATCTCTTGAGGTTGCGCAATTAATTGACACTTATGGTAGTCATTTTATACAATTTTAGAGATTTACTTATATCAAAGTTAGGGGTTTCGATGGAATTCCTTATAAATTGCCCAAGTATGTAGAAGACAAATTTGTCTTGATTGAAGTATGCAGGCAGATTGTAGAAGTGAACAAGAGGTGTCAAGAGAGGAAAATGATAGGTGTGCAGTTTCCTATTGGTCTTGGTCATTATTCCTGTAATTCTATGTCTAATGTCTTAAACATTGAAAGGGATGCAATTTTATGAAAGAAGGCTGCCTATCGATAGGAAGAACTTTGTTAAAGATAACTTGCAATTAGGCCCTGGATTCCATCATGTCCCGGATTTAGAAGATTATTGGGCAGATTGTGTTGATGAATATGAGGTTCATAGGAGTTGGATGAGGTTGTCTTTGAGGCAAATAAGAACATTCAGATTAGATTGGGATATCCAAGGTTTGGATGATGATGAGTCTGATTTGTTGGATCCTATCTTTGTCAATCACATACAAACTCAACTAATCGTTTCTGTGGATAAGAGTATCAAAAAGATTGAGACCATTAAGGCCAATACTATATTGGTGCTTAGGAGAACACAAGATTGGGTGGCAAGAAAGACTACAGAGAAACATAATGGCCCTCCTTGTAAGTCGCAAGACACTTAGCATCGGGGAGAGAGCATCCTGATACTTTCATCATTTGGTATACAATTGTCGCTTGCTCAACAAACAATACTAGGAGGACAAGGAGATGGTGATGAAGAGCCTCCAAAGAAAAGGTTTCCAAAAAAGACTTGTGGAGAAGATGCTTTGGACCAAACAGAAAAAGACAGAAAAATAGGTTGTAGAAGAAGAAGAAATAGTTAATGTATCGTCTTCTTCATCACAAGTAAGCGTCCCTTCTTCCCTTGAGCCCTTGAGTCTTCTCCTCATAGGGAACCACAAAGTTCGCCTAGGGTAGGTCCTACTCCACTCTCATCTCCTGAAATGAAAACATTTGATACTCCTCCTCTGAAGAGGATTTTGCAGTTCACTTCTCCTAATCTTAGAGCCATGACTTAAGCAGATTTTATTTTACTCTCAAAGGAATGACTTGAGGGTCATTGCTGTGGTGGTATCAAAAGGCAATTACCATGGACCTGTTGATGCGTGTTTTATGACACACCGAACACTCTAGAAAAAAGAGTCCAAAGATGCTCTATCCTCTCTTGAAAAACTACCTCGTATGCTAAGATTGCTAGAAAGGTCACACAGTAATTCCAATGTTTCGTAAGTTGGGGGATGGACAAGCTCAATGGATGATGTGATATGTTGGTATCACAAAGGGACCTTGGACAACAAATTACTCAAAAGTAGGGATTTAGATTGATTTGACGTTGAATGCTCTTGTATTCTTGGGGTTTTCGATTTTGAAAAAAAAGCTAAAGGGATGAGGGTTTAGAAACTAGACTTATGCTAAACTACTCCTCTGAACTTAAGAGACAAATGCTGGATAGTGAAATTCAAACCAATCTTTGCTTTGCCAAGTACGATGACTACAACTAGACAAAGATGGTGCAATCTTCAATGGGATTTAAGAATGATGTCCTATTACACAATACCACCATCAATTCGAACAATGCATATAGGTAATAGAATTCAAGTTAAACAGTTTCAAAGTTCAGACTAACCTTTCACATCAAATTGAAAATCATTCAATTGAAAAAGGTATGAACTAATTTCACTATTTTCAACACTATCAATCTTTCATTCATCTAAAAAAAATGTTGAAGCTAATTTACTTTATTGAAGTAAAATGAAACCATGCAAGCTCTCAAAGTAACAAATGCTCAACTATGAGTCAAATCATTATTTGAATAGCACTAGTAGCAACAATTTCACAAGTCTCTCCGAATAAATGAAATGAGTGGGGTTTATATAGGCACCCCAATTACAAAGCAATGGTCCAGATTGATTTGAGATCAATGGCCAAGATTATTTCAAGAAACCCTAACCCTAAAATGCATAACTAACTCATGGACACATGGCACAAGTAGGACGAGCCATTTGGAGTATGGAAAATAATGACACCTTGCAAATTAATCGAGCAAGTGGGAATCCAAAATGCAATTCCCCTTGGTTTGCTCCCTGGCTGCAAATGCAAGAAACTTTGTTAACACCAAATTGAGCTCCTCCATTGATATGTTTGGCATAGAATCCAGCTGCACTACGATTATGTCCAAGGTTTCAAGGCACTGAGTGAAAGTATTTTCCCATCTACCCTCTTGTTTCCAAAAGCTATCCATAAAGGTCAAAAGAGAAGACATGTCATCAAGCTGGTTTTTTGTGATAATCTGCATTTCCTTGAAGTAAATATTCATCACACTTCTCTTCAATCCTTCGAAATCCAAGCCATTTGTATCATGATGCTGTTGCCCTGTTAATCCTTCAAGCGAGGTGAGGATTCTAAGCTGTATTTTTCCAAGAGAATTCTGTATAACAGCACACTCTTCTTTCATTCCATCGTATATCTTCTTCTTTGCTAACAAGGAATGATACCATCTGCTGAAATCATATGAAGCTCCACTGTCAATAACACCTTCCTGGATCAATATTTGCAGGGATACTTCCTTCAAAACCTTCAATCGAGGTATTACCTTGTCATTTATGTATTGGAAGTCTTCCCAATTATCTTCAATCTGGCAAATTTCAGTCATAAGCAAGGCTGATCTGTCATAGGTCTGAGCACATTTCTCCAAGAATTGCTCCATCTGTTTTGAGATGTTGTTGATCCAACTCTTAGTTGCTTGGCTTGTGATTCTCATAGCCTCAAGATTGTCAACGGATTCCATAGGAAGAGATGATGGTGGGAAAAAAACTTCACCTTCTTGGCGCAAGGGGGCTGTTATTTGTTGAATGAACTCTATTAGTCTCAAATTTTCCAGCTCTAGTCTTTCCTTCTTCTCCTCTGTTTTGTCAAACTTCTCCTTGATGGCCTTGGAAGTGTCCGCTAGCTCATGGAAATCTTGATCTATCGTGGTTGGCCCAATGTCCAATGTTGTAACATCATAGTCCATTGAAGTAATCTGATCTCTAGGCTTGTCAACCTTTGGGACTGCAACTTGTAAAACCCTGGATCCTGCATCATTCTTGATAATTTGAGAGTACCTTTTAGGCTTCTTTGGTGTTTTAGCTTTGCCAATCCTCTCTAAGAAGTCCTGCATGCTTTCCATTGGTTGAACCTCGTCTAGTGGTTTAGATTTTTTCATCAAACTTTCAGTCAAACAAGCTGGGATAGTGGATAATTCCATCCCATCTTCCAATTGAATATCATCATCAATCCCTTTCAAGGAAGAAATTATTTCATCTCCTAGCTCCTCATTGTTTCCAAGGATTTCATGATCTCCCATGCCTTCAATCATCAGCGTATCACCTCCTTTCAAACACTCAGTGAAGGTTTGCTCTTGAAGAAAATCCAGCTATTCTAACTCTTGAAATTCAACCTCTTGTTCATGGTTTGGTTCAATCTCAACAACGAACGCCTCTTCTACTATTCTAATTGATAACGTACTTGAAGATGATGGAATTTCATTCACCTTTTACTTCTTACTTTCCAACTCTTTACTATCTGCTTCCTTTTCCTTTGTTTGAAGATCTTCAATCATTGCCTTTTTCTTGCTTGGACATGGAAGTTCATCAGGACCTTCTCCAACTGCTTCTCCCTGACTTTCTTCATTGCTCAACGTGGCATAGGTAAGGGAGATTCCTTCTTTTCTTAATCTGCTAATCTGATTATCCACCCATTCCCTAGAATAAGCTACAATGTCCTTCATCAATAAATTCAAATCAGTCAACTCAGGTTGTGTCCAGTTGGGCAACAAGATAGGCTTGTTCTTTTCCTGTTCAAATTGAGGATGCACGTATTCTTCATTGTCTTTTACCTGGTAAGGAACGGGGAATAAGTCACACTTTTTCACAAGGTCTACTGGAATTCTAGACCACATCTTCTTCCTAACTCCATATTCGTCCACCAAGTTAGACCAATAGTCTTCAATCTGCATAACATGAAGGGACTTCTTCGAGTGAACTCTCAAATATGGATCATAATCAGACCTCGGTTTATAAGTGCCAAACTTATAAAATTGTAATTCTAATTTTGCTGCCTTGGTTGATTGCAATGAGGGGCGGACTTCTAGCATTTTCCCAATTACAACAGGAAAATCCACTCCTTGTTTGTTCTTTTTCTTTTGAATGGAATCCACATGTGCCAACTGCTTTGCAACTTCAAGCATAATAATCTTGTCTGTTGGATACCGAAGGAGTTTATACGGAGCATCTGCGAATCCATGAACTCTTATGTATGTAAAAGTCGTAAATTGGATGAACCAAGATCCAAATTTATCAAGCAACACTATAGCCTCTTTAGATAACTTCTTTTGGATCCCTCCTTGAAGCAATCGAGTGATATACATGAGGAAGGCGTCATTGGTTATCTTATAATTGTCCTTATAATGCAATTGTAGCTATGGATAACAATCATATGATTTGAATTAGTTATTTCGAAGTCCAACTTCCCCTTTGCAAATCAATCCTTTATACCGGACTAGGATGTAGACTATGTAGGAACTCATATAAAAATTCTTGGTCTTCTCCAAGTTTCTTAACTGGAAATCAATGTTGTCACTTATTAATTTGGCCCAATTTATTGTTTCCATTCCTAATATGACTTCCTCTACATATGAAAACATCCATACTTCGAAGAAAGCTCCTTGAGAAGTACCCATAATCCTGTTCAGCATGTGGATCATGTCATTGTATTCATCCTTAAAATCTGTGCAAATCAATCTCTTAGGTAGCTTAGAGCGATGCCTCTTCATTTCCTTAATCCAGTTGGAATTAATTATATCCATACAAGATTCTTTGGCTTGATCAAACATGGTTTGTGATTCCTCTTGGGTCCTATTCAACATTTTGTGACGAGGAATACCAAACACCTCTCTGATTGAATCTTTTGTGGAGTATGCCAAAGTGATCCCGTTAGATGCTTTAATGGATCTTGTTTGTGGATTGTATCTTCTGGCGCACTCAACTATCAACTCACTACATTGAACTGCAGGTGGAAATCCTGCTGCTTGGTGAAGTCCGCTTTTACCATGTTGGTTGCAATAGGCGTGAGCATTTCATGCTGAGTGCCAAACATCCTTTTCTTGTGCTGAATCGCATTGAATTGCTCGAAGTTAGTATCCGCTACTTTCTTCCATTTCGATGACAATTGAGATTCTGGATAGAATTCCCTGAGAACTTCTTTTACTTGGATCTTTCTAGCTCCACTTCCTACGTTCTTTGAAGTAGACATTGTGCCTGTATGAAGCTCGAAGTTAGAAAATTTTCACAAATTGCAAAGAAGGCGATTTTATGGCTGGAGAATATTTAAATAAATTAATTAAAAAATTCTAGAACTCGACTGCTTAGGCTGGTTGGAAAATAAATTTTAATAGAATGAAATTTTACCAGCCTTTATCGTTTTTTAAGAACATTTAGAGATTTTTTTAAACAATTTATTGGAATTTTAGAGCTGAAAACTGAAGTTTTTGTAAATCCAAGATAAAAATTCCTTTTTCCTTCTTCAAATTCGCTAGCTATGATTCTGCAGTTGCATGAGAAATCTGAAAATAGAAGAAAAATATCCAACCTTTTGCTCTGGAATCAATGTAACTTGTAGCTCAAGAAGAAAAGAAGAAGAAGGACGCCTTTGGCTGAGTGAAGTTTGCCTGTGAGAAAAATTGATCTGTGAATAATGAAAAATAAACTCTCAAGCACTTCTTTTATAATAAAAACTTTCCTTTTGGGCCTGGGTCGACCTCTTCTCTGATTGGTTGCTTTGTTGTAAAACACAAAAAGTGATCTTATCTTCCTTTTGATTTTTCAAGGGCGCCCCCTTCTTGTTTGCTTGTTAAGTTTTTATTTTTAAATAAAAAGTTAAGTTATTTTAAATTCTTTGCCTTGGAAAAATAGACCTTTAAGTGGACTTATCCACCTTGCAATTGGATTTTCTCCTTTTACCAAGGTAACTCTCTGCCTTAGATAATTTTTGATTTTTTCCCTTGGAAATTCGACTTTCAACTGGAATTTTTATCCTTTGAAGTGCATTTTGACTTCATCATGGAATCCTTGAAGTCCCAATTCGAATTTTTCATTTGCCTTAGCTAATTTTCACCTTTAGATACATTCGCCAACTGGAATTTTTAATCATTCAACTGGATTTACTTTTGAACTTGGGCGAATTTTAACTGGATTTCTCAAGTGGATTTCATTTTGATGAATTTCAAATGGATTTTTCCATGATTCAACTGGATTTCTTTATAGGGTGCACCTCTCCAGACTTAGGCGAGTTTCACCATGATCTCCTTGCTTTTTACTTGATTTTTCGTTGATTTTTCTTCCTTGAAGGTGCAATTTTCAGTTGATTTTCCAGATTTTTGCATGCACTTTTCCTTGCTTATCTCATGATTTTTCCGATTTTTTAAGATTTTTGCTTGATTTTTCCCTGCTTTTCAATTCTAAAAGTGGAAACTTTCGACTCCACTGCCAGTGAGACCTAGCACTTTCTAAAAATAGAAACTTACTAAAAATAGAAAAAAGCAAAAAGCAACTTTCTAAAAATAGTAAATTCTAGATTGGTGCAAAAATGCCAAAAATGAAAAAAGCAAAAAGCAAAAAAGCAGAAGCCCTAAAAACTAAGAAGGGTCAGAATTGAGTGAAAGCACAGGCAATCCTCGTCTACCGAGTCTTGTAAGCACTTCTATGACGTTCATGTTCAGTTTTAGGCTCAAATTCTCAACTTGGTTTGGGTGATGACTCCATACTTTGACATGAAATTCCAAGAGCAACAGAGCTTATGAAATTGCCACTCAAAGCTAAACCCTAAGAGCAAACCGCTGAGGGTCCCCATTTGCAATGGGGCGATGTGTGAAATAGGTCACAACAGGACCACCTGCTGTTACAGAATACAATGAAAGTGCTAATGAGGACATCTTATTATTTCTTAGCTAAATTTAATTACCCTAATTTAGTGTGTTTTATACAAAGTGCATGGTCTAAGGAATCCCTTTCAAATATAGCCATTGATAATAAAATACACAGTACCGTGGCTGAATCTCCTTTTGATGACACCTACTTCGAATTCATGGTTAGAGTAGACTCAGTTGAAGAAAAGGAAAATAGTCCAACTTAGTCTCCCCGAAAAGGATTTTGTCACTCAAATAATCTATAGAACTCCCAAGCCTAAGAAGCTAAAGACTACATCTAGGTTGTTAGAAGATGGTAGCAGTGGGAATATGTATGTAGAAGTAGCACACCCCTCCGTGCAGGAGGAAGCAAGCTAAGCAACTGTTAGTGATTTCAACATTACTAGAATAAAACTAGGGCCTTCAACCAGGTATGGATATGTGCACAATTTCCAGGTGACAGCTGCTAGGTTGGTGGAAAGAACAACCAGAGACAAATAAAGCAAGGATGAATTGAAACATTAGATGAAGATTTTGATTGATTGCTTGAAGTTTGTGTTAGATTTTGCTCCTCAACCAATTAGTTAGACTAATGCTACATTGGATCCAACATCTGAATGGTGGATAAGATGCATGGTTATAAGGCTTATGGGAGGGGTACTGAAGAATGGGCCTCATACATTTTGAGTAGGGGGACTAAGTTTATATCTGATATGAAAAAGATATGCAAAGATATTCAAGTCTTAAGAGGTGAAGTCAAAAGGGAAATTGCTTCTACTAAACACGAAGAATTATTTTGGGCAAAAACTGACATTGATTTTAAAGGAATGATAGAAATGGGCGCAGACAAATTGGTCAGCGGGCAAATTTTACCAAAGGTCGGTGATAATAGGTGTGTTACGTGGAAGAGGAGCATAGAATTGAAATTCTTTGTTGTGAAGCAAAATATATTGGAATAGGGCAAGGCACTTAGCAAGTGTAATGCAATGAAGACAAAGATTTAGAACAATATTTTGGGCATTGGCATACATCTTAGAAAGGAAAGGAACCTTGATGATGAAGATTAGGAGACGTTGAATGGAAGCTTCAAAGGGATAGTCGATAGCCTCTGTGACAAACAACAATTCACTGTGGAAAGTAGGAGAAGGCTTAGTGGTATCGACTTAGCATTGTTTCAATTTAGCAGACTCATGACAACATATGTAGGGAAGATTGAAGCAACAAGAGCTAACAAGGGTCTTTGGAAATTAAGAGTTAAGAATGTAATAACTCTCCAACACGGTGAGATGCCTCCCATAGTGAAGGCATTGTATGCATACCAAACCACAGTTGCCGCGACAATTGCCCAGTCATTTGAAGGAGTCACCGAAAATATTCCACCTCAGCAATAACTTCTTTATTTGCTTAATTATTTCATATGAACTTCATATTTTATGGAAGTCGAAAGACTCTTCTCTTTTTGGCAGTTATTTTCAAGAAGCGGTTACACTCGCTTTCATATATGTGATTTGATGTAACTAAAACTCTCTTAACAAATTTTTTGGAAGATAGATACATGAAATTGAAAATTTTGTGTCTGTGTGCGTATCATTGAGATCATTCAATGAATGAAAGAAATTAATCATAATTTGTGCGTTTTGGTTAATTCCCATGAATTATCTCATTTTTGTGTAAATGAATAAGGTCTTTATTTGCATGATCTATTTCAATTTCAATATTATCTCCAATGTGTTATCCTGAATTTTTAACTTGTTTTAAAAATTTGGATAACCAATCAAAATTTTCATAAAATTTGAGACTTTTCTTCTCTAAGGCACGCATTTCGAGGTGCAAAGAGTGACAAATCTCGGTTTTAGGTTTATTAACCTTTGGGCTACTCTTTTTCCTCCTTTTGTTTCCGTTTTCGTCCATTTCTGAGTCGTTTTTGGTGTCTTTTTGACCAATTTCGGGTTTTTAAAGCAACTCAGCAAATAGGGAAATTTTGACTTGGAAGCAAAATTGCTAAAGTGTTTAAAAATCCCGAAATTGCTTAAGTTACTCAAAAGTCCGAATTTTTGTTTTATGCTTCATTTTTGACAAAAAGCAAAATTGTCATAAAGCCTTAAAAACCCGAATTGCTTTATGCAAAATTGTTATTTGGTCAAAAAGGTCCGACTTCATTCAAACATATGTAAAAGCTTCTCTAAAGCCCGAATTTGTTTTAAATGCAATTGTTAAATGCTCTAAAAAGTCCGATTTTGCAAAATGAACATGTTATGACTTCCTCAAAACCCGATTTCATATTTTGATGTCATTTTACATTGCTAAAGACTTTGAAAAACCCGATGCTATTCAGATTCGAGCTAGTTGAATCCTTGTTTGCTTTTACTTCCCCATTTCATGGAGATTTCGTCAACCTTAATGCTTGAAGTTCGGACTTTAATCAGTAAATAGCCATCGTCCTTTTCATTTCTGAACGCGCCTAGGGTTTTATCTTCATTATTTTCAGTTCCAACTCGTTTTCAGGTATGTTATTTGTTTTCTTGTCTCTTTTTCTGTATTTTCTGTTATTTATTTCTTTGTATAAACGTGTTCTACATTTATACTTTTAGTTTTTAATTTATACGTTATCTCTTGAAAACGCGTTTTTTCCTTTACACGTTTTTCTGTTTTACGCCTTTTATCTTCTTATTTCCATTCGTATTTTATTAATGTTTGCTTTTGCATTTTACAAAACGCGTTTTCTTTGTCTTTTGTGCTGGTATAAAATGCGTATTAACCTTGCCTTTGTCGTATTCCCTTCATTACATCCTTCATTTTCCTTCATTCCATCATTCGCTCTCAATAAAATGCGTTTTCACTGCCATTTTTCGCTCCTCATATAAAATGCATTTTCCATCTTCCATTTATCTTTCATACCCCACGCACCCTTTGTTCTCCTTCATTTCACTGAAATTCGTTTTCCATTTCATATATTCCATTCAAAACGCATTTTTTATCATTCTGCCATTTCCAGCAATAACTTTCACTTCATTTCACCTTTATTCTATCTTCCATACTCGTTTCCTTCATTTTCATTCATCCACTTCAATCTTCCATTATCATTTTCCACAAGAATAAATATTCAGCTTTCATTTACCTTTCGGGTTTTTTAACTCCAAAATGCAATTTCGGGATTTGTATTTGAAATTACAATTTTTGAAATTGCA
The DNA here is from genome assembly GCA_007258455.2 of Sequoia sempervirens. Classification (NCBI taxonomy): domain Eukaryota; kingdom Viridiplantae; phylum Streptophyta; class Pinopsida; order Cupressales; family Cupressaceae; genus Sequoia; species Sequoia sempervirens. The sequence continues at coordinate 224,219,590 of VDFB02193867.1, forward strand.
AAATTGAAAAATTGTTAAACTTTCAAAAAGTTCCGAAATTGTTAAAGTCATTCAAAAACCCGAAATGCCTTAAAAAGCACAAAAGTTGACCTTTTTGGACAAAATTCCAAATCCAAAGCCAAAAATCTCTTTGTCTTGCTGCTGTTTCAAGAAGACAAATCGTGAATGAACTGCCATCATCCTGCCATTATTCCATCCATTTCGAATTCGTATTCATCTGCTTTCCATCATTCTTTCAAAGACCATTTCATTGTCTTAGGGTTTGAGTTTCACCATGTCCACTCACGTTGATGCTGATGATGTTCTGACCTTATGGGGTTTTCACCGCAATCTTGCAGATTCCTCTTCAATGACAGATGAGCCAACTTCTCCTAAAAGCAAAAAGATGAAATACAAGTTTGATAAATATCAGAATGAGATTTCTCCGTCTCACGTTGTTTCAAATATCGATGAGATCAAAGACACAGAAATAGGGCATATTGATATGTCCGAGTTTCTTGAGAGAGCTGAGAAATCTACTTCTTCTGATATGCAAAAATTGCTGAGGAGTCATATTCATCTGGTGTCCTCTTTTCCTGTTGCTGCCCTAGAACCAGAATTCGTCCTTGCATGTGCAGCACGCTTTGATAGAGAATCCAGAACAATCAAGGACGATGATGGCAACGTGGTTATCAGACTTGATGCTGAAACAATCAACAGAGTTTTCAGAGTCCCTGATGCAACTACATATTCAGAGATTTCATTGAAGAGTGCTCACAGACATTTTGAGCAGAAAAAGAGTGATTGTATTAAACATATCAATTCTAAATGGCTTCTGAAACCATGGCCTTGTGTCACCCGTATACCCAAGTTGTATCGGTCTGATTTCAAAGAAGAAATTAATGATATGATCACTCTTCTGAGCAGAATTGCAGGGTTGAAGGTTTCTAGTGTGTTTGAAAATTGGATGTATAAGTTCATGGTGGTTGTTAGAAAAGCACAACATCCAATATTCTGGGGAGAAATAATCAGTGACAGTTTGTGTGAACAGCTTGCACAGGTTCCTACCACTCTTACCTTCTATATGAACTCATACTTGGTTTATATAGCAGCTTCGTTGAGACATTTTCCAGGCCTATCTCCTGAAGGTGACAGATCGTTGGTGCCTGTATGGAAATATTATGATCAGCTGACTTTTATTCCAAGTCGAGCGCATTATAGAAGGGTTCAAGATGCTTTCTTTGGTTATTTTATGTGTTTGTTTGACAAAGAACTAGCAAATAACAGGGTATCTGAGGCAGCTTGGAATAAAGTTAATCAGTATGGCTGCTTGTTTCTTCAATTTCCTACCTTCACTTATATGAGAGTTGGATGCTTTGAAGACCAACCTTATATGCTTCCAAGATATCCGACTGATAAGATCATTCTGATGGAGCTGGGAAGACAGTTGATGGCAGTTCATTCACGTCAAGCTACGCAACATAAGTCTGGAATTGGTATTTCTTCACATAATCCATTGGTAATCGGCAGGTATTCTCTGACAACTTCAAGAGCCAAAGCAATGGAGACTGAACTTCAGGAGATAACATTGAAGAGATTCCAAGCTAGAGTGGATTTTGATTACAGAAGGATGAAAGATAAAATAAAAAGAGCTTTCACTCATGTCCATCGCATTGAAGACATTTGGGCAGACCTCCGGACAGAAAAGGATATATACAAAATGGATTACTGCAGGCTAACTTTGGAGCAAATTATTGATCTAAATTTGACTTTAATTCCAGAAGGTGTAATTGATGATGGACAGATTTTAGATCCGGAATATGAAGAACAAGGAGTTGCTAATGCTCTCATTCCTGCAATTCAATGGTCCCAAAAGGAATCTGTCTCAATCTTTGATAGGTTTCAATCAGTCTTGGCGAACACCAACTCTTGGCTCAAAAGCATAGGCGTCAAGACTATCAAAATCAAAGTTAGAGCTGAAGATGATCCAGCTGGTCCTAGGGGATTGAAATCAGAAATCAGAGAACAATCAAAAGAAGGAGCTTCCTCTTCAGGTACCAGAATTAAATTGAAGGTAAGCCGAGCTGGAGAACAACCATTGGAAAGGGAAACATTAAAGGGGAAGGAAGTCAATGAAATGCAGATTCAAGTTTTGGATCAGCAAGAAGAAGACGAGGTTCTTGAGACCTCTACTATTCTAAGTGAGATAACTCCTCACATTGAAGCTCCAATACCAGAATCAGCCATATCTCCTATGTCCCCTATCGACAGTGATGTTGATTCCTTTTCCACCATATTTGTTCCTTCTATTCCACCTCAAGAGACTAGTCATCAATCTTCATCAGTGATGGATACTCCCATGACAAGCTTGCCCAATAACTTCAAGAGTATTTTTGACATAAATCCAATCTTTCCAGCCATGTCAGAAATGACTCTTCCAGAAATAGATACATCTGTAACAAGCTTTGATTCTTTCATGGCCAATCCTAGTTGTAATTTGTCTTCTGAACAAAACATTGTTGCTATACAAACTGAGGCACCTCCTAGAATTTCTGTTGTATCACAAACTGAGGCTATTTCTACAGAGACTACAGTTGCTATTTCAGATGTGACAACTTTGGATCTTCCTCCATGGTTGAATTCAGTTGCTCCCAAAAGAAAGAAACAAGCAGTGTCTCCTGATATTTTTGATTTCCAAAAATCGAAGAAATCAAAACCGATGGTTGCAAAGAAAGCTAAAACAGTCTCACAAGTTTTTGTTGACAGCAATAGAATGAAATATGCTGAGATTGCAGAGCCTCTTGTTGACAAACCACATGAAGAAATGCAGGTATCTGATTACAGGTTCACAAGAGTGGAATTGGGCAAGCAAACTCATGCCAATATGATGCAGGATGCTCAAAGTTCAGTGACGATTTTGACACAAAGCTATAATGAGCTTTTAGCTAAAAAGGAAAAGCTCAAAGAAGACAATGCTCAGCTGGTTTCAGTCATTCAAAGGATTACAGGATCATCAGAGGCAGTTGATTCTCTATCTACAACTCCTCCTAATGAATCAGTTAGGCAATTAGAAAGAATTGCACAAAAGGCCAAGGCAGTTGATTCATGGATAGCTCAGCTGATTGATCAAAGTATTCCAATGATTGAGAAGACCTTGCAAGTTCTCAAAAATGTCAGAATAGCAAAGATAAAGCTAAATCAGACTTTGGAAGCCTTCAAGCAGAGTTTGGAATCGCTTGAGAAAGATTTAAAAATCTGGCATGAGATTGATCAAGTCAAGTTACAAATTCTATGCAACAACTCGATCTTGCCAAATAGAGAGAAGTACATAGAATTTGAGGAACTTATGACAAATAGATCATTGGTCATTCAAGATCTTATTAAAGATATCCAGGCCACTTTAGAAATGAATGATGAAGTTCAGCAGGATATTCTTTCAAGTTTTGAGAAGATCTCTTGTACAGTTTTAAATCAAGAAGATGAATTACTTGCAGCTGATTCAGTTATTTCCGAAATGGCAGCCAATCTTCGTCAACAAATGGAATCAGAGCAGTTTTCTATGGATTCAATTCAAAAGCTTGTCAATCATCAGACAATCCTTGAGAAAATGCAAACTACTTATGAGGAGCATAGACTAGCAACAATCAGATACTTTGATGTAATCTTGAAGACAGTTGCAGTGGCCAAGAACACGTTGGGTCCAGATCCGAATGAGTTGCAGACCATCATCAGCAAATTCTTATCTTTCAAAGATAGGAATGAAACAGATTGAAATTTTAGATTGTTTTATGTATTTTTACTTTCGACAAAATATATGTAAAAACAAATTTTGCAATTGCAAGTGTTCTTTCCTTGCAATTTTTGAAAATGTAATTACATGTAAAATCTTACAAGACAAATCACAATTTGGATTGTAATTTTGAATAAGTCAATCGCAATTAGTTATCGGTTGAGAGATTTTCTCAAGTTTGTTGAGATCCTCCCACCTTTTTCTCCAGACCTTCCTCCTATAAATACTTGAGGGGTCTATTGTAATAGATATCTTTTTGGCAAGCAAGAAAACTCTGCAGAATTTTGTACTCATAAAGACTTTGAGCTTTATAATTACAAGTTGTTCATTTTCAAATAATATCAAAGAGTTGCAGATTTCAGACTTTGTGTTGAATTCTCACTTTGTGTCCATTGTGTTCTTATGTCATTTTGGGCATTGCTTTGTGATCATTTGAAAGTTGAGAAAGATTGCTAGAGAGAGCTTCAATTAATATATTTTCAGACTTTGTGCTGTCAATATTGAAGATTGAGTTTATAGCATTAGAAATTGAGAAAAATTATAAGTCTTTGCGCTCGTAATAGTTCTCATTTAGAGTAATCAAAAGTTACATCATAGTTATAGTCTTTGAGCTGTTTTGTGTTGTACTTTTTCATCAAGTAATTATTCTGAAAAGGGTAGATAGGATCTCATTCCTCAAGACTTTGTGCTTATTGGTTGTTTTCCCGTCCCGGAGGAAGTAACGGAAGTCTTTGTACTTTCAGGAAACTTTATTTCCTCTTTCTTTATTCTACTGTATTGCTGCTGTAACAAGTTTCATCCGCATATACTGTTTCTTTTCAGTGAAGAGAGAAGAACATGATCTTTCCTGAAATAAGAGGAACGATTGTTGTCCTACCCATATCAGTTTTATTTAGTTAAAGGGGAAGCCTTCCCTTAATTAGGACAGTTCAAACTCACGTGCTGTGGTTGAAATCACCATTTTGTACACTTTCACTAGAATACAAAATTTCCAACCAACACAATGATAAATATTTTCAATTTGCTTTTTGTGGAATGTTAAATTAGCCTATGTGCTAGTTATTGGTATGTTCTTAGATTCGTTCATTACGCTTGATACTTAAAAGCTTTTTAGTATTGGAGTTAATTTACACCTTTCATGCTTTCTGGTTAAAAGCATACCCCTATACAATTATCTCTTAAATATTTTTTTTTATCAATTATCAAAAGAGGGAGCTGTACCTCGTAAAATTCAGAGAGGAATTGTTTCTTATTGAAGTAGTTTACTCAACAGCTGGAAATTGAGTTGTATCTAGTTTGGGCAATAGAGTAAGGAATTATATTTTAAGCAAGGTGCAAGTTTGTTAACCAACACTTAGCAATATAAATAGCTAGCTTGTTCGAGCCTAAGTTTTTGAGTCTACCTGTTTGTACGTTTGATTGAGAAGGTTGAGAACTATTTGAAGATTGAGACACTACCTTTGGCGGCTGAAGATTATTGCTCGATTGCATGTCTAGAGGTATAATAAAGTTGTTTGGTGGTGAAGAGGTTGTTAGAGGTCTTTTTGGCTAGTTATTGTTGTTGCTTCTTAGGTTGTAATTGTGGCCTTTTTGATATTGCTGATATGCATGTACCCCTGTCATGTCCCTGAAATTATAACAGTAAGATATGGAAATACCAATAAATAAAAAAATAAAATACATAACATTAACTATTTAATTATTATTATCAAAGATAATATTACAATTATAAATATTAAGTATAATATTGAAATATATTATAATCATAATATACATTAATGAGAAAAACATAATATATCAATATAGAAGATTGCAACATATATATATATATATATATAGAGTTATGAAATGAAATTTTAAAATCCAAATAACTAAACAATAAAAATAAAGTAATAATAATCATAATAATACAATCTATAGTTCCGTACCCAACAATCACAAATTAGACTAATTCATTAGTCAGTGGTCATATATGAGACAAACATGTGTATCGAGTTTCACTATCAAACACATGCAGTGATTATAGACCAAGGCGACCCTTCAAGAAGAGCATCGCTTGACTTTCATGGTGGCAACGTTTCTGACAAAAGACATGACCAAAGGAATAATTCTTATTGGTACTTAAGAAGGGTCAAAGCAAGTCAAAGGGAGGAGGGGAAGACATCGAATAAAAAGAAGAATCTATTTCTGACAAGGGAATCGACAAGGAAGGAAGGCCATCAAATAGAACTGAAGAATCATTCATGTGGCTGAAGGTAGAAGTCATCGCTGGAAAAAGAGAGAGCAAAAAGGAACAGGTTCTTTAAATTGCAATCAATAGGAGGTAAGTAACTTCGACTTGTAGCAAATGAACCATTGGTTATTTATATTCAATGTAGAAAAATGTGAATCAATGAATGGTTAGCAACAGATTAAGGATATATAAGTGTCAGGCTGCACATGTTTACTCTTATATATATATATATATATATAGAGAGAGAGAGAGAGAGAGAGAGAGAGAGAGAGAGAGCGGGTTCTATGAAATCTGTTAATAGTGATCTGCATACGTATATGTCAGTTTGATTTAATTTAACAGAAAGCATGAAATGTATATTTTCAAGTGGTAATGATTAATCTATATATACATATTAGTGTCAATGAATAAGAAATAAATATAAATAATATAGATAATATGTAAATAAGTATATAAATGTAGAGAGTATATAACCACATACTGATTTATGATAATGTGCAATAAGTAAATATGCTGGGTTAGGGTGAGTGTTGTAAGCCTAGAACTAATTGGTAATAGTTATACATATATGTATGTATTATATTCAATTATGTAGCAATGAATAATTCATGACTTTAAAGAAGTAGATTATGATGTCAAGCTTATGTTAATTAAAGGTAGATATTAATAGTTGATATTTGATAAATATATTAAGTACACTAGGATGTATGAATATATTTGTATATATATTTGGCTGGATAAGTATGTTGAGAATTAGAATGACAAGTAACAATTGATAAGTATATATTTAGATATATACATATGTATAATATATGATCCCCGACTATCCAATAATGATGCTTGTAGCAATTATTGAGCCTTATAAGTAATAATGATTCTATTATGAAAAATGGTATAATAGTATATCATCTCTGGGATCTTGATGGATGTTTAATAGCTACCTAATGTACTTATGAAATTATATAGAAGAGCCATTCATAAGAGTGATAAGGAGGAAATGAATAATCCTTTGACAAGAATGAAATATTTATACCTTCTTTGATCTTATTAGACGTTATTACTGAAATTTATTGATCTCTAATGTTTACAATGTGTCTTTGAGAAATTCTTTGAATGCAAGTTTCGGGTTTAAACGTTTCCATTATAAAGGGGTCATTACAACCCCATCAGATTCTTGCTCTGTCTCATTATCTATTTGAAAAGGAAATGTATAACTATCCAACACAATAGCAAACTCATATCTCATCGATACTAACTCTTTATTATTCAAATAACTTTGATCAGAATAATTAGTGTTTAAAATCTCATTCTAGAATATATCAGATGCTATTTAATGTGGATAGTCCAACTCTACATATGTGCTGGTGTTGTGGATCCTACACCAGTTATTTAGAGCAACTTCTGTCAAATTAACTTTGGATGGTCTATTCTCAGACTGATAATAATTATGATATTATCTAATGGAGATGGAACATCTCCTTTATTTGATCTAGTATTCCATGTCCTAGTAGGTTGAGGACCATTTTTGTTCCTATTCTACTATTCTTATTATTTTGAGAATATAAATTTTGATCTCTTAGCTGCATAACCTCAGTGGTTAACCTTTTTAATTGAGAAGCCATTTCTTTGATATCTTTTTTCTCCAGAGATTTATCAATTAGATTGTCTTGTGGCTGAGGGAAGAAGGCATTTCCATTAGGACATACCTCTATTATGGTAGGTTCTAGATGTAGCACCAAGGATTGATTATTTCCTTGTAATCCATTTTGTTGTTGGAACCCATTTTGTGGAAAAGAAGCACCACATTTAGCAATGGAGTGACACGTCAAAGCTCCATTAATTTTCTGCATTTGATTTGGCATGCTAGGATTTTCGACATTTATTGAAGGACCATAGCCAACTTGTCCCATCTCTTTGTTCACCATTATTGCTTCAACATAAGCATCCAACAAGATAGCAATTGCAAGTACCTTTCTTTTCACGAACATTGCCTTCAGAGGATCAAGAGTAGAATAATATACTAACAAAGCAATAACTTCATTGACATTATAAGGATCTCGTAATCAAGAATATGCTCTTTGAAAGTGATCATTAAAGGTTGTAATAAACTTGCCTTCGCCTCTCTTAATTTGGGCAAAGTGATGATATAGTGTGGCTGCATCAATGAAAATATGGAACTGTTCTAAGAATCTTGCCTCCATGTGGTCCCAACTATTAATTGAATTTTCTTGAAAATTAATGTACCAATCATAAGTGTCTTCTCCCAAGGTGTGTGAAAAAAGTTGACAAACAACAACTTTGTGTTAAATCCTTGCTCAAAAGCAAGCATCTTTGAATATTCTTAAATGATCGTCTGCAGCTCTGTGCAAGTGATACTTTGAACATAATTTCTCTGGATTCTTTGGCAAGTCATGATATACAACAAATCTAATAGGTGATTCGACGTTAAAGAATGGCATAGTAGCTTGCAGAGAATGAACTAGATTTTGATCTCCTGGTTGTGCTCCAACAAAATTTGCTTTGTCTTGTCTATTTCTTCCGGAATTCATTGGTTTCCCTTTTGAATCAGTGGATCAGGATCTTGTCATAGACCTCATCACAATTCTCCTTCGCTCCAACTTGTAAAAACCACAGTGGGATCTTAAGTAGGCCCTTCTTCTAGTGCCATTGCTATTAATATGGTTTGTAGTCACATACAATACAAATAAAATACACAAAGAACTTTACCTCTCTTGAAAGAAAATCAAATTCTAAAATAATTTGTAATCCTAAGGCTCCGATTGCCAAGTCTTGGGTTGCAAAGTTAAATTAGTAGTTTGTTGAGATATAAGAAACCAAGTAGTTTTTGTTGCAATGCCTTTGCCGTTGGGCCGAAAGATTGACCTATTAATGCTTGATACAAATGCTAGATTTATATAAGATCCATGGGAGGCAGTTAAGCCATGTCACCTATGCTTCATAGAGTTTCAGGGGTGGGGACGACAGGGTATGACAGGACGTGTTTCCGGTACGGGGGTACTTTTGGGCCATTTTTTAGGGGACGACAGGAGACGACTGATAAAAAAATAGGGAAATTTTTATAAATATAGAGAAATATCAAATGTTCATAGCATAACAATTAACATTGAGAAAGCATTCATCATAGACATTGTAGAAGCTTAATACATAGCATTAGACTTGAATTGAGATTTGAAGATTTGAATTTCACATTAGAATTAACAACAAATTAAGTTTAAACAAAATTCAAATGCTTTCATTATCAATGTCACATACATACTATATAAGTATTAAGATTCAAGAATCTTATAATTATAACATAAATGCCCAAAGGCTTGAAGTTTCAATTATGAAATGACATAAACATAAAACTAAGAAAATATATGCTTGTCCCTAATCAGTAGATGGTAGGTCTCAATCAACATTGCCATCAGAGCTCCAGTTCGAGTTACTATCAGTGCCAATAGAAGGGGACGTTTCTTGGCCATCCATGCGTACCTGTATCGTTTCTGATATGGGAATAGGTGTATAGAGCCAGGGGACGCGTCCCCGTGGAGCATAACATGTCACAAATCCATAGGGTGGTGCTGAACAACCAAGGGGATGAAGGCACCAACCTTCCAACAATCCCCCCCCCCAAGTGCGATTGTGGGATTTGAACCCGTGACCTTGCTCTCATACCATTTGTTGCAATGGCTTTGTTGTTGCACCAAAAGATCAATCTATTAACGCTCGATACAAATGCCAAATTTGTACAAGATCCATGGGAGGTGGTTAGGCCATGTCACGAATCCTGATGGTGACGTTGAACAACTAAGGGGACGAAGGCACCGACCTTCCAACAGTTTTGTCTTTTACTTTTGAAAGATAAGCAAGAAGAGGGTGTTGGGGTTTCTTCAATGTCACATAGCAGCAAAAAAGACAAGGGGGTTGGAAGCATTGCAAGCATCATTTGAGGAGGCATTTGTGATCCAAAGGGGTTGCCTTCTAAGAGAGAAGTAGAGCATGAGTTGCATCTACTTCTTGGCTCTCGTTTGCTCAATATTGTTGGGAAAAGATATGTTGTTCACCTTGCATAATGTTTATAATGTAAAATTAATATTTATTTGTGGTGCACCTAGGGAATCTAGGGATGCATGTATCACATGGGTTAGACATTCTTGGAGACACTTTGTATGTTGTATGTTGCGATAAATATTTATTGTAGGTTGCACATTGGAAAATATATTTAATATTGGGGAAATGTAGTACCAAAAAGTAAATGAGGGGGACATGGTTTTGTAAGCTTATGGTTTGCAGACACATGGTTTATGTAATACCACTTGGTGGTTTTATGCAAACTTGTTTCTATAAATGCAAGCACATGGGTAGTCGTTGAGGTTGACTATTATAACCTTTGTCTTATTGGTTAGGGTTGGATTGAGCATCTCATGTAAGTTGCATATATGAGAAGAGGAAGCATGTATTGGGCTATGTGGTTATATTGTTTTCATTTGCTTGTTTAGATGGAGTGCAATTAGGGCACTTAATGTTTTATAAGCTTTGTATGGAGATTTTGCAAGTGTATTGTAATATTTGTTCATGAGATAATACATTGAGTGTAAGTGCTTTTGGAGGCTGGGATTTTTCCTCATGAGGATTTTCCTAGGGTACATCTTTTGTCATTTTGATGGTATGTTTGTCTATTCTTTTGTATTGCAAATTCTAAATACATGTTTGCATATTTTTCTCTCATGGGGTTAAGTTTATTATGGTTGCAAATTTCCTTTCAATTGTAGGGTTGCATGTATGATCATTAGTGGAGAGTAATGAGATAAAACAATAGCTTCAAGAGTTTTTAGAGTAGCGTTTGGTATGTCCCCACACTTTGCCATGTGCATCGCCCATAGTGCTGGTAAGGAAGGAGGATGACTCTTGGAGAATGTGTATACATTATCACGCTTGTAGATCTTCATTAAGAACTGATATGCTCTCCCATTGACAAATGAATTGCTAGACCAATTACAAATGCAAAGCATTTTACAAAATAGGAATTAAAATCAAGACATCATGCAATGAGAATGAAGGAGGAGACCATGTGGAAAATTTCTTCAACCCTAAACAAGGTTTGTATGAATGGCTTGTTCCTCCTTTTGGATTATGTAATGCATCATCTACATTTATGATTTTGATGAATGCTGTGTTGAGAAAGTTTGTAGATACATGTGTTATAGTGTATCTAGATTGTATATTAATATTTTAGTGCAACATGAGAGGAGTATTTGATGCATTAGAGATAGGATTTAGAAGTAGTGAAAGAAAAATAGTCATTTTGCAACATGAATATGTGTGAATTTGGAAAATAATAATTGACATATCTAGGCCATGAGATTGCAGGAGATGAGTTGAGAGTACATTTGGCAAAAGTAGATAGCATTTATAATTGGTGCATTCTAAAGAGTGCCATAGAAACAAGGAGTTTTGTAGGTGCTACACAATGTATGCGTAAGTTCATTACAAATTTTCTTCCATACTTGCCCCACTACATTTAATTGCAGCATTAGGTAAGCACTTTCATTGGAGTGATGTACAAGATGTTGATGTTAGAAGCAGCGTCGGGCTTCTACTTCCAGCCCACGATGAAGACAATTTAAATAATAGCCTAACGGCTATTTAAATTGCAAGGCGATTTTTATTAAGAGACCCGTCTTTCATTAAATGACATTTAATATTTGTTTATTGTTTATTGAGGCCGACCCATCTCTAATCGGCGATTATATTGGAAAGTCATCAGATTTCATGAAGGCCGACATTACACTTGAAAGGACGCATCTATTGAAGTCTCCTCATTCGAATTGTATATAAGGAAGGTACCATTCAATCATTCAAGTATTTAGTTCCATTTGTTCATATAGTTCGATATTCTCAAGTGTGAGCAAGAGTAAAGGAGAAATACATAATAGTGCAGATCGATATTATTGTAGAAGGCTGAGTTACTTCATTGCTGTGTTAGTATCAGATTGTGGTGCTCATTCTTGGCCTTAATATCGGCCTCTTTCTAAAAGAGACATTCATTGATATTCAATGTATAAGTGATATATTGTTGCTGGGTTTTTCTCCCTCAAGTGGAGGGTTTTCCCAGGGTATATGCTGTGTTATTGTCTGATTTTTGAATTAAATTTTGTCTATCTAATCTGATCATAAAAACTAACATGGTATCAGAGCGGGTTTAAGAAAGATAGTGATCAGATTTAGTCAAGTAGCAATATCCTCCATTCTTATTCTCATCCTTGATTGGATCTATCTTTTCGTCAAGATGGTGAACGGGCTCAAGATCGAAGATAGACTTGAGGGTGCATCTAACTTCACATCTTGGAGGTTCAGAGTCATGCTCGCCTTGGAAGAAAATGAGTTAGCTGCGTTCGTGGAGGGTGAAGTTCCCGAACCAACCGATGAGAATGAGAAGTTACAGTGGAAGAGAAATGGCACTAAAGCGAAAAATATGTTGGTGGATTTTGTGAAAGACCACATTGTGCCAATCATCTCCAAGTTGAAAACTGCAAGAGACATGTTGAAGACTTTGGAGGAGATCTATGAGATTAACAACAGAAGTCGAGCTCTTGCATTAAAGAAACAACTTCATCATGTCAAGATGGCGAAAGGAGAATCTGCCACCTCATACTTCATGAAGATCACCGAGTTGAGAGATCAGCTCTCTACTATTGGGCATATTATTGATGACAAGGATTTGACCATGTTGGCTCTTAATGGTCTTCCTTCATCTTGGGAGTCATAAATTCAAGGAATAAGTGCGAGATCAAAACTTCCTAAGTTTGATCGGTTGAGAGCAGATTGTATTCAAGAAGAATTAAGGTTGGCTACGAGAGGTATTGGTCAAAGCTCTACTAATGAGGACATTCATGTTCTTGCTGCTCAATCCTCGAAGAAGAAAGAGAAAGAAGGAAATAAAGGCTATTTCAAGAGGAATAGAGATATTTCTTGAATTTATTTCTTGAAATCTAAAGAATCTGAGGAAGTATTAGAGAGGTTCAAAGAATTTAAAGCTCATCTAGAGAACTTGTTCGGGAAGAGGATCAAAGTTTTGAGATCCAATAACGGAGGAGAGTAGATTTCTTGTAGCTTCCGTAACTTTTGCATTGAAGCTGGGATTAAGAGGGAGTTCTGTGTTCCTTACAATCCTCAACAGAACGGTGTTGCAGAAAGGAAGAACAGATCTATTGTAGAAGCAGCCAAAGCCATGATACATGATCAAGATCTGCAAACCTTCCTTTGGGATGAAGCATCTAGGACAGCTGTATATGTTCAGAATAGAAGCCCTCACCGCATTTTGGAGAACATGACTCCTGAAGAAGCATTCACAGGGGTGAAGTCGAAAGTAAGTCATTTGAGGATCTTTGGTTGCCCAGTGTATGTTCATGTATTGAATGATAAAAATAGTGCGGTGCTCATTTCATGAGAGACAAAGTTGGAGCCTTTTGGCAAGAAGGGGATATTTGTAGGCTACGGTGAGTCTTCAAAAGCTTATAGAATATACATTCCAGGCCAGAAGTTGATTGAGATTAGTAGGGATGTTACATTTGAAGAGAATGTTGCATTCAGGAGATCCAAGGGCATCCACATGGAGATAGATGATGAAGATCAAGAGTCTCCTCAGGATATGGAAGTTGACCATACTCTTGAGATTCAGAGGGAGGCTACTGAACCCAAAGAAGATGATGATCCAGTTGAGCCTTTGGAACCTATTGATGGGCCTACAGATATTGTGATCGGAAGAAAAATACCTCTTTGGGCCAAGCAAACAATGTAGGAGGCAGAAAGGTTTGCAGCACCAAGAGGAATGTTCAAAGAAAGTAAGAGACTTCATAAGTTTTCTAGCTATGTTGCATTGATGAGTGAAATCATTGAGTCAAAACCTTCTAGTCTTGAGTAAGCTACTAGTCAACAAGTTTGGAGAGATGCATTAGCTGAAGAGTATCAATCCATTCTCGAATGATGTTTGGGACATCGTACCTAGACCTGAGGGAAAATCTGTTGTTTCTTCTAAGTGGCTCTTCAAGATCAAGCATGCGGCTGATGGGAGCATCAAAAAGTACAAGGCTAGGTTTGTGGCGAGAGGATTCTCTCAGAAAGAGGGAGTTGTGTATGAGGAAACCTTTGCTCCAGTTGCTTGTTATATTTCAGTTAGGACCATCATTGCTATTGGAACATCTAAAGGATGGATGATTCACCAGATGGACGTGAAGACAACCTTTCTGAATGGTGTAATCGAGGAAGATGTATATATTGAGCAACTTGATGGCTTTGAGGTGCATGGGAAGGAGTCTCATGTTTGTAGGCTGAAGAAGGCTTTGGATGGCCTTAAGCAGGTTCCTTGTGCTTGGTACGAAAGAATTGATCGCTACCTGTTAAGCTTGGGCTTCTCCAAGAATGATGCTGATTCGAACCTATAATTCAAGGTAATTGATGGCAAAACATTAATCTTGGTTCTCTATGTTGATGATTTAATTCTTACTGGAGAAGATCACCTCATTATCAAATGCAAGAAGTAGTTGTTGATGTGTTTTTCGTGACCACACCAACGCAGAATAAAGTCGCCAACGACTACCCTATTCTCTCTTGATCAAAGTATTCCGCATGCTAAGATTGCAAGAAAGTTCATGCGCTCAACTCCAAGGTTCTTTCAGTGCGAATAGTCTCAGTTGGCTCGATGTGATTTGCTGGTATTTCAAGGGGACTTACGGAATTGTTCAGCAGCGGAGAAAGGAATTCAAATGCTCAAAAGATTTGTCTATAAAGCGCGAGTTTCCTATTCTAACCAGAAAGTACTGAATTGAAATGGTGTAAGGTTTAGAAAGTCTAAATCTATTCTAAGGCGTGGGACATGGCGATCAATTCTCACAAGCTTCAACCAGGCTCCGCTTTGCCTCGCTTCAGACAACCTCCACAGAACCGGTGCAATCTTCAAAGGAGTAGCTCAAGGTGTTCAGATCACAACTTAGCATGAAAATACCATCACAACGATGCATATAGACACACAAATCATGATCGAAGTTAAGTACATGATATTCTAGTTGACCACACAAGGCGCATTCACCGTCAGCGAACACACTAGTGGTATGGATAGTCGAAGTTTGCTCAAGTTGAAGACCACATTCCACAACTACTATCTACTTGCATGGAATGAAAATTATACTACTTTGAACTATTTTACGCTACCATTTGAATCGGAAGGACAAAGAAACCTTGCTAGCTACTCACAACAAAGACGAGATTCACCATCAATGAAAAACTCTTTTATTGAGAGAGTGTTCACAACAATTTCTTACAAAGTTTTCAAAGGGAAAACTTTCCCTCTTCTTCAAACTACACTATGAATCTATACTAAGCTACTTCTAAGTTGTCCCTCTACTCTAATTCTACTCTGATTCAACTTCTACCTCTAATGAGTTACAAATGAGGGGGACTCCCCCTTTTATAGATGGCCAAGTCCAATGGACGGCTCAGATTACAATCGGCTGGATGGCCTAGAATGTGCCACCTCAGCCCTAAACAAGATTCACCCTAAAAACTGCCACCAAGAGGAGTGGGGTAATAAATGAGCCATAATGTCCATCATCCTTCCAGAAGATTCCATCCTTGAAACGTGTTCGCACTGTTCTCGATCCTCTCGACGTTGTTCTTCAACTTCGCTCGAGCTTCCATTCCTTTCTCCATCTTGAGTTTTGAAAACATTTCCTCTCTGTCACTAAGTCTCAACACTTAGCCATTTTCTTGCAACTTTTCCTTCCTTCATGATTTATCATCTTGGACTATTTGCTTCATCATCATCGTTTGGTCTCGACGTTTCTCCTGCAAAACAAGCAAGGAGAAGAGCATTAGAACACTTCATAATATAAATTCAACTTACTTACCAGGATTCTCACGCTCTAATTTCCAAGTGTTCATCGCCTTCACTAGCCAACTTTGCGTTCAATCCTTCATGCCTTAGCCAAATTTCATCATCCTCAAGGACATATCATCTTTCGAAAGTGTTAACCGCATCTTCCTCACTTTTCCGGCTGACATTTCATCCAACCCTGGCTCGAGCAAAATGTTTTCATCAGGAACTTGATCAAAAATCATCTAGGCGATCATTTTCAAATTCATCCGCCAAGGCATTTTTAACACATTTTTCCTTGCCTTAGAAAATTTCTCAAATTTTCCTTAGGAAATTCATCAACCTGGTGCCCATCAAAAATCTTCACCTCAGAATTCCTGGCAAGCTGTGGAAGACTTTGAAATCCATTCCTCATCGCAGACGTCCAATACCCAGAAGAAAATTTCCCCCAGAAAGCATCGAATTCATGTGTATCCAAACGAAGGGGTACATTTAATTTTTGAATTTTCAAACCTTAGAAAAATATTTCTCAATCAAATTTATCCTCATTCTTCATCTCTGGGCAAATTTTCCTTGCTCGGCCTTGAAAATTTTAACAATTTCATGAAGCTGGCACCTTCTGGCATATTTCACAGCCAATTCCTTCTTGCCTCAGAAAACTTTATCCCTTCAAGTCTAGGCGCAAATAGAGGGTCACACTTCAAGTTTCACATACTTAGAATATTTTTATCTTTCCACAAGTCAAAGGCGCAGTCAAGGGGTTGAGGTTCAAATTTTTCCATACTTAGCATATTTCCTAGCTCAACGCCTTGGAATCTTTCACTTTGCATGCATCACGCCTTGGAATTTCCACTTGCCTTCTAATACCTTGAGGGCGCATATGGCTAGGCAAGCTTCTAGTTTTCATAACTTAGAAAATTTCAAGAACTTCCCTCCTTTGTTGGGCGCATTTTAAAGGGTGCACTTCAAATTTAAAACACTTAGAAATTTTTTCAAGTTCTTCTTCTCTTTCCAGGCGCATATGGAGGGGTCTTCTCCCAATTTTGCAACACTTAGAACACTTTTAGCTAGCATACTACCTTGGCAAGGTGGGGCGCATTTCACCCCCTATACTTTCATTTTCAACCACTTAGAAAATTTTCCATCTCTTCCTTGAAGCTGGGGCGCAAATGAGAGGGGCTACTTTCAATTTGTAACACTTAGAAATTTTACCCGACTTCCATTTGGCAAGGGCGCATTTAAGGTGTCCAACTTCAAGCTTAAATGCCTTAGAAAATTTTCAATCACCTTCTCTTCTCCTTGGGCGCAAATGGAGGGATGAACTTCAAATTTCACAGAGTTAGAAACTTTTTCAAATTTTTATGCAAGGTGAGGCGCATTTGAGGCCCTCTGCTTTTAATTTTCCACACTTAGGCAAATTTCATGGAGCCTCTCATGAGTCAAGGCGCATTAAGGGGTGCCTCCTTCAAGTTTTGGTGCCTTAGAAATTTTTTTTTCCCCCATGCTTCTAACTTAGGCGCATTTACTAGGGTCACCTTCCACTTTCCAAGACTTAGAAAATTTTACTTGCTTCCATCCTCTTCAAGGGCGCATTTTGGAGGGTGTGCTTTCACTTTTCATACTTAGAATATTTTTCAAGCTCTTCAAGCTTGAGGGCGCAAATGGCAGGGTCTGCTTTCAATTTCCATACTTAAACTTTTCAACACTTGGCCTCCTTAGCTCCTGGGCGCATTTGGCAGGGGCAACTTTCAATTTTGACACTTAGAAACTTTTTCCATCTCCTCTCTTGAGCTGGGCGCATTTAGCCCCTCATGCTTTTAATTTTCAACACTTAGTGAATTTTTACTCCAACTTCAAGTTCAAGGGCGCACTTCACCATGGAGCTTTCAACTTTCCAGACTTAGAAAAAAATTCAAACCACCTTCTCAAGCTAGGGCGCATTTAGGACCCCCTACTTCCAATTTTTGATACTTAGAAAATTTTGAAGCTCCACATGCAAGTTTAGGCGCATTTTGGGGCTTGAGCTTCAAATTTTGATAACTTAGAGAAAATTTCATCAAGCTTTAACCTCAAGGGCGCATTTGGAGTAGGCAACTTCAAGTTTCTAACACTTAGAAGATTTTCACCCTCATTCTTTCCTCAAGGGCGCATTTTCATGGGTGAGCATCAAGTTTTAATGCCTAAGTAAAATTTTCATCCTTTTGCAAGCTAAGGGCGCATTTTGACCTGTGAGCTTCCATTTTTTCAGACTTAGAAAATTTTCAAGGCTCTTGCTAGCTTGAGGGCGCATATCATCCTGTGAACTTCCATTTTCAATGCCTTACTAAATTTCTTGCCTCATCTTCAGCTTTTAAAGGCATTCTTCATTGGCTGGACTTGAAAATTTATCAATTTCAGTGAATTTTATGCTCTTTGCCTGACTTAGGGCAACTTGATCACGCTAACCCTAATTTGCTATTTTTTGAAAGTTTTTCAACTTTGCACTTCAAGCTAATTTCAAGCTCCAAAAAGGCTGGATTTTGCTTTGTTTCGAATCTCGAGATGTGGTTGAGCTGTCGGGCCCTGATATCTGCGTGCACCTGCGATTTTTAGCAACTTACTAAAAATAGCAATTGCTCAGAATGTCTTCAAATTTTGCGTGCCGATTGCCTGAAGGGTATTGATCGTGACTGGACGCTGCTTCTACCTGGCTGTCGTGTTTCGCCCTTGATTTTAGGAAACCCTAATTCTTCTGCACAGGTTTGCTAAAAATAGTAAGTGCTTGATTTTCCATCCTCTGCAACTCCGTTTGCCTTGAAATTTGCGCCATGGGATCCTTGTCAGTTGCTTGACTTGTTCATACTGACGCTTCACGCTGACCTGCTATTTTTGGCATGTTTCTGGGGGTGGCTTACTATTTATAGTAACTGCTTGCTTCTGAGACTTCCACAGCTCCGTTTGACCTGAAATTCGAATTACGTGCTCCTCACCACGTGACCTGCCTGTTGACGCCGGCGCATGCGGCTGATTTGCTATTTTTAGCCTGTTTCCAAAATGACTTACTATAAATAGTAAGTGCTTCGTTTGTCTTCAAATTTTACCAGCAGATAGCTTGAAGGATGCTGATCGTGGTGGTTTACACTGGTTTTCGAAAATTTTGACTTTTTACCCCTCTTTTCAGGTCTCGAAGCTGGAAACCCTAATTTGCTCTGCATGCGTATCAAATGATCTCTGTTTGTTCTCGTTTCTATTGCATTGTGATCAGCTCGTGATTCTGAAGAGCTGGGAGGCGGTTGTCGGGATGCATCTGCTAAAAATAGTAAGTTCCTTAATAAGTGACTATCTTTGTTTGCATGTCACATCACTGCGAAGCTCTCGAAAAACCCACAAGGAATATGCAGACATGCAAAGAAAACGCTGACATGCAAACCCTAAAAATAGCCCCGGAAGACTGAATTCGGAAAGTCGTTATCTCGCTTTGCATGTCACACCATTGCAAAGGTCTCGAAAAACCCAGAAGGAATATCTAGACATGCGTTGAAAAACTCTTCATCTAAGCCCTGAAATTTGCTCCGGAAGCTGAACTGCTAAAAATAGCAAGTTGCCCATTTTAGCTCAAATTTTGCATGCGAGTAACTTGACATGTTCTGAATGCAGTGTGACGATTGAAACTTCAAAAGTGCTGACAGAATGCCCGGAATTACACACTTACTAAAAATAGTAAGTTGTTAGAATCTGATGAAATTTTAGTGAAAGCCTGCTAGAAGCACACTGACAATAGTGTTAGTCTTTATTTTCAATTTATTTACCTCACTTGACCTCAAATTGGCCGGAAAGATGGAAACCCTAATTTTTAGACTCAACCAAAATGTCACGTTAAGGTTCAACGGCGGGCACATCTCAGAAAGACAGACAGTAGAAAAGAGAGACAACGACAAAACGACCCAAAAGCAAAGCCAAAATTAGGGGGTCCCCATTTGCAATGGGGTGATGTGTGAAAAAGGTCACAACAGTAGTTAGCTTCAGAATTTGAAATGAAGGATCTTTGTCTCATGCACTACTTCCTTGGTTTAGAAGTATGGAAGAAGCTTGATGAGATCATTCTAAGTCAAGGGAAGTATACCATTGATATTCTGAAGAGATTTGGTATGATGGATTGCAAATCCATGTCTACGCCTATGGAGACCAACTTACATAAGCTTAAGGAGGCTGCAACTAGTTCAGATCTGGTGGATCCCACGATGTACAGGAAGTTGATTGGATCGTTGATGTATCTAGTCAATACTAGACTAGATATTTGCTATACTGTTAGTGCACTTAGTCAGTTCATTTTTGAACCAAGGCAAATACATCTAGTTGCAGCAAAACATGTATTGAGATACTTGCGTGGTACAGTTGGGTATGGCTTGAGATATTCTTCTGGTGTGGACTTGAAGCTTCATGGATATACTGATTCTAATTGGGCAGGGTGTGTTATTGATCGGAAGAGCACCCTTGGATGTTGTTTCAGTTTGGGGTCTGCGATGATATCCTGGTGTAGTAGGAAGTAGTGTTATGTGGCACTAAGTATAGCAGAGGCCGAGTATATTGCAGCTTGTGTGGCAGCTCGAGAAGCAGTGTGGCTTCGGAACCTCCTTGCAGGATTGTTTGGACAATCAATGCAGTCGATTGTCATTGATTGTGATAATCAAAGCTGTGTGAAGCTTTCTATCAATTCAGTGTTTCATGACAAAACTAAACATGTTGAGATCAAATACCACTATATTAGAGATATGGTATTGAGGAAAGCAATCCAGTTGAAGTATATCAACATTGATGAGTAGACGACAAACATTCTCACCAAGCCTCTCTCCAGGATAAAGTTTGTGTACTTTCGAGACAAGCTTGGTATGGTGGAGAATGAAGCCCTAGTTTTGAAGGAGTCGTAATATTAGTGATCCTCTTTAATGCATTTCTCTCTGTGAGAGGGATTTGAGATGCAAGCCCTTGTTAATGCATTTCTCTTTGTGAGAGAGATTTGAGGTGAAAGCCCTTGTTTCCACCCTATGGGAGTAGCCATGGTGGATGTCATGTGTGTGACTCTATGACAACATCACGTGAGAGAGTCTGTGATGATGTTCTTGTACTTGTGTTTTTCACCCTTTGGGAGTAGCCATGGTGAATGTCACGATGAGGTGACGACATCACGATGAGTGATTCCGTGATGAGCACTTGTGCACATTTACTATACATGGGAGTAGCCATGATGGTTGATATCATGATGAGGTGATATGTTTTCTTTCCACATATGGGAGTAGCCATTGTGGTTGACATCACGATAAGGTGATATGTCTTATACAACTAGAAGTATCCTCCCTAGCTGAGAGGGAGTGTTGATGTTAGAAGCAGCGTCGGGCTTCTACTTCCAGCCCGCAATGAAGACAATTTAAATAATAGCCTAACGACTATTTAAATTGCAAGGCGATTTTTATTAAGAGACGCGTCTTTCATTAAATGACATTTAATATTTGTTTATTGTTTATTGAGGCCGACCCATCTCTAATCGGCGATTATATTGGAAAGTCATCACATTTCATGAAGGCCGACATTACACTTGAAAGGACGAATCTATTGAAGTCTCCTCATTCGAATTGTATATAAGGAAGGTGCCATTCGATCAATCAAGCATTCAGTTCCATTTGTTCATATAGTTCGATATTCTCAAGTGTAAGCAAGAGTAATGGAGAAATACATAATAGTGCAGATCGATATTATTGTAGAAGGCTGAGTTACTTCATTGCTGTGTTAGCATCAGATTATGGTGCTCATTCTTGGCCCTAATATCGGCCTCTTTGTAAAAGAGACATACATTGATATTCAATATATAAGTGATATATTGTTGCTGGGTTTTTCTCCCTCAAGTGGAGGGTTTTCCCAGGGTATATGCTGTGTTATTGTCTGATTTTTGAATTAAATTCTGTCTATCTAATCTGATCATAAAAACTAACACAAGATAGGGCTTTTGAAACATTGAAGGATAAAAAATGCAATGCTTTGGTGTTAGCCTTACATAATTTGCAGCTGCCCTTTGACGTTGAGATGGATGCTAGTATGTTGTTTGAGCCATCTTGTTACAAGGTGGACGAGTATGGTACCATTTAGAAATCTTCACTTGCATAGCGAGGGGCTATCTAGTGTTGATAGGGAGCTATGTGCTTTAATCTATACAATCATGAAATATGGACACTATTTGCTTTAATCCAGGCAAATAGTTGTTCACACAGAGCACACATCTTTATGGTATTTGCAGGCTTAGAATAAGTTGCAACATGCACAACATTACAAATGGATGGGTTTTCTAGAATAATTTCATATAGTGATTATGTACAAGAAGGTAAAGACAATCTAGTTGCAAACATGTTGTTTAGACTACTGATTGTAAAGCTCATCAATTCCAGCTATGTTCATGCAATTGGACCCATTCACTAGAGAGGCCTATGAAGAAGAGTATGAGGGAGACTTAGATTTTAGGTAGAAATACAAACAACATTGAGAATAAGGTGTTTCCAAAGGCACAACATCTACTCAGGATTGATGCGAAATAAACAAGCTCTAATAACAATTGTTGAAAAATTCAATCTCTTTTTAAATATGACTTCAATGGATGAGATACAAGGCTTGGACTACAACAGCATGAAAATCTGAAATTAATTTTCTTTAATATGGAATTACCATGATTAGATCCATCTTTATGATACCTAAAATCAGCCAACATAAC
Organism: Sequoia sempervirens; assembly: GCA_007258455.2. Classification (NCBI taxonomy): domain Eukaryota; kingdom Viridiplantae; phylum Streptophyta; class Pinopsida; order Cupressales; family Cupressaceae; genus Sequoia; species Sequoia sempervirens. The sequence goes on from VDFB02193867.1 coordinate 224,242,202, forward strand.
ATGCTTATAAACGCTACCTTAATGTGAACTTATAACAACAATAAATAATGAATAACATCACCATAAGGTAGCAGCAATGAGGCACAAATCAGCAACACAAGAGCATCACATATAACACATTATTTACGTGGAGAAGCCCTTGCCGGAAAAAGCTCCAAGAAGATAGGCCAAGTATGCATTGTCGTCAAATAATTGAGATTATAATAAGCCAAGTATGCATTGTCGTCAAATAATTGAGATTATAATACAACCACTTCCATTGTCCTCTTTACCTCGACCATGGAAGCACTTGTGTACTATCAACAACCCTCTTATGCCTCAACTTATCGTTGTTCGTGCAATGAAACTCTACATTCAATTGTTGCTCATATTTTCTACATTCAAGAAGCTGATTTTATAGACTTGTGAAAACATCTTAAGACCTAAACAAGGCTCCCAAAGATGACCCTTTATTCCAAACATCCCCAACCCTTGGATTACCTTCTCAGAATGCGAAAGGACATCGGTTTTGGCTCCAATACTTTCCCTCCGACTTGGGCACCCAAACATGGAAGATAAACATTACATTAAAGGCAGTAAAAGATGGAATACCAAGAGGCACTTTTTGCCTCTTTACAATCACCTACTTGAAGAATAGCAACAGTCATTCATTTGTCCTTTTCCTTATGTTTTATTATCCCATTTTAGATGTACACATGTGGGAAAAACAATATTAAATATTTATGTCCACAAGTCACCTTTACCAATGCTAGTGGAACCCATCAGCCCTTATGAATGTAATACAAACAATGGTGAGAATAAATGTTACAAAATATTTTCCTAATACATCGTTAAGTGCCTAGGGACACTTTCGAAGGATGTTGGAACCATGCAATATGACGTAGGATTTACAAGGTAGATTACACTTTAATTTAACATTCTCCCACTTGACATCATACATTGTAAATACACCCATACGAATCACAAAGGAAAAACATCCTTTAACCAAACATGTACCATCAAAATCTTCACCATGCTCTCATGTTCCAACAAGATACCTACAAATTCATCCATGATAACCACCATCAAGCAAAAAAATCCTCCACATCCTTCAATATGCCAACTATGGAAGAAAAAAGGAACACGGCAAGGTGAAACATGTATCAACTGTCACTGAAACTTGCACCAATATTTACATGAACACAAGCATAAAATTCAAATGATAACAAAGGCTTTGAGTAGTTGCCTTACTCATACCACTTGAAATAGCAACCACAACAAATTGTAACTCATCCAAGCTAACCATACCTCAAACCAGGGTATACAAATCATAGATAGAACTTCATGCCATCAACATATCAACCCAAAATCTGGAATCAATTCTATATATCCATCCTATTTCAATGGAACATAACAATGTACAAATGACCACAGACAAGGCCAACTAACAAAGTTTGCATAAATACTGAAATAATCTCATGGATATAGACAATCCACATGAGTCATCCCATTGCAACCATTAGGTTGTACACTCCTACAAATTACATAACTTGTAGATCCCAATCCAATGAAGCATGCAAACTCATCATTACATAAATGATCAAAAAACCAAGATATCAAAGAGGATAACCAAAAATATATCCAAAAACTCTCACTGCATGAGTAATTTCAAATATGAAAATAGATGAAGGCATATCAAGTCTATTTATAGTACTTTACATAGAGGATGTGGATAACTCCTCTATTACATAGTGTCAAGGAAACATACAATGATATACAAATATTGCAAACAAATATGCTACAATACTTCTCTCACCACTAGTCTCCATAGCTCTCCCAAGTTCTTCACACTCAACCATGTGAATACAAACATCTAGGAAGAATACCATGACCAAAGAGAGAACCTGCAAAGCAAACCATATCCTTGTTCCACACTAACATGTACCAAGTTGTGTAAATTTAAGATCTCCTTCACTATTTCCAAATTGAAAGGATATCAACATCTAATATTCAAATCAAATGAAAACATGGTAGCATTAGATGTAAACCTCTCATACCAAAGGTAGATCAAACCAACAAATCATTCCTACAACAAAAAGGAATATTCCCAATGACAAACTATTTCATGTACCTCTCCAAATAAGTCCTCAGAACTAGATCCATAACTCAAGACCAATACAAGGATAACAATGAAAATCCATATAACCATTCATCTTCTTTTAAACAAGTCCTCAAAATTTCTATATTCAAGACTAGTACATATGAGAAGACAAGATACAAAATAAAGAATACATCTGATATTCAGGTGGGTAATACCTCTCAAATCATTCACCTACTAAGTAGACCAAGAGTGGGATACAAGATTCTCTTGTGCATAGAACTCCAAGAAATGACAATCTTCTCTTCAGGTCCATGATGGGTTCACATCCATAATTAGGTGTAGGCTCCTTTGTCTTTTTGTTGAAATCCTCATCAAAGTGTAACCATCTCAACATATGATCTCCAAAAAATAAGAGATCTCTTAGCCTCACTCAAGACTCTCTAGTCTGCATGAGCATCCACCAATCAATCCATGACAACTTCAAATGCAACCCTACAAAATGATGAAGCTCCAAGCAAATGATTAATACTCAAAACCAAAGAGAACAAACAAGACCATTGTCAAAATTCCAACTATAGAATTAGGAACATGTTACAACATCATGATCTAACATGCCCTCCTAAGAGATCACGTGAAAATTACCATCCATCATCAAATGATGAATCAACATCAATGCCAAATTTCCCATTGAATTGTGTAACCAAGCTCTCTAGGCATCGTGATAAGTATCTACTAATCGAAGATCCTCCATGGCCCCGACACAATCAAAGAACGCAACACCATGAGCTCCCAAAAGGTAAAGCAGAACCACAATCTCCAAAGCAAGAAGATACAATTGCCTCACATCCTTTGTCAATAGAACTAAAGATGTCATTAATCTCTCACTGCTATCTAAAGGCAGAATCCAAGAAATCCTTATGACACCAACAACTATTGCAAAAGACCATCCATCTTCTAATCAAAGATTATCCATGGCTCACTACACACTATAGCAACAACAACTTAGAACCAAAATCTTAAAACAAAGAAGATAGAACACATTATGTAACTGCATAATGCTCCCACTGAAAGTAATATTGAGTTATACATGGCATCATGATCAATATCATTGCCAACACTCTACTGAAAGTGAACAAAGATTCTCATGCACCATAAACTACTGCTAAAGATTTAGATGAACAACTATATCAAGTACTCCCAATAACCATCTCTCACTGCAATAAGCGTACCAATTTAGTAAGGGTGACCAAGAAGATGGCCTACCAAATAGAATCCACATCAGACAATTTTACAAGATCTACACATATGTAACATCTCAAAGGAGAAATACATAATTAGTACTCCTATCTCAAATAACTGAAAAATAGATTGAACCCCACATTAGTATCATGCAAAACATAGATAATCAGATATAACATGTGGATTTCCAAGACTCAAACACCAGGATCAACACTAGAGCTGATTTACCAAACAAACCCACATAGGAGTAACCATAGATCAATAAGAACCTTTAAAGCAACCAAGCAAATCTATAACTGTCTTCATCCAAAGCATCATGAATACAGTCTCATCACAAATCTACATTTCACATATTTTAGTTAACATGTAAAACATGCAAAATCATTTCAGTAAATCTGAAATCCATTTAAGCATCTAGACATTCACATCAAACATGTCATTTGAATAATGGAATAAACTCAGATCTACAAACCCACAACTGAAAGAAAGAGTAAATTGCAACACAATAGGAAAACCAAGTTGTCCAGGAGCTTGTATTATATGAAGCATATTAGCTCCACAACTCACAAAGAGGTTAGTGGCTTATTTTCTAGTGCTTTCGTCTAGCCAAGGGCTAATGAAATATGCTCCTTAATTTTTTGTCAATATTTTCACAACACAAACCAGCACTACGCCAATTGATTAGCGTTAGCTGCAAAATGATAATCAAATTTAATGAACTCAATGCCAAGAATGTTCACCAAGATCCTTTGGAAGGCAAGGTGATAGCATATGGCGGAGGAACTAAGCTACCAACTGAAAATTCATTTACAATTAAATGCTGATAGGCGGTGAACCAGCCATGAGAATTTCCACGCTACTACTTGAACAGTGGGGGGAAAACATTACAATGCAAAACTAATTCATCCACTGCGGCGGGCATCCACTTATGAGTGGGAATTTGCGACTTTTCAGTGGGTGACTAAAGAGAGATTAATTGTTCTTTCTCCACACTGGCGGTAAACCATCCAGGGGTTACAAATGTATGAAATTTAACACTAAAATATGCAGCAATCTAAATGACTGGAACATTACTACTTTTTAGAGTCTTACAATGAAAAAAACAACTGCAATTTTCAAGTGTTATTACAATATTTACAAAGCCCAATGAAAGGATGATTTCCCCACTTGATAATCTCTCAATTATTGAAGCTTGAAACCAAAATCAGAAACTCAAGCAAACTGATATAAAAAAATCTGCAATCTGGAAATGATTACCAGCAACACTGAAACACCAAAAAATGGACAAAACTCTTACCACACTCTGCAAACTCCTACCAAATTGAAAGCTCATCAATTCATTGACTAGGCGATAATGAAACAAACACTTTCCAATCTCCAAATTCAACAAAACATCCAACACGAATTCCAAGGCATTAGAGGTATGGTACAGCCCTATGAGAGGGTCGACCTCACTTATAAAATCGTTCACTTCACTATAAAATCTGTCCTTGGACAAAAAGAGACGCCTCAAGCATATAATTTGATAGGATCAATACCCATATGCAAATAAAATTTACCCTTGGAGCTGTATACAAATTCGCCTTGCAGCCATGACTGAACTAGCAAACAAAGAACCACATAAATGTTCACAACTTCATCAATATACCTCCAAACGTGATGAAACGAAGTGCAAGGGTTCTTTGGAGGATAGGCACCCAAGTTGCAATGTTGAAACAACTTCAAACCACCTTCAATGATTTGGCACAAACTCCAATGCCCAACAAGAACGGTACGGCCTGCTGGAGGTGCAATTTTGCAATATAAAAATAATGACTTTGAATTAAATTCTAATCTCTTGTGGAAAGGGACGCCTTGTGCCAAGAATCACTTTGCCAAAATACCCAGAACAATATTTTATTTATTCAAAAAGCTGCTCATAAAAAACTACTTCAGCTGTATGAACACCAGCAACATAAAAACTGAAAATATCACCAAAATTCTCTAACTTTGAAGTTCAGTCTGCTAGTCTGGATGAGAAGTAGTCTTAAAACCAACTAGGTGTTATCTTTCAAACATGAAATTGGACAAATGCTAGGAAGTAAGCATTCCTCGAAGCCAAATACATGAAATCATTCTGACAACATAACATTAGCATAAACAATGGGATAATAAATGCTGGAGCAAACCCTCTCTTTTAAAGAACTTGAGGTGACTGTTGATTTTCCACCTTTTCTCTCCAAGGGACACCCAAAGAATTTGAATCATTTAATTTTTAAAAGATAAATAATTCCTCCTCAACTTTGGCGTCGAACTCCAAAGCACATATTAAACATAATAAAATATTAAATATTTCCTCATGAAGCGTCCTCCCTTCATGAACACCTTTTAAAACAACTTCAAGTTATCATATTAGGCCAAGGGGGGGATCAACTTTAAATTAAAACATTAATAACTTGAAATAACTCATTTCTCCCTTTTACACCTCAATAGCCAAATTCAACAATATTCAATTGCTCCAACTGAAATGGAAAACTTACTGAAGAGCTGCCAACTAGACCACTGCCAAAATTAGAACTTACTAAAAATAGTAAATTCTAAGAAATGCCAAAAAACCTCCAAAGGAAACCTTGATTTTACTTCAGACAACCCTACGGGTTTCCGGAAATAGGCTAAAACCAAATGAAGAGCTAATAGCCAAAATGGGGACATTATAGCTAAAACCATGAAGCCAACATAAGCACTCCATTATATTGTCCAAATTGAGGGTGTTCCTTCATGTGACTAAGGTGTTTCTACCCCTCCACACGAACACCTTCTCACTGCACATGACCAGAAGGTAAAGGAACAAAACCACCAAACAACATGATACACATATTGTCAAACAAAAGTTCCAAGTTACCAAAATATAATCAACGCCATAAAGATTCATAATCATGAGCTTCCTATGCCCAACATAGATCATATTGACAATATCCATGGCTTTCAATCTCACAAATCTGCAAAACAAAGTTAACTCATAGAACATTCATTGCAGCTCCACAAGCCTTCCAACAACCTTCAATTTTTTCTAACAAATTCCCACAAGCTTGCCAAGCTAAGAAATTAAAAAGAAGGAAATACCCAAAATCTAGTTCACCTTAAACTTTGATACCGAATGATAAGAAATAAACAAGCTCTAATGTTGGAAAATTCAATCTCTAGCCAAATATGACTTCGATGGATGAGATACAAGGCTTAGACTACAAGAACATGAAAATTCAAACTTATATGTGAATCTGAAAATTAATTTACTTTAATATGGAATTAGCGTGATTAAATCCATCTTGATGATGCCAAAAATCAGCTAACATAACATGCTTATAAACACTACCTTATGTGAACTTATAACAACAATATATAAAGAATAACATCATCATAAGATAACAACAATGAGGCACAAATCAGCAACACAAGAGGATCACATAAAACATGATTTACGTGGAGAAACCCTTGCAAGAAAAAACTCCACTAAGAATAGAGGCCAAGTATGCATTATCTTCAAATAATTGAGATTACAAAAGAACTGTTTCCATTCTCCTCTTTTCCTCCACCATGGAAGCACCTGTGCACCTGTGAACAACCTCCTTATGGCTCAACCTATCCTTGTTCCTACAATGAAACTTTACATTCAATTGTTGCTCATATTTTCTACATCCAAGAAGCTGATTTTGTAGACTTGTGAAGACATCTTAAGCCCCAAACAAGGCTCTCAAAGATGATGCTTCATTCCAAACGTCCCCAACACTTGGATTACCTCTTCACAATGCAAAAGGACACCGGTTTTGGCTCCAATACTTTTTCCTCCAACTTGGGCACCTAAACATTAAAGATACACATTATATTAAATACAATAAAAGATGGAATACCAAAAGACACCTATTGCCTCTTTCCAAGCACCCACTTGGAGAATACCAATAGCAACTCATTTGTCATTTTCCTTATCTTTTATTATCCCAGTTTAGGCATCCACATGTGGGGAAAACGATATTAAATATCTATGTCCACAAGTCACCTTTACCACTGCTAGTGGAACCCATCACCCTTATGAATATAATACAGACAATTGTGAGAATAAATATCACAAAATGTTTTTTCAATATACCCTAAGTGCATAGGGACACTTTCCAAGGATGTTGGATACATGCAATATGACATAAGATTTACAAGGTAGATGGCACCTTAATTCTAACAATGATGAAGGTGCACACCTCCAAAGTAGTAGGTCATTTTTTGTGTTGGAAAAAACAACACATTTGCAAATGTATGTATATTGGTCCCAAATGTTAGTGTTTGGTAGCTTCAAGAGATATTTTCTCCTTAGTTTATTCCAGTGAACCACGGGGACGCGTTTCCCCCCAAAATATGACCCGTTTCGGAAACGGGGACGTCCCGGGGACGGGGGGATGGGTACTTGGCGTCCCCCGCCGTCCCGCCACCGCCACCAAAGCGCCGCCGGAGACGGGGAGACGGGGAGACGTCTCCAAGTTTCCTTAGGAGACGTCTCCAAGTCTCCAAGTCTCCTTGGGAGACGCCCAGGAGTTTCCTGGGAGACTAGGAGACGCCCAGGAGTTTCTTGGGAGACGCCCAGGAGTTTCCTGGGAGACTAGGAGATGTGTTCCATGAAGGTTTGTCTGGCTTTGATGGTCTTAATTTGGGTTTTATTGTTAATGCAAAATGATGTACACCATGAAGGTTTGTGTGGGTTTGGAGGTCTTAATTTGGGCCTGGCGGCGGGGACCCCTGTGAGGGGCGCTGCCCCCAGACCCCCGCAAGGGGCGTTGCCCCTTGACCCCACTGGGGGCGCTGCCCCCAGACCCCTGCAAGGGGCGCTGCCCCTTGACCCCGCTGGGGGCGCTGCCCCCAGACCCCCGCAAGGGGCACTGCCCCTTGACCCCACTAAGGGCGCTAACCCTCAAACCCATTAGGGGCATTGCCCACAAACTCCCATTGAATTCATTTGATTTTCTAGGTACTCTCCACTAGTTACCTTCAATTTTACAAAAACAATTTCATTTGTCAAATTTTATTTAGCAATTAGCATTCAAGATATCTTCGTATTTAGATTTAGTATTTCAAATTTTGCTATGTTATAATTTTACTAATTAGTAATTTGAGTAATTTCCTATAGTTTCATTTGAAATGTAATTCTTATATTGTTATACTGTTATACATCCTTTCAAAACTAGTTTTTCAAGTACTATAAGTATATTTATAACTATATCAGCACCACCACCCCACCACCCCGCCGCCGCCGTCCCCCCGCCGTCTCCCCGCCGTCCCCAAACTTAGGCCCTTTGTCCCCCCGTCTCCGAAACGCGTTTCCCCGTCCCCCCGTTTCCCCGTCCCCCAGGCCCGTGGAACACTGGTTTATTCTTGTCAAGGCAGGTCGGCCTTACTTTTATAAAAGAAAATTATACTTGTTCAAGGTCGGCTCTAAGATGAAGAGTTGCCTAGCTTGTATAAATAGGAGAAGGTGTCTCCTAATTTCAATCAAGCAATTTCATTCACTTCAATTCGAACTTCAGTAGCAGATGAGGATAAAGGAGAAGAATTAATACTTATTGTATTCATGAAATATGCACCAGATATAAGTGCAGATCCTTGTATTGTATTTGCCCTTTCTAGGGCTTGTTATTCATCTGATATATAAAGAGATATTATTTGCTAGGTTTTTCTCCCTCGAGTAGGAGGGTTTTCCCAGGGTAAAATTGCTATGTTTATTGCTCTTTGTGTTGTATTTCTGCTTATTACATTTCTGATCCTAAAACTAACACCAGATGCAAGTAGAAGTACCTAAATTTAGTAGAGAATGCATGTTATGTTGCACTTTCAAATCCAAGATGTGAAAGAAGAAATGTATATGCCTCTTCTGATGCCTACTACACCTTGGGAAGATGTGTTAATGGAATTTGTGGGTGGATTACTAGCTAGCAAGCAAGTATGGGAATAATTACTTATTTGTTGTGGTGGATAGGTTTTGCAAGATGTGTATCTTATCCTATGCAAGAAGACAATAACTAGGAAGTAGACTACAAATTTGTTTTTCAATAAGGTTTGGGTGCCTATGGGCTACCAAGATCAATTATAGCAAATAGAGATGCTTGTTTTGTTGGCAAAATTTGGTCAACTCTATAGGAGAAGACAGACACAAAGCTTCAAAAGACCACAAAATTTTATTCATAGTCAGATGGACTGACAAGGGTGGTGAATAATACGTTTGTACAACTCATACATGGATACAATATGATGCAACACACAAGAGAGCAACAATTTCACCTCTAAAAATTTTGAATGCAACAAAAAATCCTTTCATATTCAACATATCACTGCTCCCTCATTACAACGAATTCTCTAGAATGGTTTGTAGGTTTTAAGATCCTCCTTAGCTTTCCATAACATTTTGAATTTATTGATTTCATTAAGAAATGAGAAAGTTATGGCTGTTTTATTGAGATTGGGTCACATAGTTATGACGCAGACAATCTTCCTCTCCCCAAAAATGTTAGTCAAACTTCCAAAATACCCCCTTACTCCTTGGACGTGGGTTTCCTCTTTCTGGCTTGAGAATTCAATGACTATTCAAAGATTACCTTCTTGCCTTACACCCACTCTCTCCACTCCATCAATGCGAACATTCTAATCCTCCAACAAAATGCAATTTCAAATTTCTGAATGGCGTTACAATTTGACAATAAATGTCCACTCACAAACTTGGGCATGGAAGTTTTCATTTTTGGAAAATTAACGTTTCTCAAACATTTTTAAAACAATAAAAAGTGAACCAATTAATTAATAATTTTTTCACAATCCCGACATCAAACTTTACTGTGCTGGAGGAGTTGAGGATTTAAAACAATAGTGCCTGCAAGAAAGATCAAAACAAAACACAAACATAAAAAAATATTATTTTTTGGTTGTGTAGGATTGTCCGTGCACTCGGATGCTCTTGCATGAAAACTCATGAACTGAAAACTCATGAGCTGAAAACTCATGACGATTTGGATGAGCTTGGGATAGTAATTCCATGCTTGTTCTTGATCCATATGTCCTCTTTTTTCTCACATTCTTTGTCCTTCATTTCATTCTGAACTTTTGCAGCTCCGTCTTTTCCTTTTCGTTGTTTTCTACCTGCATATTGTAAATTTCCATTGCTACCCTTCTTTTGTTAATCTGATTTATATTCTTTGTGAGACTTAACCATGTCTGTAACCAATAATTTCTGCTGATCCATCTTAGTATCATTGCACTTCTTATGTACCTCGCTTGTACCTCTATTCTCAAGAGCCTTCTTCGAACTGTTTCCAACCTCCGGTGCAACCTTTGCTTTTGGTTTTTTTGACGTGCAACAATTCATAGGACTGCTGTCCTTAACCTTCTTGTCTTTCTCTTTCAATGATTTCAAAGTATACTTCTGCCCATCTTTCATAATGGTGTACAAATTCTCTCTACAATCATAGATAGCCTTTCTATCAAATTTCCAAGGCCTTCTTAACAAAACATGACATGCACTCATGGACATAATATCACATAGAACTTCATCTTTATAAGGACCAATATGAAAATTTTCCAAGCATTGCTCTTTCACCTCTAACTGACGATCTTCTTGCAGCCATCTTACTTTATAGGGATTTGCATGCTTAATCCTCTTCAATCCTAGTTTCTCTACCATCTCTTCATAAACCAAGTTATTTGCTCTACCACTATCTACGATGATCTTACAACACTTACCGCTTGATTTGCATACGATACGGAAGAGACTCCTTCTCTGAGATGGTCCATTCTCCCCTTTGCTTGGATTCACCAATACTCTCCTGAACATAAGGGATTCTCCATGCTTTGGTTCTACCACATCCTCTAGTGATGCTGCGCTCTCCTTGTCTTCTTGCACCATGTGATTTTTTGTTGTACCTCTCTTACTGGTTTCTTGGTGTATTTGTGGACTCTCATAAACTCTATGTCCTACTTCCCCACATTGGAAACACTTTCCCAAGAACTCTCTGCTATTGCTGCTAGGTCCTTTTTTTGAATACTCTTTTCCTTGTGCTCCTTTGTTCCATTTCGGACTTGTTTCTTCTTCAAAAGTTTTCTCTCCTTTGTGGCTGCTTGGTTGTCCTGTTTCTATTGCTACCTTTCCCTTTCCTCTTGAATTATTTTGCTAGCTTCTATTAACCTTTTCTTTTGCTTTCAAAGCATATTGGTAAGCCTCTTCAACAATAGAAATTTTCAACATACTCATCTCATCTTGGATATTGAATCCGAGTCCATTTATATATCTAGCCACCTTCTCTCTATCCATTTCATGATGCCCTGATCTAATCACCATCTTGTAAAATTCCTTTGTATACTCCTTCACACTCATTTCTTTTTGTTTCAAATTTTGAAGCTTTTTGAACAACTCCAACTCAATCTCCTGGAATAAATTTTGCCTTCAATCTAGCAACCATCTGTCTCCATCGTGTTATCTTCATCACACCATTCTCCACTCTTTGTTTTTGCAACACTTTCCACCACAATGCAACATGTCCCTTGAGCTTTGTTTGTTCCAATCTTACCCTTTGTGGGTCTCGAATATTCTCAAACTCAAAATAATCTTCCAATTCTCCAATCCAATCTATTAGATTTTTAGGATTCAATGTGCTTGAAAGATTAGGGACATCCATTTTATGGCCTCTGTTGATTTGGGCTATTGCTCTCAAAAATCTTTCTTCTCCTTCATTTGTTGGCTCCTCATTTTCCCTCTCAAGTTCTTCATCTACCAACTTCTTCATCTTCAGCATGTGCATCCTCATGCTCTAGATTTTTTCTCAAACCTACAACAATATTTCTTAGCTCATTTCTCATTTAATTGTGAAAGTCTTCTAGCATTTGCTCTATTCTTCTAGGAATTATCCTTCTCAGAGGCATCTTGAAATCCTCTCAACCTCTTCTTCTACGAAGTTATTGTCTTCTCAACTCTCCATAACTATAGGACTCTCACACCTGCAACAACCTCTGGAGCTTTGAAACAACTTCATTCCTCACCCACAGATCCTGACATAAGCTGCCTAACATTCAGTGCTCTGGTTACACACTCAAGATCACTTTCTTTGATACCATTTGATGCAAAACACAATAGAGCAACAATTTCACCTCTAAAAATTTTGAATGCAGCAAAAAATCCTATCATATTCAACATATCATTGCTCCCTCATTACAACAGATTTTCTAGAATGGTTTTTGGATTTTATGATCCTCCTCGACTTTCCATAACATTTTGAATTTCTTGATTTCATTAAGAAATGAGAAAATTTTGACTATTTTCTTGAGATTGGGTCACACAGTTATGGCCCAGACAATCTTCTTCTCCCCAAAAATGTTAGTCAAACCTCTAGAATACCCCCTTACTCCTTGGATGTGGGTTTCCTCTTTCTGGCTTGAGAATTAATGACCATTCAAAAATTACCTTCCCTCCTTACACCCACTCTCTCCACTCCAATGCCCACATTCCAATCCTCCAACAAAGTGCAATTTCAAATTTTTGAATGGAGTTACAATTTTTCATTAAATGCCCAGTCACAGGCTTGGGCATGAAAGTTTTCATATTTGGAAAATTAACACTTCTCAAACGTTTTTAAAACAATAAAAAGTGAATCAATTAATTAATTGATTTTTCACAATCTCGACATTAAACTTTACTGTGTTGGAGGAGTTGAGGATTTAAAGTAATAGTCCCTGCAAGAAAGATCAAAACAAAACACAAACATAAAAATTTAAATTTTTTTGGTTGTGTAGGATTGTCCATGCACCTGAATGCTCTTGGATCATAGTAGTAGGATGCCAAAGACTTGGGGTGAATCTTTACCCTATATTCAACACTCATACAATAAGGTGGTTCATTCCTTTACAGGTCAATCACCATTTGCGGTATGTTTGGGATATTTATCAATTGGTCAACTGGATTTTGTACTTGAACAATAGGGTAAGCACGTGGGATTGGACTCAGAGGTGACGAAGGCAACACAGTTCGTTAAGGGGATCCATAATATCGAACTCAAGGTGAACATGGGATGGCAAGGAAGGGATGCACGGGCAAGCTAAGAAAACCAAACGTTCAAGGTACAAACCATTTAGTATGTTGGTGGTAGTTGTGGAGAATCCATTTAGATTGGATCTCATTGCTTACATGAAAATTTGGTTAGTTGTCAATTATGAACATCTCTAGGTGTTGAATGATCCATGTTGGATAAACGGGAAGAAGAGCTAGTGTATGAAAAGAGGGTAATGCTTATTGAGGATGTGGTACATAAGTGAAAGCAATGAGAGATTGGAAAAGGGGTTCATGAGTCTTGGCAAGTAGGGCTCAAAGGACAGGCCATGGACAAAGTCTATTGGTACTCGAAAGAGAAGATGGGAGATGATGTTTCATCATCAAATTTCTAATTAAGCTTTTGAGGGACGAAAAGCCTCTCTATGAAGGGAGGTATGAATCAGAAGGATCAAGGAAATCTGGAGGCTTAAAAAAAAATGATTGGTTCAAAAGTTAAGACTTAGAAAATACTCATTGCTTTGACACAGTTGAAACGGTTTGTTTAGTAGGGGGTGGTTTTTTAATTGACAATGGATGAAAACATTTCCGTTGGAGTGATTGTGTAATTGTTAGTGAAATGGTAATTGATTATCATTATTATTATTGAACAAGGAGAGGAATATTCTAATAATAGTTTACAAGATGATGTTTCTAAAAAGAAATAGTTGTGAACAAAAACAATAAACTGAAAGTTGCTAAAACTAACTAAACTAACAGCTTAGATGACCATTAAATATTACAATAATACTTTAATACTCCCCTTTAATGGTCATTCTACTAACTACACCAAGTTTACCCCAAAATTTAACAAATTTATCTAGAGTTAGGGACTTGGTGAGAATGTTTGCAGTCTGATCCTCAGTTGGAACATACTACAACATCACTGATCCATCTTCAAGAAGTTGAAGAATAAAGTGAAAATGAAGCTCTACATGCTTTGTGCACTCATGGAAGATTGGATTCTTGGCAAGCTTTAGCACCCCTTTTTTGCCACAAAACAAGGGTGAAAGCCCTACTTGAGGCATTTGCATGTCAGCAAGCATCCTCCGAAGCCATATTACCTCAAATGCTGCCTTAACTGTTCCTTGATACTCTACTTCTATCGAGGAAAGAGCTACTGCCTACTGCTTCTTATTGGTCCATGTGATTGCACCTGTTCTAAGACTGAAAACATACCTAGAAGTGGATTTCTTGTCATCAACTAAATTTGCTCAATTTGAATCTATAAAACCAACCGGCCTTAGATCTTTGCATCTACTGTATATAATGAAAAAGTCAGATGTCCCTTTCACATATCTCAACACTCTTTTCGTTGCAACCCAATGTTCTACCTTTGGGGTATTCATGAAACGAGAAATGTAGCTCACAACATAGCTAAGATTAGGTCTAGGGGTAGTAAGATAGATGAGGCTGCCTAAATGTAGACTCATTCACTATTTGTGAGTCTAATTTGGCTAAAAGTTTCAGCCCCTTTTCCATGGGAGTGGATGAGATCTTGCTATTTGTCATCTTGAACTTCTCCAACAAACTCCTGGCATGCTTCGACTGAGAGATGAAAATACTGCCACTTGTCTACCAAACTTCTACACCAAGACAATAGTGTAGCAAACCCAAATCTGTCAGATCAAATGCCTGACACAAATTCAACTTGATCTGCTCAAGCAAATATAACCCATTGCTAGTAATGATGATATCATCCACATGGATGACAAGAAGAATGATATCACTACCAGTGTTTTTGACATACAAATTCGCATCTGAAGGACTCCTCTGAAAGCCCTATGCTATTAAATATTTGTCAATCTTTAGGTACCATGCCTTGGGTGTCTGGTTTAGGCCATAAAGAGCCTTTAGCAATTTGCATATCTTGTGCTCTTTTCCTGCAATCTTGAAACCAGGAGGCTGCATCATGTAGACCTCTTCCTCCAAATCTCCATTGACGAAGGTACTTTTTACGTCCATCTACCCTTAACAAG
Organism: Sequoia sempervirens; assembly: GCA_007258455.2. Lineage (NCBI taxonomy): Eukaryota > Viridiplantae > Streptophyta > Pinopsida > Cupressales > Cupressaceae > Sequoia > Sequoia sempervirens. The sequence goes on from VDFB02193867.1 coordinate 224,257,584, forward strand.
CTCATCATCATGAACATCACCAATGAGCTTCGCCCATCACTTAGGACGAGGAGGAGATGCATATTTTTCCAAATCAAGATGATCATCATGACTTGGGCTGCCTGGAATAATATCATCTGGATGTTGATCCAGGTTATCTTGAGGGAATTTTGTTAGTATAGGGTCATGCCTAGGAGATTCCACAATGTTAGAATCATTAGAATCCCTCCCTTTAGGTGGAGCTAATGAAAGCTTAACACCCAAATCCTTACTCTTCAAAGATTGATCCTCAGGACTCTTGATGCGAGAAGAGAGCAAAAGGGGCCCACCTTCCTCATCAAACACAACATCCTTGCTAAATGTCAAACGATCAGTGACCACATCAATCTGTTGATAGGCCTTATGATTGTCACTGTATCCTGTTAGCATCAGCTTTTGGTTTTTGGAATCCAACTTGGTCCTCTTTGCATTTGGAATCCAAACATACGCACTCGAACCAAAAATCTTGATATGACTAATTCTTGGTTTCCTCCCAGACCATGCTTCCTCTAGGGTCATCTTCTTGATGGCTTGTGTGGGAGACCGGTTAAGAAGGTATACTGCAGTATATATTGCCTTAGCCCAAAACTTCTTGTGAACATTTTTGTTTTCCAACATACAATGGGTCATATCCGTAATGGTATGGTTCTTTCGCTCAGCAACTTCATTCTGTTGAGGGGTATAGGGTGTCGTAAGTTGACGCTTGATATCGTCTTTAGCACAAAAGTCGGTGAATTGGTTTGAATAGAACTCACCCCCATTATCTGACCTAAGAGTTATGATTTGACATCTTGACTCTTTTTCAACTAATGCTTTAAACTTCTGAAATTCATTAAACACGTCTGATTTTGCCTTGAGGAAATACACCCACATTTTCCTACTAAAATTATCAACAAACAAGAGGAAATATTACACTAGTGATTGATGCAATATTCATTGGTCCACAAACATCTGCATGGACCGGTTGTAGAACCTTGGATGTCTCCAAGATTGGCCATCTGAGAATGGAGTTCGATGCTGCTTCTTTGCTTGGCAAGCTCTGCATACACCATGTGTCTGCTGCTGGATCTCAAGTAAGCCTTTTGCCAAATTCTCTCGAGCCAGCTGAGAGAGGTAGGCAATGTTGAGATGCCCATACCATTGACGCCAAAGAGTGCTGATGGATGAAATCTTTGCAGCCATTGCATGCTCTCTAGAATCTCTAGTATCAACTAGGCAATACAAACTATGATATTTGAGCCCAACTGCCATAGTTTTCTTGGACCCCTTATCAACAATTGGACACTTGTGTGAACTGAAGATGATGTCCAACTTCGGACAGTGTCTCATAATCTGACTCACCGAGAGTAGATTGAGCTCCATGCCCGACACATAGTATAAATTGAGAAACATTTCATTTCTCCCACCAAATGTGATTTGAACACTACCCTTGTTGACAACTGTATACTCTTTGCCACCATCAAAGATGACGGAATTGGAGCAAGCCATACACTCTAATAGTATAGTGATGAAATAGTCGTGAACAAAAACAATAAACTGAAAGTTGCTAAAACTAACTAAAGTAAACTAACAACTAAGATGACCATTAAATATTACAATAATACTTTTATAGTTAAGGAGGTACTATGTACAATAGTTGGTAGTGGGATTGACATTGCCTGAAATGGAATTTGATTTGACAGTTTAGTAAATGACATGCAGCTGTTTGTTTCAATTAGCAGTGGTTTTTTCCTATGTTACCGAATCGCCAGTCTCAGGTCGACGACTCCAGGTACGAAACATTTCGGAAACGGAATCTGGTACGAATCGCTGTGGAATCGCACTGGATTCGTGTTTTTGTCTGTGGGTACGATTCTGACTTCGCCTTGACGATTCTGGGAGATTCTGGGAGATTCCACTAATGACATGGCGATTCTGTCACGTTTTTCTGATAATTTTCAAACTTAGTTTAGCCTTTTTCATAAAAAAACGCGAATTTTAGGGCCAAAATCTCGACTTCAACGCGGATTTCGCGTGTTTAATTTCGCGTGACTGTTTAGTTTCACGTTCAGCTGGGACTGTTTTGTTTCAGCTGCGAAAATCTCCCGACCCTGCACATAGAATATCTCGCGCGACCCTGCACAGGAAAATGCACGACTGAGCGTGCGACCAGGGCACGACCAAGCAAAGAATTCATTTTTTATTTTGATTTTTAATTTTTTTCCCTTTCTTTTTCGATTTAAAAAAAAAACGAAAAACACTATATTTTTATTTTTATATTTTAGTTTAAATTTGAACTTTTAATGTTTAACGTATTTCATAATATAATTATATCTATATTATGAAAATATTTAAATATTAAATATTTCATAATATATATAATTTTTACATATTTCACAATATAAAAAATTATAATAATTAATATATATAATTTTAAATATTTCTGATTTCATAATATATACAATTTATTATTTTAGTAATTTTATTTATAGTCTTATATAATTACATTATTGATAATATATATAATTTTTAAAATATATTACTCATATATTATAATTATATAATTTTAAAAAATTATAATTTACTGTTTTAGATTTAGAATTTATATAATTTTGTTTCTAGGTTGCATATATATATATATATATTATATTTTTGTACGGACGTACCCGTACCCGTACCCAACCCCCTAAAAATTTTTGCCGTACCCACGTATCGTACCCACGTACCCGTACCCGTGCCCGTACCCGATTCGGCAACTTAGGTTTTTTTATGTATGGTTTGGAAATGGAAAGAAAAAAATCCAATGAACTCTTCAGATGTTTGGACTGATAGGCTACTCCAGTGCATGAGAGTAAAGTCTGGCAATACACAATAGTAAGGGAGAGGGATTTTGGAGGCTGCTAGGCAAGCTGTGAACACAGAGCACTTGGCAGAGAGAAGGAACAGTGTACAGTTCATCTCCCAGAGCAGACAAGAAGGACAAGAGCAGTATATGAATTATAACTATCTTCTTGTATTGTGCAATTGATAATAAAGGTGATAGGATAGCTATTGGCACCTATCACCTAAGTTTTTCCTCCCAAATGGGGGTTTCCCAGGTGAAATTTTTTTGCAGAATGTTTATTTTGTGTGATTGCATTTTCCAGTGGATTAAGCATAGTTTTCCTTTCTCTAAATCTTTCATTGGAAGTAACTGGAACTGTAGAACAGTAATGTGTGTGATTTTGTGGCCACAAGTCTCAAAATTTGTAGTGATTACTGATCGTGAACACTCCTCATTACAATCATATTTTCAGATACATTTTTTCTGATGTTTATGGGGTTTGATGCTAATTCTGAAAAAATTCCTGAAAAAATGGAAAAACAGTTAAAATACCTTGTTTTGACAGTTTCTTTTGGAGAGATAAATTCTACAATGCCTCCAAAAATTCCATTCTACCTCCAAATGGGGCAAACAAATACATTTTGGAAACCTGAAGACAAACCTTGACCAGATCTGTACAAAAATTAGAAAAATACTGCACAGATATTCCATAAATCATTGTCAAACTTGAAGACTCTGAAAGGCTGACCATAGAACATCTCGGACCTTTTTGATCTTTTGACATTATTAATTTTGTATTGTTTATTTTTCAAGGGTTCTACTATAATCTGACAAAGCAGATACATTCTGTTTATTTCTTAGTCTACATCTCTCACGACCCTGGAGAGTTTTGAGATTGTACAACAATAAGGATTGTTGTAGGGTCCTAGTCTTTTCTTAGTAACACAGGGTGCACCACATTCTTTTTTAATTTCTTTGTGTTTTATACATATTTTACTTAAGTTTTTATTTTGGTAAAAGTCTCTAATATGTAGGATCTTGATCTGAGGTTCTGCCAAGAGTTTAATTTACAATGATTGATGCTAGTTACAACTGAAAGATTGGAATACTTTTGCAGGTGGAGGATAATATTGTGTGGCCTGAGGCAGCACTGGAGGCAATAATTGCACTTGAAAGGGCTGCTTATGAGAGTTTAGGTTCTGACAATCACAAGTACAATTTAAAAATGCGGCAACTGGAATTTAATCTTAAGGTTAGTTTTTTTTTGTTTTAATCTCTATGGGAAATATCTTATCATTATTTATTGTTTGGAATTTCAGGGTTAGTACCTGCTAAACAAGGAGGAAGTTTTAAGCTTCAAAATTAAAAATAAATTGGGATAACGAAAACCCAAAGTGATATAAACTTCAGAGATGCATGTATATATTTGTCTGCAGGAACATGCTTTTTACTGATTTCAATGGTTCTGGAAACTAATTCTTTTGTAGTAATAATGAAAATATACAAATTCAGTTGTTTTATTTACACTAGTCTATATGAATTAGAAAAATAGTATCACAAACATACTATATTCTTTCATACTTAAGTTCACTTATGCAAAAACAAGGAAAATGAAAAATGTTGATTTTAACAGCAAAAAATAGAATCTACTATCTGTATATAAAGTGAAAAGTAAATACTTATAAGGGAGGATCAGTACATGCTCGTAAAATTTCCTTGCCACTTGGTGATTCTCAAAGATCTCAAGTCAAAACTGAATTTTCTTCCAGTGTTGAAAATATAAAATCCTCCATATACACGATCTTCATGTATGATTATATATTTAGGATGCAATATAGCATTGTTTTTGCTTATAGAATGATGTTTCTAAACATAATTCATTGCTGGATTTTTTGTTGTTGGAATAATGCTTGCTGCTTGTAAAACTAGAAATTCCTTCCTATAATACAATTGACATGGTCTGTTTTTGTTGTTGGAAAACACCATCAGCATAGATGCTGTAATCAGGAAGGGTAATTATTTGTGCATTCATGTGACTTGCATCTGGTCCCAGCTGCTAAATGGGTCTTGAACACTCCAGCATACAGAAGGTCAATCTAGCCATATAGACCACTGGATTACACCCTACTAGACTCAAAAGGACAAGACATGCCCCAAACATGACCATGGTTTGACCCGGATCAGAAGCAGCTGTTTAAGGAAGATGATTTCTTAAAAAAACACTGTTTAAAAATTATTTGAGAGTTCGACTTAAAAAATCACAAATGACCAGGGACAAGGCTCATGGTCATCCAAAACATGGCGTTTCTTGAAATAGCTTAAGGTATAAGATTCATATATACAACCAAATCAACAAAAACCAGCAAAAATAAGAAACCAATACTCCTCTCCTATCCTTTTTCCAAAACTGTTCAATGCAACTCCCTGCCTGTCGGGTAAAGGGTGCAGCCTTTTTCTTTTCCCCACGATGCAAGGAAAGCAAAACAGAAAACTCTACAATTTTGGTGTGCCCACCCTCAGGCCATTAACCACTGTAATTAATTCTTAACAGCAACTGTAAATAGGTGCCACTTACACATTATGGAGTATGCGAAAAATAGCATGAGGAAGACAACAATTATGCCTAGAATGGCTCAACCAGATGATAGTTTAAGTCGCCATACTATATGAAATACTCCAATCTTAAAGGCCTTGATACTTTCCACTACGCCATAATGGCACGACTTTTACACTTTATTGCTGTTATTAAAATTTAAATGAACTTCAGTATTTGGCACAACACTTGTGCCCAAACAATGGCAATTTAAATGCCTTATAAAAAAAAAGACAAAGTATAAACCGCCTTTTTTTAAGGATTGGCTATCAATTCTAATGTCATGCCTCAAATTATGACAGTTAAAAACATTTGAATGCCAGATTAATATGCATTCATATCCTTTTAATCTGCCACTTAGTGGCTGCATAAATATGGAAAAGGTGTGCTATTAATATGGTTATATCCTTGGCTTTTGATGCCAAACAAAATTCCTTTTATCATGCCTTCGATGGAGGCCAAGATGCCCCACGAAGCTGGCATTTAATATTTTTAATTTCATATTTTCATAAGTGTGGCAAATCTGCCATTAATTATAACCAATTATATTATATAAAGTATATATATATATATATATATTTATATATAAATATATATATCATCAAAGACAAAACTATATATATATATAATCGTATTGTGTGTGTATATAATATATACACATAGTGTTACAAGACTCGCCTAGACTCGGCGAGTCTTGGCGAGTCCCGAGGCGAGTGAGGCTGGGCGAGTCTTTGGGACTCGGCTGCCGAGTACTCGCGAGACTCGCCGAGTCCCGAGCCAAAGACTCGGCCATCAGTTTGTGGGCGTGTGTGTCAAAAAAAACACATTTTAAAGTTTCAGAACTGCTTAATTAAATGGCTAAATCTCGACCTTGATGTTTTTTAAATATGTAATTAGTGTCTTTAATTTACAATTTTTTTAATTAAATGGTGCGCGCCATGAAGGTTTGTGTGGTTTTGAAGGTCTTCATTTGGGCTTGGTGGCGGGGGCTCCGCCCCTCGACCCCGCCCTGTATTGCGACAGGGAGCGCGCCCAGGGCGCTGCCCCGGGACCCCGCGAGGGGCGTTGCCCCTCCACCCCGCTGGGGGCGCTGCCCCTAGACCCCCGCAAGGGGCGCTGCCCCTTGAGCCCGCTGGGGGTGTTGCCCCCAGACCCCCACAAGGGGCGCTGCCCCTTGACCCCGCTGGGGGCGCTGCTCCCAGACCCCCGCAAGGGGCGCTGCCCCTTGACCCCGCTGGGGGCGCTGCCCCCAGACCCCCGCGAAGGGCACTACCCCTTGATCCTATTGGGTTGTTTCCCCCAAAACCTCATCAAACTATAGGTCTAAGCATGTTATAGCCCAATGATGAATCATGATCGTTAAACCTACAAAATACATATCCCCTGTTGTAAATCTTTGCATCTTTTGCAGTCAAAGCCATAATCAAGGATTATCTTGTTCCATACATTAGACAACAAAGCATGCAGTCTTGAAGGCTACAATAAAAATTTAATAATAAATTCCTCACTTGAATATACACACCAATCATTGAGATGCAAGAAAATATCATGGCTGCATCATCATCTATGACCTATCTTAGACACTAGCGCATGACTTGTCGTGATGTTGGGATGAGTAATGCAAGCTCTTTTGAGCCATAGACTTATATTTTTAATTTTGATATTTGTTTTGATGCCATGGATTTCATATTCCATGAGTTTTGTATACATTTGACAATATTTATATATTTGAATGTGTTATTTCCTTCAGCTAAAATTTGCGTTTATACTTATGTGATCGATGTATGTTTGTGTATGAGATCATAGTAATTTCTATTTGATGATGTTATTGTGTCTTTAAGGTTTATTTATTAAAGGGTGCGTGAAACAAGTGTTAAATCCTTAAAAATCTCTGAATTTCTTGGGTTTTTCTATTTGCCGAGTCTGGGCGCCGAGTCCGAGTCCGAGTCAAAAATTGGCTTGCCGAGTCCGAGGCGAGTCCGAGTCTTGTAACTATGTCACACACACACACACACACACATATATATATTTTCAAATTTATTTAATATAATTTAATAATAAAAGATTTGACTTGATTATATTTATCAAATTGACAAAACAAGAGTCTATATGATTCCCAATCATATAAATCACTTTATTTTTCCTTTTATTGAAAAAGCATAAACTAATACTCGACTAGGGTAGACTTATCCTATTGACTCGATTCAACCCAATTTAACTTAATATTCAAATTGACTCAATGAGGTTTAATGTTAACCTACATGAGTATGTGGAAACTCAGATAGCAATACCCATTATTCCGAAGTCTAATCTCCTCTCTCGGGTGATACTCTCCCCCTCTCTCTGGAGGGAAAGAAATAATCATGCATTTCACTTAGAAAAACATTCATGTAGTTAGCTGTTAAAAATCACAACGTAATCATAAACTTGTTTTAAATAACATATAATCAATAAATGCAAATACATCTCATTGCATATAATTTCATCAAAACATTAATATCATAACGACATCATCACGCACGAAAACTGTATTTTAACATAAAAGTTAAAAGTAATTCAGTAAAAGAAAGATGGGGTGTAACATAATTTCCTAAAGGCCTCTTTTATTTACTAGACCTTTGCCTTTTAAATTGTGGGTTGCCCCATTATCAATCAAAATTGTTATTTTCTGCCCTTGTAGTACTCCCCTAATTCTGAAGGAGTAATGTCTAGGAGTTCTTGAGAGTGTGGCAAAAGAACCAAATGGAACTTCCCCTTCTTGCCTTCAAAGTTTTGGTTAACTCTCAAATTTAGGTTCTTCTATCTCTTGCTCTTCATTTGAAAGCACCTCAATATAATAATTTTGGTCTCAGCCAAGGCATCTATGACTTAATTCCCAACTCCTTCCAGTTAAAACACAATTTCTTCCACCTTAGTTCATTCTTTGTTTCTTCATTTGTTCAAGGCAGCAGGATCTTTGTTTGAGTAATCCCCTCTTGAAAAGGCTTCTTAGAATGAGGGAGATTGGATTGGAACTTTTTATTAGGAACAAAAGTTTCTAGAGTTAGAGCCTTTTTCATAGCCTCTGTAGGTGATGGTGGCTTGAACACTTTAACTAACCCATTGAGAGGCTCACTTAATCCTTCAAAAGACAACTTTGTATGTCTCCTTTTTGAGATGTTAGGAATTATGATTGAGAATTTTTGGAATTTTGTTACAAAGTTGTCAATGGAACTGATTTGCTTCAATTGGGCCAATTCTTTGAAGTGGACCTTAGGAGTCTTCTTGTCAAATTGTTCGATTAGCCTTTTGCTAAACTCATTGCAAGTGTTGATGAGGTTATGTTCCTAGGTAACCAACGCATGGTACCACTATTCATGTGTAATTCCATCAAGGTGTAGTGTGGTGAACTTTATGGCCTCTTCTTCGAACATTAGCATGTTTGATTGATAATTATCTAATTTTTGAATCTAGGCTTGTGTTGTACTCTTGCTAGAGCCATAAAAAATGGGAAGAGTTAGGTAGGGGCTTTTGTTCATTTCTTGGTCCATTCCTCATTCTAAGGTTGCACAAATTGGTTACTGAAATAAGCCCCTTAAATTTTTTCTCAATGTTTCACGACACAAACCAACACTACGCCAAATTTTAGCGTTAGCTCCAAATTGAGAATCCAATTTTAAAAGATCTCAACGCCAAGAATGCACGCTCAATCCCAATGAAGGAGAGGTGTTGTCATATGGCGGAGAAACTAAGCAATAACTGAAATAAAATTACAATTGAATGGAGTTAGGCGGTGAACTAGCCATGAAAGAATTCCGCACTTCCACTAAATCAGTGGGGGGAAAGAGATTACAAAACAAACTAATTCATCCGCTGCGGCAAACATCCACTTGTGAGTGGGGATTCTCCACTTAACAGTGGGTGTGAATTGAAAGTTACAAAATGTATTTTCCTCCACACTGGCGGTAAACCATCTAGGGGTTACAATGTGTGAATTTAAAACACTAAGTAAATGCAGAAATATAATGGACTGGAACAGTACTACTGTTTACAGTCTTACAACATAAATAATCTGCAAATTACAAGTTTTAATTGATGTATAATCAATGTACATTGAAGAAAGAAGATCTCTCACACTTCCAAACTTTTCAATCACTGAACTCTAAGCCAAAATCTGAACTAATGATGAATCTGATATAAAACTAGCAAACTGAGTTTTCTTACCAGCAAGTAGCCATCAATAATTTGTTCTTAACTTCATCTCCAAATCTCCTGTCTTCTTAAAAAGGACTGCTCAAGAATTAGCATCAAAGATTTCCAAGAAATAATGCATAACTTGGAAAAAATTAAGTCTGATTTGTAAATGCCAACAATTTAGAATGCAGACCAGCAACTTCAAATAACCAAATGGATTATAACTTCTTCAAACTTGCTCCAAAACTTCTACTATGTCTAGAACTGTATCTCTCTTTACAAAATGTGAATGGAAGACCAAGAAATAAGCATGAAAGAGAAATATTCAGATCTGATATTAAACCAGCAAGTTGTAATTAACCAGACCAGCAAGCAATGCACGACTAAAATGATTAAATCTTCCTCAAAACCACGCCTATATACTCCTCAAACATGAACAACTCTCACGAAGGCTAGCCGACCAAAAATCAAGAATATTCCAATGCTAAACACATACCATAGTCCAGCTAGAATTCCAATGCAAGAGAAGAAGAAGGTACGACCCTAGCAGTAGGTACGAGCTTCTCTAGAAAATTCATTTCTCCAAGATAAAATCTGAAATTGCTGAAGAAGGGGCGCCAATAGCATTGAAATGGAATGGGTAAATACCCACAACTAAAATTAAACCACTCAATGAGTTACAATAAAAAACATTCTTCAACCATGTATGAACCAGCAACATAGAATCTGATAAAATCATCTATATCTTCAACAATGAAGCTCCATATGTACTTCTGAATGAAGCACACTCTCGATCAACCATCTAGGGGACCATAGTTTCAGGCCCGAAGAATGGAGTAAATTTGCTAAGCTTTCCCTTGGCCGGATTCTAGATTTCAAACCAGCAGCATAACGATATCATAAACCAATGATGCCCAAATGCTGGAGCAAGGCTTGCTTTTATAATTTTGAAGGTGACTGTTGGCTCTTCAGCTTCCATCCTTTTTTCCCTCCAAAAGGGACGCCTATTTCACCTTTGAAATATTTTTAATTTTTAAAACACTTTATTCCACCTTATTTAGGCGTCCAAACTTCAAGGCACAAAATACTTTTAGAAAATATTAAATATTCACTTCATGAAGCGTCCCCCCTTCATGTCCACCTTTTTAAAACAACTTAAGTTAATGCACTAGGCCAAGGGGTCAACTTGAAATTAAAACATTAATGCCTTGAAATATACTATTGTTCCCAAAAATTACTCATCTAAAGCCAAAACCAGAATCACTCAACTACTCCAACAAAAGAACTCACTGAAGTGCTACCAATTGGACCACTGCCAAAACTAGACTTACTAAAAATAGCCAATGCCAAAAATAGTAAGTTCATCTCAAAACCAACAGAAAGCTGAACTGAGCTGGAAGCAAGACTTATTGAAAGTGGAAACCCTAAATTTGCACATCTAAGTAGCCTACGGATTCCCGGAAATAGGCTAAATCCAAATGAAGAGCGTATGACCAAAACAGGCACATTACAGGGTCATTTTTGTTTGGATCTCTAGTGCAAGAGATCATAATCCTGTTAACAGGTTGTGATGTTATTTGTAATGGTATTCTTTTCTTCAACTATTGGAGGCCCCTCTTCCCTTTGCAAGAAGGTAGGTTGAAAAGGTCTAGTAATGGCTCTAGAATTGTTATTATGATTATTGTTGTTGTTTGTTGATGAGCTTCCTTCCCCATTATTATTCTCAGTGATCTTGGGCAAATTAAAGTTTTGTGTAATTTGGATCAGTTGTGCCATCATATTGGTCAATTGTTGTTGGCCGTAAATAAGGGTATTACATTTTGCATCAGCATTTGCCATATTGCTATTTCCCTTGTTAGCCTCTTCACAAATTGTTCCCTGATTTTTTGTAATCAGAGGTTTCAGAGATTGTGCCTTTCTCTTTTCCCTTTGGTAATATCTATATCCCCTATTGTTGCAACAAATTTTCCAACTCTTTTCCTCAAGCTGGCAAGATTACTAGCTCTGATACGACTATAATGTTCCCAACTAATATTTGTTTTGAAATTTTTGCAAATTTTAGAATGAAATACAATCCCTCATGCTTTCTAATCACCAAGATCCATGTGTGGGAAATTTGAGAGCATATGGTGATTGGGAAAGTAAATTACGAGCAGCAAGCTGCACAGTTCTACAAAATATTTAAATAATTAACCATATCTTGGCAGCATTGCTATCTAGACTTACATTCCAAAGGAAATTTGGTGGTGAGCTGCATAGATGTTACAATATGGATGATAAGCAATGAAATACCCTTTTGTTTTAATTCCAAGAATGATAACAAATAGTTGTCCAACAATTTAGAAAAATGCATTATGTCGAACACTTGGAAAGCAAATTGCAAATTACATAAATATAAAATACTCTGAATATGAAGCAAGGCTCAATTGAGGATGGAGTGGTTGATCTAAAATTGAATCCAATTGTTTATAAGCTACTTAAACAGTAGTTATCTCTGAAAATCAGGAAAATTAAATCCTCTGACATTGTAGCGGCATTGTGGCAACTAATAATTACTTCAATTAATCTTCTCTTATGGTGGCCATAAACCTTGTTTTGATCAACAGCAAAGAGTCTCACTATTCTCCATTAATCACCCTTCTAGAATGGCTTGATTTGTCCATCAATAAATAAAATAGTGTCCAGATATTGTAGCTTAACTATAGCAACTTAAATGCTAAACCCTTGAAAAACTTCAATCAAAATGATATGTAGAAATTAAGCAAACACTTCATAAAACATTATTTAGCTCTAATGCGACCTTTGTATGAAATCACCATAGAGGGATTGTTGAGTTTTCATCCTCAATCAGAAACTTGAGGATTTCCTTCCTCGAGAGAAAAGATGAACATTGTTCAATCTAGGAAGAAGAAATTTATTTTAAAAAATCAATCTTTTTTCATACGCCAAACCCATTTTTTATAGTTTTTTGAGGATTTCTAATATTATTTTTCTTTTTCCACCTTTTCACTCCGAAAAGTATAAAAGCACCCTTTTCAAATATTTTAGACACTTTTATCATTTAATTAGTTAAATCTAAGTCATCCCTTTTTAAAATATAACATTAAGTTACCTTTTTGGATGATCTAAATTAAATTATTAAATAATATTTCCTTTTTACAACATCCCTCTAGCCTATGGAAAAATTAAAGATAGGCTAAGAGTCTATTGTCAGACTATGTCCAAGGAGGCATGACAAGTCATGCCTTATGCTGTGTTTCATTTCCCTAGACGTGGGTCAAATGGGTGCGTGGGGCATTATTCTCATTCTATTGAGGCTTTTTCCTATTTCTGGTCATCTGTGTCAATTCTGGCAGCAACCATGTTCTGGCTGGTGGCTTCTGTTGATTGACAACCATACTTCCTAGGTGCTTGGCGTTCTAATTTTTATATTTTTGCTTCTATAAGAGAGCAATAGGCCTTACATGTTTAGGGAGTCATTGGAGGAGAGAGAATTGGATTTAATGTTGCTGCATAGGCAGAAAATTCCAGATCAGTTTATGAATTCTGGGGATTAGAGTCCAGTTCTAAATTGTTATGTTTTGATCCTATAAATAATTTGTAATCAGACATTTGGATAGTATATTATTGATATTGCCAGCTTGTATTACTCATAGTTGAAAAACTCGCCAAGCCCAAAAAACACGATTTGGCAAAAACTCGACAACTTAAAAATTTGCTTAAATTTCATTAAAAATGCTTTTTTTTTTTGCAAAATTCAATGATAAGATGCATCCAATGAGTCAATAAATGAGTACATAAAAGAAACAAGTTGAGTCTAGTTGTATTTGATTGATTTGAAAGCAAATTGGGTATAAAATGGCATCCTCATGTGGAATGCGTTGATATTGATAGTCTGAAACAAAATGAAAATAGCAAATTGTTTTTGTAAAACTGAAAGTAAATACTACATTAATATATTTTACAAATTTACATCTTCCTCTTCCCATGTCTAGTGAAAACTAGGGGAGAGGTAGAACTAGACAATATTATAGATGAAGACTTGTAGGCAAACTTGGAAACTTGGACTTGGAGAGTACTTAGAAAATCAAATGAATTCAATGGGAGTTTGAGGGCAATGACCTAGCGCTCCTTGTGGGGGTCCAAGGGCAGCACCCCCAATAGAGTCGAGGGGCAGCGCCCAAATTAAGACCTCCAAAACCACACAAGCCTTCATGGTGTACATCAATTTGCATTAACAATTAAACGCAAATTAAGACCATCAAAGCCACACAAACCTTCATGGCACACATCATTTTAATGGCTGTGAAAGTCTGTTTTTTCGACGACTGTGTTTTTTTGTTGGACTCGTTGAAAACTCAGCGAGCCGAAATGGCGAGTAAATGCGGTAAAAACCCGCTGCCCAAAAATACGTGAGAGTTTTGAGAAACTTGCCGAATACCTTGTGAGTTTTTTAACTATGGGACTATTACTTATTGTTGAGTTTCCAGAGTTGACATTGACACTAGTGACTAGGCTATTCCCGAAGCGAGGTAACTAGATATGCGAAAGATGATAGGATTGCAATTGGCTATCCTTGTGCATTGTATTCCTCAATTGCTATTATTTCCTTGTTTGATTTAATCATAGTTGCCGCGAGACTGGTATTGGTACTGATACGGGAGACTGGTACGGGTACCGGTATGACATTTTTTTGAAAATAGGAGACGGGGGTACTTGGAGACGCCATTTTTTTTTTAACATAAAAATTAATAATATATAGAAAATCTGAAAATATAATGACATTGAACTTTCAAAACAATAGCAGTAGTAAAGTTAAGAATAAACATTAACTTTAAATACACAAAATTCAAATCCAAATGTTGTTGTCACATTACATATTCGATTACATATTGAAAATCAGAAATATTGATAGTTCGATTGGTTGATATGCAAACAAAAAACAAAAATCAGAAATCTATCTAATATCTCATATGATCATATCATCTACATCACATCAGTTATCAATATCATCCATGTCAAGGTCCTCAGTTATGAGGCTCTCCAAATACTCATCACTTTCTAACTCAGGTTCCTCTGATGGTAGTAGAACTGGGGGTAAATCAATAAGGCCATCTGGTTCAACCGCTTCATCCACTATGGCTGCAACATCTTCATCAGGTGAAATTTGGTCCCATTTTGCTGAAGGACCCTCATTGTATGTAGGATCTACACGAGAGAGAAGGCGAAGTGAGCTATGAATGTACACCAGGTTCTCTGCTTTCTTTGACCCCAATCGGTTCCTCTTTAGTGAATGAATAAAACCATAAGTACTCCAATTTCTCTCACAAGATGAAGAACTGGCTACTTGTGAGAGTAATCTTATTGCAAATGATTGCAATTCAGGTGTTTCACCTCCATGGTTCCACCACCACTCTATAGGGTCTTTCTTTGCTCGCATATCATACAAAGCTTCCAAGGAAGAAAAGTCACCATGTCCACGTGAAAACTTATTCCATTGAGTCCTTATAACTGATGCTTCCTCACCTCGGCCATATATTTTTTTTATTGCAGCCCAAAACCCCTTCATTACCTCTCTATCCTCATATGGAGCCCTCTTATTGGTCTCTTGTATATTATGCCATTTAGGATTTAAGGCATAGGCAGCACAATGAAGAGGTGTATTAAGTTTGTTCCATCTTCCATGTAACTTTCCTTCTATCAAAGGATATAGTGAAGGATCTTTTGCATCTGTTATTTGCTTAATTCTTTCACACATGGAATCTATTTCTTCATAAATTTCCCCCAAACATGGCTTGTCTGAATCAGCAAATTTGATCACCTCACATATGGGCTGAATAAAGTCCACAACAAATTTAACCTCAGCCCAAAAATTCTCATCAAGGATCATAGCTCTCACCTCAACTGCATCAGTTGATGTAGATTGCCTCCAAGCTGCCCATGCATCACTAACAACCGTGGAACACAAAGCACCTTTCACTTCAAAAAGACGGTGAAGAAGAATAAAATAGGAAGCAAACCTTGTATCAGCTGGTTTGAGAAGCTCCACCTTGGCAAATTTTCGATAAATAGCTTGTGTTTGGTGATGGTTGCATATAAACATTTGAATTTTTCTGCCCTTTTCTATGAGAGCTAAAACCCTTTCAAACTTGCCAATATCTTTGAGTGCATTATTCAATGAATGCACACAACATGGTGTCCAAAATATATGCTTGTATTTCTTTTGCACCAACATCCCTGCTGCTTTACAAACAGGGGCAGCATCTGTAACAATTTGGACTACATTTGATGCCCCTACCTCCTCAATGCCATCACATAGCTGGTTATAAAGATACTCTGCATTTTTTTCATGCCCGAACAATCCAATGCCTTCAAAAAATAAGGCCCTTTGCTACATGTTACCATGATATTAAGTAGTGGACGGTTTCTAGTATCCGTCCACCCATCCATCACAATGCTGCATCCTTCTGAAATCCACACTCTTTTCAATGGTGCAGTTTGTTGCTCTAATCGAATTTTTTCTTTATCAATTAGAGTAGTGTTGTACCCCAAAATTAATTTTTTTTTTACACTTAGACATTTTGAAGAAATGAGTAAAAGTCTTGTCAAATCTGTCAAAAAGGTCAAAATTTGGGTGTGCATGTCTTGCATGAGGGGTCAAAACACAAAATTTTCAATTTCTGATGATCTGGGTCTGCTAAGAACAACTTAACCTACAAAACCCAGATCTCATTTTTTCATCCCTAAAATTTAGGAAAACTGCTATTTTTAGAAATTTCCTAAAAATAGTAACTTTTCTGGGTTTTTCTGTGTTTCTTTCGAAACGGATACTGGCAAAACTTTCTAAAAATAGAAAGTTGGTCCGCCAGGGTCCAAACTGATTTTGATTGGCTCAAAATACATCCATATTAGGCTGGTGCAGTCAGAATCTCAAAATAGTCAATTTTTCCCTTGTGGGTCTATTCTGCTTTTTCAGAAGCATATCTGGAGCTCCGAGGTCATCAATGGAGGTCAGCCGGCTGCTAGGTGTCAGATTCAACGTTCAAAGCATTCAGCAGAAAGTGAGTTGGCAAGCAGTCACGAAGATACGAGGAAGAAAGTGAAAAATGTTGAAAAGTTTCTAACACTGCTAGACTTGGGCGCCCCAGCCAAGAAAGGGCACCCATCTTTTTAGGGCACCAGATGAAGGAATTAGGGTTTACATCTCCAATCAAAATTGTTCAGTTCTTTGCCAGCTCCGCAGTGAGTCCGACGGTGTAGTTAACAGATTATCCAGTCATCCGGGATTTGAAGCTGAACAGGGAGGATCCAAACTGATGTCAGAATGAGGAAAAGTTGAAAATATCAAAATTTGACTAAGTGTTCAGATTTTGGGCGCCCCTGGTGAAGAAGGGCGCCCACTTTTTGAAGGGCCTAATTCAGCCGTTAGGGTTCAAGAATATGTTTGATCTTTTCAGTATCCTGCCAGCTTCGCGATGCCTGTCTTTGTCAGCATGTCTGACTGTTTAACATTCTTCAGATTCAGATCGAAGACGAAGGGACAAAATGAAGGTTTCAGACTCAAAGATGAAAATCAGTAAAAATGGCTAAGTCTGGAGGAAGTGGGCGCCCCTGGTGAAGAAGGGCGCCCAAGTTTTTAGGGGTCCCAACAGATGAATTTGCAGACAAGTGTCTAACGAGATCTCTTCACAATTGATCCAACTTTCCAACGAGATACTCAGCACGCCTATCGAAGGTCGCAGTCGCCAGATATGAAGCACCAAACAGAGGGTCCGACAAGAGCTGAATTTCCAAATTCAGAAGCAAACATGAAAAAGGTAAAAAATAATCTAACTCTGGTAAAAGTGGGCGCCCCCAGCCAAGATAGGCGCCCAAACTTTTGAGGGGTCAAAATCCACTTTTGACAAAATCTCTCCCAGAAGACCCCTCCTGATTCTTCGTCAGCTTCGCAATGAGCACAACCATCAGTCAATCCGACGCCTAGAACTCCAGATCTGATGAGATCATCTGAAGAAGATTAAAGGTGATGAAAATGAAAATAATTCTAAGTCTGGTAAACATGGGCGCCCCTGGTGAAGAAGGGCGCCCAAACTTTGGAGCTCTAAGATGATGGAATTCACCAACGCAGTCTCCAAGATCATCTCGTTGATTTCAGCTAAGCTATCTAGTGAGCTTGTCAGCCAGTCAATCGGATCAGCATAGCTCCCAGAATCAGGATTTCATCAGAAGATTAAAGGGAAAAGGAAGAACTTGAAAATCATAAAAATGGCTAACACTGTGAAAGTTCAGAGCCCCTGGAGGAAATGGGCTCCCATGAATTTGAAGGTCGAAACGAAGTTTTTAGCCAAAAGTGTCTCCAAGGTGATTTTCTCAGAATCAGTCTGGCTCCGTGATGAATCTTTCAGCTCGCCTGTCGGATCAATCTAGAAGCCGGAGATCAAGGTCAAACCAAGGGTCAAAATGGAAGAAAAGTTGAAAATGCCAAAATTTTTGCTAACACTGGGTAAAGTGGGCGCCCCTGGTGAAGAAGGGTGCCCAACTTCACATGCCTTAGAAAATTTTCATAGATTTTCAAAATTTTCAAGATTGCAAGAGAAGAAAGAGGCGTCCAAGTTCAATGAAGCTGAGATTTAGGGTTTTGGAGATAAAAGAAAAAGAAAGCAAAGCAAAAACAAAACCCTAAGTCTATTTAACATCTTTCTTTTATGTTATTTTCATTATTTTTGCAGGTAGCCTTCAAGGGAGAAAGTTGGAGCAGCAAGTTTGAAGAAATTTTTCAAGATTCAAGAACATAGCTTGCTGGTTTTTCATCATATTTTTCAGACCAGCAACATAAACCCTTGCTTTTTCAAGCTTTTTCATCCAGAAGATCAAACTTTTCAAGAAGAAGACCAAGGCATTCCATTTTTCAATCATCTGGGTCTTTTCTCTTCAATCTTCTGAAGGAAATTTTCAAGAACTTCATCAAGTTGCAGCAGCTGCTTTTATTTTGCATGTCAATGAAATCCTCATGCATTCAGTTTTCAACCATCTGGGTCCTCTCAAATCAGTCTTCTGAAGAAAACCCATATCACAGCTTTTTTTCAAGAAAATTTTAAAACCTAGGGTTGGCTGCTTTTTCGATCAGCCATCAGTGTTTTTCAAATCTGATCAACTGGGTCCATTTCTAATTGTATTGAACAAAACCAAAACTTTTTAGAGAGAAATTGAAGAAATTAGGGTTTGTTGCTTTTTTCAAAATTCAAGATTTTCAAAAACGGACGATCTGGGTTGTCTTGCGACGAAGTTCTGAGCAAAACCCATATCTTAGAAAAATTCCAAAAATTTGTCCGTTTGAAGACGAAAAATCAGCATTCTAAAAATAGAAAGTTGCTCAAGACTTGTCTGAACATAGGCGAGTTTACAGTCATTCTTCAAGGTTTTCAATATGGAGTACACTCCCCTCGAGTTTAAGACCAAATCAGCACTATGTTAAAACTTCATCATCTCAGCTGAAGAACGAGAGAAGGTGTCATATGAGAAAGAGGAAAGGTATCGGAAAAGAGTGTTGCAATACTCTTCTGATGGAAATCAAGAGAGGTGTCAGAAGCATAAAGTTGCAGAGCCGCCAAGTTATCAATTAGTGAGTCATCTTTTTGGGCAGCGATGTTTTGCAAGAATAGAACTCATAAAGCAACTGAAGAAGTGAAAGAAGGCGAAGAGATCTTGGAGAATCAGAATATTGCCTTAGTTGGCATAGATGCACCGAACCGGGACACAATTTCCAATTTCCTAGCGGATGTGATCGAGCTTTAAAGCAGCTTTCTTCTAGAAGCTTTCTTTCTATTCTTGGAACGATTCTTATCCATTCATTGAGGATAGAAAGAAGATAAGATGTAATAGTTGGCGTTTCCCGCTTTTTCTGCTTTCTAGGGTTTTGGATGTTATCTTCTTTCTAGATTTAGTAATAAAGCTTGCTTGCTGAGCAAGCCCTAGATTGCGAAAGCAAGGAGATTTTAGGGTTCCCTACTCCTTTGCTTGTCTATAAATAAGAGCCTTTGCTCATTAGTTTCTTTAGCGGTTATTGTGTTAGCAAATTGCGAGCCTGAATTGCAACAAGTTGTTATTTAGTTTCAGTTCACTTTGTGTTGGAGCCATGCTAGTGATAACAAAATGCTGAGCCTATTTTGCCTTCTATTTGTTATTCAAGTGTCGTTCAATTGTGTTGTGATAGCAAATTGTTGAACCTCTTTAGCCAACAAGGAGTTAGTGTGATTGTTGTTTCTACTATGTAAGAATAAGATTGCAAGCCTCTTTAGCTGCAATTTCTTATTCCAGGCATGTTAGAAGTGAGTTTTGTTCGAGAAGTTTGAGTAATAAAATCATGAGCCTCCTTTGCCTTGATATAAAATATCTGATTTCCGTTATTGGTGTTTTACTTTTATGATCTTGATTTCAACTTACATTGAAGTGTGTAGATGTTCGTTGAGAAAGAGTTTATCGAAGTATTTTGTCAGAAAATCTACCTTGTTCATTTCTAGTTTCTCTTGCTTTGCTTATTACTTGAGAAGTTAGAAACGTCTTTAGTTTAAGTTAGTCGTAGTTGAAGTTCTTAAATCAGAAAATCTCAGCTGCGGCGTTTGTGTTTTATAAACCTTGTGCTCTAAGCTGATAAAAAAGATAGGCAACTTAGTTTTAGTTTACTTTCTTGAATACCATCAGCAAGAGGGAGCTTCCCCTCCTAATTTGAAGAGCAGTTTATCTGTGCATAGCTGTCCGTTTCAAATACGCATTCCAGAGGTGCGAATTTAAACGCCAACAAATAGTGCGAAGCTTTTCATACATAGGTGGTCTATATCCAGCTGGTGCATTGTTGATTGCTTGGACCATCTCTGTATAGAAAGGTGATCGAGCAACATTAAATTCCATTGGCATAAAAGAAGCGTGCAATTGCTGCATCAACCGCTTCTCGACCTTGCACATCAAATAATCTGCCAATGGGGTTTGAGTTGCCAATGTGTGGCCTCTTGTGAGAACTCTCTACTGCTACATTTCTTGAAGACACATCCACCTCTGTCTCTCTATTGATATTCTGATTTTGATTTGCAGCAGTGTTTGTTGAAGCGTGAGAGCTCATATTAGGAACTTTACCATTAGCCCTTTCTTCATCCCTCACAGCATCATATCGTTCCTCCTCATTTGTACAAGGATCAACACCTTTTCCAGGTATGTGAAGGAAATGAGCTCTCACCCTTGTGTAAGTACCTTGCCATGACATTGGGCATAATTTGCATGAAATCGTGGCTGTTCCACCTGAACCTTTCTGCCCCTTAACACGGTCAACATACTTCCACAACGGATACAAGCCTTGTTTGTTTCCCCCACTCGACATTCTTGATTTAATGATTCAAATTCTACAAAAAAAAACAAAATGAATCAGGATTAGGCAAAGTATATACTCTGTAATTTTACATCTTTATTTTACAATTTACTGTTATTTTAATTTACACCACTTTACAATCAGATTGACAGATCCTTAATGCATGAACTGACTCTACCTGAGATCTATTAGCATTTTTAAATTTTAATATATAAATAATAAAATCCTAGGTTTAGTAATAAATATTAAATTAATAAATAATAAAATAAAATTATAAATGTTATTGCTCAGCTGTAGATGAAATCGAACAGTGTTACACAGTTACAGTCATCATAGAAGTAAGAAGATGGACTGACCAGTGATACGAAAATTTCAAAATCAATAAAAATGTCTGTGAATAATATATTGAATGGCAATGCTAATAAAATAAATTTATAAATTATAATATACAAATTACAATTAATATTATTAATTTTATAATTTTATGAATTTAATAATTTTAAATTTATTGGTGATACTGATCACTGATCGACATTAGTCATCACCATTCAGTGATTCATTTCGTATCTCCATAAGGGCATTGCCCCTGTTAAAATTGCGGAATACTATTGAGAGTATTTCGCGATTTTAATAGGGGCAATGCCCTTGTGGAGATGCGTATTAGTCATCAGACTATTAGTCTGCTATTGGAGACCGAGATTAGAGATATGTTACCATATAACAGATGAGATAACGTATTAAGTTTTAACTATTAATTTATAAAATAAAAAAAACGCAAATGGAACCTGGGTATTTGTCGTCGGCTCGTCGCGCCCTTTCTCAGTCACCTGATAAATTTCCGTCGCCAGTGCCTGTCGTCGCCAGTGCCGTCGAACTCGTTTTTGCATAAATATTTTTAAAAATAATGAACTTTCTCATTCTGTGCTTTTAGACGCCCAATTTTTGACGGGAGACGCAGGAGACCTGACGGGAGACGCGATTTTTAGGGTTTGGAGACGTGGGAGACGACGGGAGACGTTTTGAAAGTCTCCAAACTCGAAATGGGGTCTCCGGGTTCTGGTGCGGTGTCAGAGACGCGTCTCAGAGGGGGGGAGACGCGTCTCCCGGCAACACTGGATTTAATGTTTGGGCTGTGCAATTTGATGAGCACACAGTTATACTGAGAGGAGGGGTGAATCAATATAACCTATCTTTTCCTTTTCAACACTTATTCAATCACAACAATAACACATATGCAAGATCTAACAATTAAGAACATAGGAAGAATGCACAATTTATGTGGAAACCCTAGTGGGAGAAAGCCACAACAAGTCTTTTACAAGTCTTTTTTTGTAGGCACCAACCCATTGGAGACACTAATCCCCATAACTGAGCACCAACTCAGCAAGAGACACCATTCTCTTTTAATGAGAGGCACCAACTTCCCGATCTTCTTAGTTAGGAGGTACCAACCTCTGAACAAACAAAATGATAAATATTTGAAACTCCTTAGATCCGCTCTATGTCACCTTCATAAATCTGCTCACTACTTCATAAAAAATCTGCCTTTGGAATCTCCTAAAAATCCTTAATAAATTATGCCACAGAGCTTTTATGAATCTGCTCATATGTCTCTTAAAAATTCTGCTCATATGCTTTCAAATATTCTGTACTTGTATGCTTTTTAAAGTTGCTCCTATATGAATGATATTCAATAATTGCTTGCTTTCAAAATAGACTCCACAGACTCTTCAAAAACCTTCACCAAATGGGGCGGCTTCATGAAGCAACATGTCATATACTAACGGATGCAACTTCTCATTTTAAATGCACCTCTTCACCTCTATCTTGGATGCTCCAATAGGGGTCGGCACCATAATGAGGGGGTCAGCCTCATTAAGGAATTGATTTATTTATTTTTTATTTTAACCCATACAAACTTGGGCATCACATTTAGAGGGGTTGGCCCTTCATGGAAATGATTTAATTTAATTTTTTGCAACATAATAAGGGCGCTAACACAAGGATGTCGGCCAGCATTACCTTTGACATCAATGACAACATTTTTACAACAGTATTAGTTTCCTTTTACTGGGTACTTGATCCTTGTGACTGCATAGCTAATAGTCTTCCATTATCTAACCATGGTTGTTATTCTTTTGGTCTGCACCACTTCCTATAGGTCATTTGTTGTTATTTGACCATTAACTACACTTGTTTTTGGAAAAATATCCACATGGCATATGCCGACTGCTATTTTTTAGGTTATATAATCCTGTGTAACTAGTTCTCTAGTGGTTGCTTGTAATAGAACTTTCTTTCAATAAATAATAACTGTGTTATATACTGTTCTTTGTTATATATTTAAGGCAATCCAGAAATAATAACGTGATAGTTATTAGGAACTTGATACCCATGTGGGGTCTCTTTGGAATCCTTGGAAGTTTCTTCATGCTTTTCATTTTGCTTAGTGTCTAATCCTCTCTGTGTAATAATTTGCAATGAAACATATTTTGAAGGCTGTTTGGCCTAAGGTGTTGGAGGCATTACACCAATTCCTTTTCTTTATGTTGAAGGTTACAATGTGCACACAATTGATAAGGCATAATTTGGCCCTTTTTTTCCCTTCTACACTGAGATGGTTTATTCTGCAGGGTAATGCAATACTATCAAAGCGTCTACTTAAGAAAGAGTTGGAAGCTTCCACGGTTTTGAACATGTCCCCTGCAGAACTGAAGGTAGTGAAATTTTGTTTCTGTTAAGCATTTGTAACTTTTCTGCTAAGGTTCAATCCATTTTGAAATAGACTGATGAAACTAAATCGCCATGATTGCAATTGTGAGAATTGTGTATGCACACACATTTTTTTAAAAATAATTCTAAGATCGAGTTTTAAGGCATTGGAATAAAGTAATAACTAATTTATATGTGCTTCAAAATTCTTGCAAATAAGAGATTTTATTATTCACTCATAATTTCTGTGTATCAAATAAATTAGTTTCTATGTATCAAATATATTTTGAAATTTCATTTGCAAATCTTACATATCAACTAAAGCAAGGTGAAAAAAATCTCGACTTTACTTAATTCAGTCAATATTGAGAAAATGGGATTTGTATGAGTTACAAGACTCTTTTGACCAGTTTAACTAGACATAATGCCAGTTATCTTTATAAAAATCTCAAGAGTGATGAGAATGTCCTTAAATTACTAGGTCACACTAGAAGATGTCATGTTTTTGTGAATTTAAGGCTCACAAGAAGCAGTTAGGAAGACAGTGTAGAGGATGTGATGTCAATGTCCCCATCAGACACTCATCGTTGCTGCTATTTGAATTTCTTATGATGGATTTGTCAGTTGAATCAAGCTATTGACTTGCTTTATTTGTATGAAAAAACTTCAAGCAGCAGTATTTAGCACCTATCGTTGATATATTTTCTGTAGATGCCACATTCAAGGAATGATGATAGTTAGATTCTTTGTCTTATTATGCCTTGTATTTTAGAGATTCTATTGATCTTGAGAACCTCATGTAACAAAGCTATTTATAACTTTTGTGTAACATTTCAGTAGAGGATTTTACTTAAATATGGTTTATTCCATTTGATGTTATATATGGATCCTTTTATAAAGGTTAACATGTAGAGGTTATGAAGGTTAAAATGTAGAGGTTGTAGGTTGCATGCTGGTTGAATAAGGCTGATATTGGTCCATGAAGAAATAATAGTTGCATACACTTTTGTCATGTCTCATTTCCAGTCAATCTAAGTATGTTCATATTAGGTTTTTACATGTGTCTTCCTTGTTTCCATTTGTTGTGTGTTTTCCCTTCCCAAGTATGTTTTTTCTTCCAACACTACTCTTCCCTTCTTCCTATTGGACTTTCGGGCTTTCCCTTACTGGCATGGCCATTGCTTGATCCTCGACGACTTGCCCTTTAGTTTTAGACTTGTGCTATGGCCAATATGTGATCTGCGATATTTCTGCCTATGTTTTCATCCCCCTTCCAACTTCTCCGCACGTTTTGTATTGTTTCTAGTAGTATATTTTTGGCTTTATTACTTTTAAAGTGGAATCTTTCTTGCCCTTGATCACTTCAAATTTGAAGTTGTGGGTGTACATGGTAGCTAACATGCTATGTTTGTGGAGGATATAAAAGTGCAAATGTTTTCATTTGGGATCATCGTCTACAGTTAACCAATTTTCTTTTAGATTCCGTTTTGAGCAGTTGTGTTTGAGTATGGGAAGCCTAGGATGAAAGCCCCTGTGATTTTGGAGGATGATCTCATGTAGACTTTGTATTTGAGCTTCATTGGATGTGGACTCCATCTACATTGTATTGATCTGATTTGCCATTTTTGTTGGTATGAATCACTCTTGTAGTTACTACTTAAATTGCAAAACCATTTAAATATAATAGTCATTATTGTAATAAGAAAGAGATTGAGATTTACACCTATTATTTGTTGTTCATTATAATAAGAAGATTGGGAGTTTTTTTGGTCATTTGTTGTTTGAAACGTAATGACATTGCTAATGCATAAATGGTAGTTTTAATCTGAGTTGTTTAAGATTTGATTGAATACTAGGGCTGATAGTGTTCTTATCCAAATAATAGGTGGTTGTGGAAGGTTAAGAAGTGGATTTGCATTATTGTTTGGGTTCGGGATATTATAGTGGTATTAGAGCCTAGTGATCTAGCCAACCCGTGTATTTATAGTCAATTTTGCATGAGGAAGATTAGGAAACAAAGTCGATCTCTAGAGAGTTGTTGTAATTGTAATCGAATCTTATCAGATTATATCCTAAAAGAACCTATGGAAATTCTAAGTTTGAAGTTCTGTTCTAGAATTCTAAGTCAGATTTGTTTCTTTTGTATCAAATGTGCTGATTGCAGAACATTTATCGATTTCAATGTCTTGCAAGAAAGGGAATGAAGTCCCATTTATATGAGGGAGACACGCCTCAAGGAGAGACGCGTCTCATGAGAGGACTTGTCTCCACAAAGTGAAGACACGTCCGCTCATGGGACGTGTCCCTTGAGCGCGCGGGCTCCTTAACAACCGAAGCCATTCGGTGTTAACATAGACTAATATGTGAGTTTTCAACAATCATCTAATATGAATTTGATTTATCCATTTTCAAATTTTGATCATCTGAAATTCGAATAACTTATTTGATATTTTATATTTTAAGAACAATTTTGGTTAAATATAAATGATGATGATGCATGAATGCAATCATCATTTATATCTGACCGAAGCTATCTTAAATCAACACTCCCTCTTAGCTAGGGAAGATATTCCAAATCAAATAAGTGGAGATATCACCTTCACACGTGATATCAAGATATGATATGTTTTCATAAGATTGTCAAGTCACATGACATTCTTCATAATCACATCTTCATTATGGTATGTGCACTGACATCAAGTCACATGATGTCTACCATAATAATTCATGGTATATCCACAGATGTATATGGTTATCCACCATGATTATCTCTTAAGGATCACAATGATCTTCAAATGACATCAAGTCCATGATATCCATCAAAGTGTCCAAGAGATACTATCATGACATGTCCATAGATATCAAGTCACATGATATCTATCATGATAGTTCAACTCAACACTGTAGAGTCATCACTTTACAATGTCACATACAAGTGTTCACTATTAGAAAGATCGTCACCTTTCAATAATGTACACAGGGGGAGCGGGCCCATAAGGTCATGGAGTCACACACATGACAAAAGAGTTTACACATAAAACATCATTAAATATATTAGTACAACTTCTAAACAATTTTGAATTTTAAACATAATATCAAATTACATTTCAATCATACTAAGCTTCTTCCTGAAGTGTTCAACCTTGATTCGGGAGAGAGGTTTGGTGAGAATTTCTGCTGTTTGATCATTTGTACTAATATGCTCCAATTGGATCACATTCTTTTCTACCATGTCTCTTACATAATGGTTGGGGATCTCAATGTCCTTAGATCTATCATGGAATACTGGATTTACAGAGAGTTTGATGCAACTCTAATTATCACAATGAATGATAGTAGGATTCAAGGGCTCACCAAAGAGTCTCACAAGCAATTTCCGGAGCCATATTGCTTCTCTTGCCCCCATAGAGGCTGCAATGTATTCAGCTTCTGTCTAGCTTTGAGCTACGAAAGACTGTTTTCTGCAGATCCAAGAGATCATAGCCGATCCCAAACTGAAGCAACATCCTGATGTACTTTTCCGATGGTTACACTTCCAGCCCAATCTGAATCAGAGTATCCATGTAGATCTAGTTGATTATTTTTGTAAAGAAGACCATATCCAATAGTGCCTTGAAGATATCTCAATATAGGTTTCACAGCCATAAGGTGAATTTCCTTTGGCTCACACATGAACTGGCTTAGAGCATTCACTGCATAGCAAATATTAGGTCTGGTGTTAACCAGGTACATCAATGATCCAATCATTTGTCTATATAGAGTGGTATTTGCACACTTAGATTCTGCTGCTGCTTCTTTTAGTTTGTGAAGGTTGGTTTCCATAGGTGTAGACATGGGTCTACAATCCAACATTCCAAATCTCTTCAAAATATCAATAGTATACTTCCCTTGGTTTAGTATGATGCCATCTGATTTCTGCCATACTTCTAAACCTAGGAAGTAGTGTAAGATGCCCAAGTCTTTCATGTCAAACTCTGAAGTTAGATCCTTCTTTCCTTGAGCAATGAGGTGATCTTCTTCTGTTATCAGCAGGTCATCAACATATAAAATAATTATTAACATATCACCTTTGATTACCTTAAAGTAAAGATTTGGGTCTGCCTCATTGTTGGAGAATCCTAGTCCCAAGAGGTAGCTGTCAATTCTTTCATACCAGGCCCTGGGTGCCTGTTTAAGTCCATAGAGTGCTTTCTTTAGTCTGCATACATGTGAGTCAGGTTTATGTATCACAAAACCCTCAGGCTGTTCTAGATAGACTTCCTCTTCAATGGTTCTATTTAGAAAGGAAGTTTTAACATCCATTTGATGAATCTTCTAGCCTTTAGTTGCTGCAATGGCTATCATTGCTCTCATAGATGTGTAACGGGCAACATGTGCAAATGTTTCTTCATAATCAATGCCTTCCTTATGTGAAAAACCTCTTGCCACAAAACGTGCCTTATGTTTTTCTATACTGCCATCAGCAACATGTTTGATTTTGAAGAGCCATTTAGAAGAGACAACGGATTTCTCTTTTGGTCTAGGCACAATATCCCATACATCATTCTTTAGAATGGACTGATACTCTTCCCTCATAGCGTCCTTCCATACTTGATGTCAGAAGGCTTCTGAAACACTGGTGGGTTCTGAATTTATGATGTCATTCATTAGAGCAACATAGCTTGAGAACTGTTTGGGTCTTTTACTCTCCCTAAATGTTCCTTGGGTGCTGCATGATTCTTAGCTTCTTTGATCATCTTTCTAGCCCAAAGTGGCCTCTTCTTGCTGTTATCATTTGCATTCTCATCTGAAGTAGATTGAAGTTCATTTGGCATTTCCTCGGGATACTCCCTCTGAATCTCAGGAGTAGGTTCCACTTCTAATACCCTAGGGGAATAATTTTCTATCTCACTAGAACTTCTTGCCCTTTTGAATGCAATGTCTTCTTCAAAGATGACATCTCTGCTCAATTCAATTTGATTTTGCCCGGGTATGAATATCCTGTAGGCCTTGGAGGTTTCACTATATCCCATAAATATCCCTTTCTTTCCGGAAGGTTCTAGTTTGAATCTCTTCTCCTTGGGCACATGAATATAGACGGGGCAACCAAAAATCCTAAAGTGACTAATATCAGGTTTTAGACCAGTAAATGCTTCTTCAGGAGTTTTGTTATCTAGGTGAGAATGAGGACATCTATTTTGGATGAAGACAGCAGTTCTAGAGGCTTCTGCCCAGAATGAGGTTTCAATGTTCTAGTCAAGCAACATTGCTTTTGCAGCTTCTACAATGGTTCTATTTTTCCTTTCAGCAACCCCATTTTGTTGAGGGTTGTAGGCTACTGTAAACTCCCTCTTAATCCCAGCATTCATGCAGAATTCCTTAAAGATTTCAGAGGTGTATTCTTTCCCATTGTCTGTCCTTAAGATTTTTATTTTCTTCCCAGAGAAGTTTTTGATAAGAGCTTTGAACTCCTTGAACCTTTTAAGGATTTCTATTGACTCTTTACACTTAAGAAAGTAAATCCATGTCTTCCTAGAGAAGTCATCTATAGATATGAAATAGTATAGGAAGCTTGCCTTGGAGGGTACAGACATGGGTCCACATAAATCAGAGTGAACCAATTCTAATACATTTTGGGTTTTGCTCAAGCTATTGTGAAAGGATCCCTTTGTATTCTTTCCTAGGGCACAACCTTTACAAGTTCCTTCATGAGTAGGTTTTAACTTAGGTAATCCTGTTACAAGTTTTTCTACGGAAGGTAGGGCACGGAAATGAAGGTGTCCTAATCTTCTATGCCAAATCTCATTTGAATCAGAAGTATCAAGGGTAAGGGCTTGCTTGACTTCAGTGCATAGTTTATAAAGATAACCTTGTCTTACACCTATGTTTAGAGCTTTCTTTATAGTTGAGTTCTTAGGCCATGCTAGAACTTTCCCATCCATAAAGGTAACCCTATATCCATTGTCTTCAATAGCAGAGATGGATATTAGATTCCTCTTTATTCCAGGTACGAATAAAACTCTAGTGAGTTGAAGGGAGAGACCAGATTTCAATGTGATGGAACAAGTTCCAACCCCTTTTACTTGATGTGTAGAATCATCCCCAATTGTTACTTCTTCATTAGACTCTTTAGTCATAGTGTCTAACTGTTCTCTAAACCTTGTGATGTGCCTTGAAGAACCACTATCAATCACCCAGTTGTTGATATTGTTAGATACTTCACTTGATAAGGCTGAATAGAATACAAATTTCTCAAAATCATTGTCTGAATTTGGGTTTCCTACTTTAGCAAATGATGCTTGTTTTGATTTGTTAGGGCACTTCATTGCATAGTGCCCATATTGATCACATCTAAAACATTGTACTTGAGAGATGTCTTTCCTCCTTTTGAATGATCCTTTTCCATGTGAATTTCTCTCTCTTAGATGATCCTTTCGCGTAAGATTTTTTCTTACCCCTTTTATTAGATGATGTGTTGAGCACTTGAATGTCCTCATCTATAGATTTTTGTTTGTTTTCTTTTGTTGAGAGTCTTGTTTCCTCTTGAAGGCAGTCTGTTATTAGCTTATCAAAGTTGGGGAGTTCAGATCTTGCACTTATTCCTTGAACAAATGGCTCCCATGAGTTTGGTAGGCCTCCTAGTGCAATTAGTGTTAACTCTTTGCTATCAATTTGATATCCAGTTGTAGATAATTGATCCCTTAGTTCAATGATCCTCATGAAGTATGCATTAATAGTTTCTCCTTTATTTATTTGGATATTGTTGATTTGTCTCTTTAATGCAAGAGTCCTATTGGTGTTGTTTATCTCATAGGTGGTCTCAAGGGATTTGAACATTAGATATGCAGTTTCATGTTTTACTAGAATAAGTACTATGTGGTCCCTAACTGCATCTACTAAGATTTTCATGGCCTTTTCATTATTCTCAATCCATTGAGTTTTCTCAGGATCATTCTTTGGTTCCCTCTTGTTTTCTCTCACAAATGAGTCTAACTTGTTTTCTTTGAGAATCATCATGATTCTGAATTGCCATGAGGTGAAGTTGTTTGCTCCCTCAAGACGATCTTCAAATCTGATCACACTTGACATTATGAAGAATGAGATGTGAATTCGATTTTTCAAAAAATACGAATTTTTCCTAAGTAAT
This sequence comes from Sequoia sempervirens, assembly GCA_007258455.2. Taxonomy (NCBI): domain Eukaryota; kingdom Viridiplantae; phylum Streptophyta; class Pinopsida; order Cupressales; family Cupressaceae; genus Sequoia; species Sequoia sempervirens. Next base: position 224,288,368 of record VDFB02193867.1, read on the forward strand.
CTGATATCTAGATTTGATTTGGATTCACTCAACTTGGCTTTGATACCATGTAATTGTAATCGAATCTTATCAGATTGTATCCTAAAAGAACCTATGGAAATTCTAAGTTTGAAATTCTGTTCTAGAATTCTAAGTCAGATTTGTTTCTTTTGTATCAAATGTGTTGATTGTAGAACATTTATCGATTTCAATGTTTTGCAAGAAAGGGAATGAAGTCCCATTTATATGAGGGAGACACGCCTCAAGGAGAGACGCGTCTCATGAGAGGACGTGTCTCCATCCGCTCATGGGATGTGTCCCTTGAGCGCGCGGGCTTCCTTAACAACTGAAGCCATTCGGTGTTAACATAGACTAATATGTGAGTTGTCAACAATCATCTAATATGAATTCGATTTATCCATTTTCAAATTTTGATCATCATCTGAAATTCGAATAACTTATTTGATGTTTTATATTTTAAGAACAGTTTGGTTAAATATAAATGATGATGATGCATGAATGCAATCATCATTTATATCTGACCGAAGCTATCTTAAATCAACAGTTGTGATGTCCCCTTCTAGTTAGACACCTATACATCAATGGATTAGCCTATTATGTTGACCCTCGTAGGCTAATGATTCTGGATAGAGGGTCACTTGTGATGGTCATCGGGTTGTCCGTCAGCAATGTTGATCTCCGGAGTTTAGTGACAGGGTAAATTGTGGTGTTTGGCTTGTTGAAGGTGATTAGTAATGTTATTATCTCCCATTTCACACTTTTGCCGAGGGGACCATGTGTCTTTTAATTGGAGGGGGTCACTTTATTATTATTGGACACTATTCACTTATAAAGTGAAAATGACATAACTTAAAGTGAATAGTGTTCACTTTAATGAATAGTGTTTTCAATGTTAAAGCATAAATCTCATGAGGAGAAGTTCGACCCATTCAAGCATTGAGTTATTTTCTTCATTTGGTATGTGAGTTTGGCTTTGGAGGAAGAGGGAGACTAGGGTTTCCTGATTTCTGCAGTTTGTGAGCCTGGGTTGGTTTGGTTTTTCGTATTTGAGTTGCTTGAGGGTGTGAAATACCACCTTAAGGTTGCTGGTCTGAAGTTGAATGCAAATTTTGGTGACATTAGGAGCTGTTTGCAAGTTATTCGAGCTAATTTCTGAGTGGTTGTTGGCTGCCATAGACTCCATTTTCATTTGCACAAGAGCTGCTTGCATTTTGGAGAGTTTTTGGACTATTTTGAAGAGCTACAGCCAACCGTCCCTCTCTTGAGGGTTTAATCAGCAAAGGAAAACAAAATGCCTCTTCTAAGAGGCTGCTATCTTTCCAAAAGGGGGCGCCCTAGTCCAAGGAAGCAGCCCATACTGAATTTGGGTGGGAGAAGTTTGGCTTTCAAGAGAAGTGTGCATTTCATTGGGGTTTGGTACTGTAGCAAGTTACTATTCACAAAGTTGTATGGTTGTAAGTTAACATATGGTATAAGATATATCCAGTTTTAAATCTGATGTAAGTTATCTATTGTATGTATCCTATCATGTAATGAAGAAATCATATTTGACTTCTAAATTGAGCAATTTACTCAAGGTTATCTCTATAGTTTAGTTATTTGAAGTTTCAATGGTATGTAAATGCTTGTTGGTACCTTTTTAACATTATTGGCAAATGAACTCAAAAACATAAAGGGAAGAAGTACAAACCCAAACAAAAATAAGATCTACAAAACTCAGTGAAAAACAAATCAGCTGAGTGGTGGAACACTACAGTGGTATCAGAGCTTTGATCCTGCCATCCTGGAGGGTTAGAGTTTCACATGAGAGGTCATTATAGGTACTACATTTGCAGAAGGGCGGAGCAAGTAGACAATTGGCAAGAGGATAACCCGTTTGAAGATATACCGGTAGTAGAAATGGGTGACAGGGAAGAAGAAGGTCCACCAAGTAATGAAAGAAGAAATGTGGAAAACAATGAGGATAGAGATGTTAGAGAGATTTTTGAGCGGATGACTCAAGTTTTTGAATGTTTTACAACAACAATGTAGCAGTTTGTCCCGCAGATACAATAGAACAAGGTTGTAGAGGATAACAGGGGTGTGGTTGGGACACCTAGGGCACATCGTGCTCCTTCACGAATTGCAGATAGACCTACACGTCCTACCGTTTTGAGGGATGAATCAGAAGAGGGTAATGCAGAAGAAGAGGGAGAGGAAATGTTTGCAGATACTCTCAGGGCAGCTAATGAGGAATGAGAATTGTTAACACCACAGGTTAGGGAACACATGAGCTTTGATAGATTCGTAAGTCAGAGGAGAGAGCACTACAAATCAAGGCAAGATAGGAGGCCTCAAAATCAAAACAGAGACCTGAAACATGCCACTAGCAAACTCACGTTGCCTACATTCGATGGTAGTGGTAAGACCGCAACTTAGGCGTGGGTTCACAAACTAGATACGTTCTTGACTCTTTGACCTATGGTAGAGGAGGACGCAATTAATTATACCACCTTACACTTGGAGGGAGTAGCTCATGCTTGGTGGTATTATGGGATGGTTACGTTGCAGCATAACCTCATCACCTCTTACCAGGAGTTCATTGATAGGTTGATTGAACGCTTTGATAAGAAAGATCCGGAAACATATTTCAGAGACCTAGCTCAACTCAAGCAAGTTGGGGTTTGGAGGGATACATAGGTGATTTTTCAGCGGTTGTCAGTTATGGTTCCCAACATATCCGAAAGAAGATTGGTGGTGTTATTTATCAAAGGTCTTTTGGAACCGTTGAGAGGTTGGATCAAAGTTTTTGATCCCTCGACCCTACAGGAGGCTATGAAAAAAGCGAGAAGCATGGAACTTGCAGCCCCACAAAGCAAGTTCTCATCTAAAGCATCCTCTTCATATAGGGACGGCAAATCATTCTCCAAGATGTAATGAGCCTTGCTCAAATCTGACTTTAAAATACTTCCGTTTCTGATTTGCAATTTCGTCAAACACTTTGTATGCAATGTGTAAGGTGGCTGATATGTTATTTTCAGTTTGTTGTTGCTTGAGAGGAACGAAATATCATGTGATAAATGCTTGAATAAATGATTCTATAATGACTTTACTCAAATGAAGATGCAATATGAACTTTTTGCTTTTCAAATGCAATAACATGAGAAACTAGGAATGCATTGTGCAACTACAGCAAGTAGACATTATGTCAAACAGTTGCCATGCATACTATAAATGTTAACTTCAAATGCAAATAACTAAATCTCAGACCAGCAACTATTCTCCCTTTATTTGCTATCAAATGGAGCCTTACATTATTCTTCACAAATTGCCAAGACTCTTGGCATCAAACATATGACTTTCCAATGATATTTTCTGAGTACAGTCACAGCTCTAACATGAAATCTAAGTATGCAATGTATGCTAAGAATGACTCAAAAAGAACCTGGGAATGAAGTCCTCCTAGTGCCACAATGAAGAAGGAAGCAATGTCATGTCATAGAAGGTCTTCAAGTGCCCAAGTCGAAGCTCCCAGGCTGCCGCCCCTGTTCTGAAGTAAATGGATTTTATTAAATAATTCCCAGCTCCTTTGGCCTCCAAAATGCACTAAGAACAATCGCCCAGCCTTCCTATGAGGTGCACCCTTGGTATGATGCAAGGTCGATGCCAAATGAGAAAGGTATGAACAAAAACGTGGCTCTCTTCACAAGATAATGGTGACTGATAAAAATTCACAAATGCCTTCAATTTGCCCTCAAGAGCACAACGAATCTCAAACCATCCCTTCACAATGATGCTCCACCATCCAAAGATGAAATCAATGCTAAACAATGCCTTTAATGATAAAGTCGATGGATATGGTAAAATCTGAAGACAAAATCTGAATTTGCAAATAACTCTAATCTGCCTTTTCCTCTAATCAAATTACATCCAAAATTGGCCAAAGGCCACAAATTTTGCCTATTGAAGTGACTGAAGTATCACCTCCAAATCTGCAACTGTTCAGGAGATATCTCACTCCCTCAATTATGCTATCTATGGGAGTTATCGTTCCCAAAGACACTCAACTGCAAAGCCCTAGCTCCACAATGCTCATCAAAAACAACAAACAACAAATGCTGGATGGTGAAGGATGAAACCTCAATGTCTATTTATGCATTTCCTCTAGAGGTCGGCCCAATTAAAATAATTTTATATTTCAACTTCTAGAAGATTCCAATATATATTTTTAATTATTTGCACTTTATAAAATATGAAAATATAATATAATTAATAAAGTGTATCTCAACATCAAATTATAATATAAGGTTTTCCTAAATAGAAATAATAATGATATCTACTGGAAAACCTCATTCTAATCAAATACTGAGCCAAATAATCACCGAATGACTGCCAGATGACTCTCTCACCATGCTTCATTAGCCTACGAGAGTCGCTAATAGGCTAATCCTGCTGATAAGTCAATGTCAACTAGAAGGGGACATTACATAAGAAGGAGAAATCAGATTCCAAAGGGAAATCAGTAGCCCCATTAGACAAAGAAACCATCGATGACTTGCGTAAGAAGAAGTTGTGTTTCTACTGCAAAGGACCCTATGATGTAAACCACGACTGTCCTTTGAGGCCTAAGGGCAAGGCTAACCGAATAATGTGGGCATTCTATGAGGATTTTGAATTTGAAAAGTCAGACCAGCAAACTGAGCACGAGGAATCCGAGGTAGAAAGATTTGAAAATGAGGTTGAAAATGAAGCTGAAATGGAGGAGGAAGTAAAGCTTCAAGAAGCACGTCTCACTAGCATACAATGAGAGGGATCTTTTAGGATGCGAGGGGTCTTAGCTAGAAAAAAGATCATTACCTTATTGGATACAGGTGCCACGCATAATTTTATTGATGCAAGGTTGGTTGAGAGGCGTGGGATTTAGGCTGAAGAATTTGATGGCATAAGAGTGAAGGTTGCGGATGGTTACACCCTTAACTGTGATAGAATGATTTCAGATCTTCTTATGCGACTAAATAATTACAACTTTAAGGCAGATTTCTATGTGGTTAATATGGGAGATATTGATATGGTTCTAGGGATGAAATGGCTTCATGACATAGGTGAGTTTACTCTTAACCTTCGGGAGATGGAGATGAGATTTAAGGTGGACGGGAGGACTCATGTGCTGAAAGCCATCTGAGATAGCAGTTTCATGATGATGTTTTTTAGAAGGATGGAGAGGCTTATGCGCCATGACATGATTGAGTGGGCCATTGAGTGTATGTTGATGCCATCACAAGAGAAACAACAAACCCTAGTTTATCATCCAGATGTATAGGAGTTGAGGATTAAACATGCTAAGGTGTTGAGTGAGATTCCACTAGGTAGACCTCCAGACCGAGGGATTGAGCACATCATTGAGTTGGAGGGTGCCAAGCCAGTGATAATCACCCCTTACAGGCATCCCAAGCGACTGAAAGATGAAATTGAAAAGACAATAAAGGAGCTGCTGGCTATGGGGCACATTAGACCTAGCAAATCTCCCTTTGCTTCATCCGTAGTTTTGGTGAAGAAAAAGGATGGTACACTTTAGATGTGCATTGATTACAGGGTACTGAATAAGAGGACGATTAAGAACAGATACCTTATTCATCGCATTGATGAGTTGATAGATGAGCTCCATGATGCTCGTTACTTCTCGAAAATAGATTTGAGATCTGGTTAGCACCAGATCAGGGTCAGAGAGCAGGACATCGAGAATACAACATTCAGGTGTCATTATGGACACTTTGAGTTATTGGTTATGGCATAGTTGCAAGACTCGCACAAAACCCGGCGAGTAGTGAAAAACTCGCGAGTTTTTCCAAGCGGCGAGTTTTCCAGGCACTTGTACGCTAGAAAACTCGCTCGTACTTTCTGGAAAAACTCGCCGTACTTTTGGAGAGTTTTTCCAGAAAGTACAACGAGTTTTCCAGAAAAACCCGCGCGACAGTTAGAACGCCCAGGCAGCCGCTAAAAAGCAATTTTAAGTTGTCTTTTTTCATTCACTCTCTTCTCACACTCAGCAAAAAACCTCTCCAAGGCATTGTGCACTCATTTGCAGTGATTTTGCATCCAAAAGACAAGATTTGAAGGGCATTTACATCGAATTTAGAAGGCAAATTGGATTTCCAGGTAGGGTTTCTCATTTTTCTTGTTCTTTCTTCTTTTTTAAAAAAATTCTTCATTCTTGTTGGTTCTATGTTTAAAAATCATTTGATTGTAGTGTGAAAATGATTTAAATGCATTTAGATTCATCAAAACAAGATTTAGATTCATCAAAACAAGATTTTTTAATGATTTTTTCTGATTTTTTAACATATTTTGCTGATTTTTCATTTTTTTAAAATTTTCTTTAAACCCTAGTTATTTTTTTTTTGTTTTGAATGATTGAATCCTCTTTTTTGTTGAATAACATGCTTACAATCTTAGATTAGCTTAATTTTTTACTAGTTTGAAGTCATTTTCATATTTTTTATATTTTTTCACATTTTTTTGAAACCCTAGTTTTTATTTTTTATTTTTAAATCCAATTTTTTTGTTATGAAAATGTTTAGAATCTAGTGATAGATTTTTAGTAATTTAAACTTAAAGTAATCTCTTTTGATTTAATCTAATTTAGTTTGTTTTTAAAATTTCTATCAAAAACTAACAAGTTGTGCTATGACTTTCACTTTGTATAGGTTAATAATTAATTGATAATGGCTTCTGAAACCGCTTCTGCCTTAGGCTCTGCCCCATCTGTGCCTGCGGACTTTGTAGGTAAACGTCCTCCAGGAGCTAGAGATCCTGCTTGGAAGTAAGCTTATCTAGGACCCGTACCTAGCACAGTATGTTGCATTCCATGTAAAAAAGTATATAGTGGGGGCATCAATCGCCTCAAGTACCACCTTGCAGGCATCCCTCAATGTGATGCTAAGGAATGTCCTCATACAACAGAAGAAATAAAAAGACAAATGAATACCATACTTTCAGCTGCAAAAGAAAAAAAAATGAAAAGAGAGATGGCAAGAGCAGCAATGCAAGCAACCATTGCCTCTTCTCAAGGTGTTCCAGTTGAGTCAGATGATGATTCTGATGTTACTCAGGAGATTCAGGAGATAGTGGGCTCTCTTCGTGGCCCACGTGTGCGAAGGTCAAGGCAAACCATTGGCACCTCAACCTCCATCCCTTCATCTTCCTCTAGTAGAGCACCAGGGGCAAGGGCAGCTACAGGACCTACACCGACATGGTTGGATAGTTTTTTTGTGCCTAGAAACACAACTGGTGCACAACCTTCCTTAGAGGCGACTGGATGGAATAGGGAGGTGCATGAGCAAGCAGACATTGCTTGTGCAGATTTTTGGTATTTTAACAATATTGCTTTCAATGTGGCGAGTTCTCCTTACTGGCACAATTTGGTCACCGCATTGACAGTTGCAGGAAAAGGCTACAAGGCGCCTTCTCGCACGGACTTGAGTGGGAGGTTAGTTTATGTTATTTAATTTATGTTTTTTAAGTTTAATTTATGATGAATTTAAGCTATTTTTTTGTTTACAAATTAAAATTGTGTACTTAATTTCACTTTGTACTTGTAGGTTGCTTACTAATGCAACTGAAAGGGCAAGGGCAGCAGTAGAGGAGCAAAAAGAAAAATGGCAAAAATATGGCTGCTCTATTCTTTCTGATGGGTGGACGGATGGAAAAAACCGTACCATCATTAATTTTTTGGTTGCATGCAAAGAAGAGGTGGTGTTTTTAAAATCAGTTGATGCCTCCCACATTGTAAAAAGTGCAGAAAATTTGGCTAAGATGTTGGAGGGAGTTTGCATGGAGGTGGGGATTGCAAATGTTGTGCAAATCAGAACTGATAATGCAGTAGCATATGTGGCAGCAGGAAGACTTCTCCAAGATAAACACCCCTCAATTTTTTGGACACCATGTGCAGCTCATGTCCTTGACCTTCTTTTGGAGGACATAGGAAAACTAGATTGGGTCACACCAATTGTAGAGGACGCGAGGAGAATCACTAAATATATCTACAATCACCCTTGTGTTCTTCGCTTGATGATGGAGCACACCCATGGGAAAGAATTGGTGAGGCCAGGTGTCACAAGGTTTGCAATGATCTTCTTAACGTTGCAAAGCATTCTTGGTTCTTTGACGGCTTTAAAACAAATGTTTGTGAGTCAATCATGGGATGACTCAACCTATTCAAAGAAGCCGGATGGAGATAACGTGTCAAGAGTTGTGTTTGATGCTAAATTTGCAAAAAAGGCTGCAGAGATTGTGAAGGTAACTTCAATTTCAAAACTTTGAATTTGAATTCAAATTGAATAAATTTTTTGATGTCTTTCATTGTAAATTTGAAACTCTAATCTTTTTGCATTTTTATATTGTAATTTGTAGCTTTCAGAGCCCTTGGTTAGAGTGCTCCGCTTGGTGGATGGGGATAAAATCCCAATGGGATATCTTTATGAGGCCATGGATAGGGCCAAGGAGGCTATAAAAAATTATTATAAAGGGGACAGCCTCAAATTTGATCCCATTTGGGAGATTATTGACAGGAGGTGGAACCATCAACTCCACCAACCCCTCCATGCAGCAGGCTACTTCTTGAACCCTCATTTCTTCCATTCAAGCACCTACTCAGATCCTACTGGAGAGGTTATGGAGGGACTCATGAAGTGCATTCAGAGAATGTCACCTGACCTTGATGCAGGAGACCTTGTTGTTAATGAAATCCAAAGTTATAGAGAAAAAAGGGGTGAACTCTTCTCTTTAGAGCTAGCAAAGAGAGCAATACACAATCAACCACCAGGTATAAATTTTGAAATTTACAAGTTACAAATATTGATAATTTGATAAAATATGTTTTCAAATTTCAACTTTTGAGTTTTGACTTTCCTTTCTAAGTTTCTAGGTTCTCTTCTAACTCTTAATTTGTTTTTTGTAGATGTTTGGTGGTCAAATTGGGGTGGAAATACCCCACATCTCCAGCAATTTGCCCTCCGTGTCTTATCGCAGCCTTGTAGCTCTTCCAATTGTGAGCGCAATTGGAGCTTGTTTGAGGCCATCCACACAAAGAAAAGGAACAAACTAGCTCAGAAACGCCTGAATGACCTTGTGTATGTGCAATATAATCTTCGGCTGCGCAAAAAACAAGTTAAGGAGATATCAGATGATCCAATTGATTTGGATGAGATAGATCCATACAATGATTGGATAGGGCAAGATGAGCAACCTCCATTGTTTTCTGACAATGAGATTTATGAGTTTGAGCGACAAGCAATGGAGGACGAGGGTGGATTTGCATTCTCATTGGATGACATTGAGGATGATCCTGAGGAGGAGTCATTGGCAGTGCCAGAGCCACCAGTAGTAGCCTCTGCATCCAGGATGGAGGTTGAGGAGCCATAGCAGATGCCTAGAACTACAACCTCTCCCGTAGTGAGAACACTGAGAAGTACTAGACATGGGAAGAGGAAGATGTGAATTTGTAAAAGCTGAAATATATTAATGTTGTATTTACTTTCAGTTTTACAAAAACAATTTGCTATTTTCATTTTGTTTCAAACTATCAGTATACTATTAGCGTATTGAGCATTCCACATGGGGATGCGATTTTGTATCTAATTTTCTTTCAAATCAATCAAATATAACTAGACTTAGCTTGTTTCTTCTATGTACTCATTTTATTGACTCATTGGATGCATCTTATCATTGAATTTTGCAAAAAAAAAAGTGATTTTAATGAAGTTTAAGCAATTTTTTAAGTTGCCGAGTTTTTTGCCGAGTTTTTTCCGAACTTTTGCCGAGTTTTTTCCGTACCGTATTTTCCGGGCTTGGCGAGTTTTTGCATTTGGCGAGTTTTGCAACTATGGGTTATGCCATTTAGGCTAATCAATGCACCTGCTACGTTTCAATCCACCATGAATAGGGTCTTCCAGTCACAACTGAGGAGGTTTGTACTTGTTTTCTTTGATGACATCTTGGTATATAGCAAGGCTTGGGAGGAGCATATGGCCCATTTGGATACAGTATTGGGTATTCTTGATAGGGAGTCCTTGTATGCCAAGGAATCAAAATGTGATCTAGGTATGACGGAGTTGCTGTACTTGGGCCATATTATCAGTGCAGAGGGTGTGCATATGGACCTTGACAAGGTCAAAGCTATTATTGAGTGGTCAACTCTCAAGAATCTTACTCAGCTTCGAGGATTTTTTGGCTTGTGTGGTTTCTGTTGTCGATTTGTTAGTGGGTATTCATGCCATGCAACGCCACTTACGAACTTGACAAAGAAAGGGGCATTCGTTTGGACTCCTGAGGCACATGAGTGTTTTGAGAAGTTTAAGCAGTTGATGACTTCTTGTCCTTTCCTGGCATTACTAGATTTCACTAGACCCTTTGAGCTTCGGTGTGATGCCTCAGGTGAAGGGATTGGCACAGTCCTCATGAAGGACAAGCATCCGATAGCTTTTGAGAGCCGGAAGTTAAGAGGACCAGAGAGGAGCTACAACATTTATGACAAAGAGATGTTGGCCATCATGTATGCATTGGCCAAATTCAGGCAGTACCTTGTGGGCAACAAATTTTGTGTTAAGACCAATCATAACAGCCTGAGGCATTTCCTAGGGCAGCGAGATCTCAATGATCGTCAATAGAAGTGGGTTAGTAAGTTGCAATCATATGACTTTGACATTGCCTATGTCAAAGGGACTCAGAACGTTGTTGCTGATGCCTTATCTTGCCGACCACATTTGAGCTCCATAGTTGAGATTTTAGAGAATTGGAGACATCTGAATATACCAGAGTATGCCAAAGACCGTTGGATTTCTGGCATCGTTGAGGGTTCAGTGCAGGACAACAAATATTCAGTTGTAAATGATCTTATCATTTACAAAGGGAGGATTTTTTTGATCCCAGGATCAAAGATGAAGAACACAGTATTGAGGGCCTTTCATGATGCACCCATGGTTGGACATCCCGGTTATTTCAAAACTTATAGGCAGGTTCGGGAACGTTTCTCTTGGAAAGGACTCAAGTTAGATGTCCTTCGATATGTTAGAGAGTGTCTTGCTTGTCAGCAGAATAAACAAGAATACACCTATCCTGTTGGGTTACTTCAGCCACTTCCAATTCCATACAAGAAGTGGGAATGCTTGTCGATGGATTTCATTACGGGCTTGCCGAAAGCCCAGGGTAGAGACTGTATCTATGTAGTTGTTGATCGCCTCATAAAGTACACTCTTTTTCGATAGCAGCTACATATTCAACTACACAGGTAGCAGAGTTGTTTTTCCGTGAGCTATTCAAGTTGCATGGGCTACCACGGAGCATCGTCAGCGAAAGGGATAGTCGGTTCTTGAGTCACTTCTGGCAGGAACTATTCAGGCTTTGTGGGACCGAGCTAACTCCGAGCAGTAGCTACCACCTACAGACTGATGGCCAGATGGAGATTGTAAAGAAATGGGTGGAAGGATACCTCTGAAACTATATAGTAGGGTAGCAAAAGGGTGGGGTGAAGTAGATTCATCTTTGTGAGTACTGTTATAATACCACTCACCACATGTCGATTCAGATGTCCCCGTTTATGGCATTATATGGGTATGATGTAATGTCCCCAATTTAGCCCTACGCTCTTCTTTTGGATTTAGCCTATTTCCGGAAACTTGTAGGCTAAGCAGAGGCTGAAATTAGGGTTTCCCATCTTCTAGGAGGTTGTTTATGCACATTTCAGTGATTGCACTTGGAATTGTGGATTTTGGTTTGCGGATTCTTTCTGGGTTTTCGGAGAGCTTCGCAATGGTGTCGCATGCATTTCGATCCGAACAACTTTTTGAATTTACTATTTTTAGTAAATTCTATTTTTGGCAACAGTCCAGTTGGCATCAGTTCAACAAGCTTTCCTCTTCAGGCAGTTCAGTTGGTATTGTTGATTCTTGGCCTTTTGATGCATTTTGGGAGAGATAAGTTATTTTAATTAAAATAATGTGATGAGCCCTGCTGGCTCACAATTCAAACCCCTGTATTTTTCTTAATTCTTATTGTGTTTTTTAGTTTTTTAAGAAAAGTTTGTAGACAGGAGAGAAGGGCCACATCATATTAAAGCTCATAAAAATGCAATACTGTAATATTTGATCAATGGATGTAATAGATGTTATTCTGCAATACATACAATGGGATTGCAAATGAATTACATACCCGAAATGCTCCAGAATAATTAAATAAAGAAGTATCCTAGTTTGCCAGCCGGAATTGATGAAAATTGACAAGTATGCACTCCTAGGCTCCAGATCTGACTTATCCCACTCCAAAATAGGATACAATCCCCTGAGAGAGGTAGACGCCAAGAAAGAGACACAAAAGAAAGCGAAGAGAAAGGCGTTTCAACTAGTTCCTTCACACGCCTTCCCAAATAGGCACATTTACCAATGCAAAAGTACGGCCCAAATAGAATGCTGAAGAGCCAAAGATGGAAGCTGTGGAATTGCTGAAGAGGACGCCTCAAGTGTAGAAACCCCCTTCCTTATTGCAGACAAGTATAAACTGAATAATAAACTCTGTTAGAAGCATGTAGAACCTCTGAATGAAGCCCTCACAGTCTCAAAAATGCTCAACATTGAAGAGATATCGTTCTCCAATGGAAATCTTGCTCAAACCCTGATCACAGAGGAAAGCACAGAGAAAACCTCAAAGGCAAAGTCGAAATAATCATGAATTGAGTTTCTCATTGCTAAAATGCCTTATATCCCAAAAGGCACGCATTTCAAGAAAATGACGCCACTTTTCAACATTTAAATCTTTTAAAATATATTTAAGTCACTTTCAATAGTTTAGACTTAAATATTTTGGGCGCCCACTTTAAAGATTAAGTGATTTAATTTTAAATCACTTTCCATGAAATATTTAAGTGATATAAAAAGTATAAAGTCAAATTGACTTTATAATAAAGTATTAAGTTAATTAATAACTTAAATCACTTAAATAATCATAACTTTCTCAAAACTCCATATATTTCTGTGTCAGAAGCTGTCAACTCTTGCACTGCCAAGGCCTGCAGTGAGCCAATCACTGATCTCTGAAAATGAGAACAACCAACTCCTCCAGAAAATGTCACTGACCCTCTAACCAATCCAATTAGCCTACGAGAGTCTGAGCAATAAGCTAACCACCATCAAACACGATCATGCCGAAAAAGGGGACATTACAAATAATGTTATATTTTCACATTAACCCCTTGGCCTAGCAGTATGACTTTAAGTTATTTTAAAAGGGGGGTCTTTAGGGGTGGACTTCTCATCAAGAGGCTATTTTAAATAGTCTAAGGTAAAAAATAATGCTTGAGGAAGTGGATGCCTATTTGGAGGAAGAGTTTATTTTATTAAAATGAATTAATCTCCTCATGTTTGGACGCCCAAGGAAGGAGATAATTGAAGATTAAATAAAATACAAATACAAGTTGAAAAGTGGATTTGAAATTCAATTAATTTGGGCACACTTTTTGGAGGCTTCTAGAAGTTCTTATCAAAAGCTATAAGGAGAGGTTGGGTCTTCATTTGGAGCATCTTATTTTTCTATGATACTGTTATGCTGCTGAAATGCTTTGAGAGTTGTTTCGAGGAATGCATACCTCCTAGCCATTTCTCTTGGTTTCGTGCTTGAAAGATAGCACCTAGCTAAGACTTTGGAGACTGCTTCTCATCCAAATTTGCAGACAGAGCATCAAGGTTGAAGATTTTAGAGATTGGTCAGTTTTATAGTTGCTGATTTTAGCATGGCTGAAAGTAGTTTTAGCTTCGAAGTCATTGTGTGATTTTTGTATGGTTCTGGGTAGTTCACTAATCCATTTCTCAGCTGGGGGCGACCCTTCTTGCAGGTTTGCAGATTTTATTTTGGAGTCTTTGATTTTATCTAGTAAAAATCGCCCCTCTCGAGGCCATACCATTTTGTTTTGCTTGGCAAATGTTTAGAAAAAAAAATTACAAGTTTTTAGAGTCATTTTCTGATTAGAATCTGGTCGCCATCTTCATAGTGTTCATTTGCATCAGATTTCACATCATTTGGACAAGTCTAGAGAGAGTTATGAGCATTTTAGTGAGTTACAGTGTTGCTAGTTGTTAGTTTTAGGATCGAAAATGTAAGCAATCAAAAAATGCAACATAGTGAACAATGAACACAACAAGATACCCTGGGAAAACCCTCCTTCTCGAGGGAGAAAAACCCAACCAAAATATATCCCTTATATATTGAATGAAAAGAGCAGAAATCTGCTTTACAACTTGGCCAAACACAAGGCCAATTTGATGTAATGGATGATAGCACCTCTCTTAGATGTGAATATACAAACACATATGATTTCTCCTTGATATCGATCTGCTTGAAGCAATATTATGATCTGCTGCAAAAGTGCGAACTCCCTCTTGAAGTGTGAATTGTTTCTTGAAAAATTGAATGATCAAATGAATGATCATTGCTTGGTATATATACAAATCAAAGGCGTCTTTTCATTATAGTTGTCTTCTTTCACAAAACAAGGCGACTTTTTGTTTGAGTTGGCCCATCAAAAATAAATCAATATTTATAGCAAGTCCAACTTGCTTTTATTTATTCATTATTTATTATTTAAATTCGAGAGAAAGATATCCCCCGCCGCTATAACATCAACACTCCCTCTTAGCTAGGGAGGTATCTTTCCAGATATCCATGTTATGGAGTCTCTCAACATGACACCCACAATGGCTACACCCATTTGTGGAAAAGAGTTCATCACAGAGTCTCTCAACGTGATATCATCATGGAGTCACTCAACATGACATCCACCATGGCTACTCCCATGTGTGGAAAGAAACATGTGCACAAGTGCCCATCACTGAGTCTCTCAATGTGGTGTTCTTCATGGAGTCTCTCAACATGATGTCCACCATGGCTACTCCCATGTATGGAAAAACACAAGTACAAAGGGTACACACGAAGTCTCTCAACGTGATGTCGTCACGGAGTCTCTCAACATGACGTCTCATCTCAGTCTTAGAGATGAACAAGGGCTCGCGCCTCATATTTCTCCGTCTCAGAGAAATATACACTACAAGGGCTTTCACTTCATATTTCTCCGTCTCGGAGAAATATACACTACAAGGGCTTTCACCTCATATTTCTCTGTCTTGAAGAATTATACACTACAAGGGCTTTCACTGCAAGGGCTTTCGCCTCATATTTCTCTGTCTCAGAGAAATATACATTACAACAAGTCTTTATGATGATGTGACTCCCTCTGAATGTTATTTCCTCCTCTTCAAAGAAACTGATTGACTTTAGAATAAGAAACCTTATGAATTGACTTTAGAACTTGGCTCCTTCTGAGATGTCCCTATGTTAATTTCCGCAGTAGAAACATGTTGAGTAGACCTTAATTTGGAATCTCGAGCAAAGTGGCCATACTTGTCACACCTGTAACATTGAATGTGAGAGAGATCCTTCTTCTTCTTCGGTTCTGGGGTAGAATCTGGTTCTTTGTCTCTATTCCTCTTTCTTCCTTTGCCTCTTTCTCTAGAAGTATGTGTAGCAAGAACTTGATTTTCTACATCATGATAGTTTTGCCCAATTCGTCTTGTTGCCAACCTGGATTCTTCTTGAATACAGTCAGCTTGAAGACTATCAAACTTGGGCAACTTAGATCTTCCACTGATGCTTTGAATAAAGGGTTCGCAAGATTGAGGAAGACCGTTTAGTGCCAACATAACAAGATCTCTGTCTGCAATTATATCCCCAATAGTGCTCAACTGATCTCTCAAATCAGCAATCTTCATACAGAATGAGATGGCTGAATCATCTTTAACCATTTTTACATGGTGAAGTTGTCTCAAAGCAAGGGCTCTGCTGGTGTTGTTGATCTCATACAATCCTTTTAGAGTATCAAACATTTCTTTAGCTGTCTTCAACTTGGAGATGATCAGTACTAGGTGATTCATCACAGAGTCTATCATGATCTTTCTAGCCTTCGTGCTATTTTTCTTCGGATTTTCCCAGTATCATCGGAAGGCTTGGGCATATCACTTTCCACGAAATCAAGAAGATCATTCTCCTCTAATGCAATGAGTACCCTAGGTTTCCAAGAGTTGAAGTTTGAGCTTCCATCAAGCCTATCTTCTACCTTGACACCGTTCACCATTTTCTTTTTCCACACAAATTCACCTTCAAAGATCTGCCCTTAGGTCTGATTAAATTGACTTGATTGCTTAAACAAATCTGATTAGATATTTTCTTAGACCCGCTCTGATACCATGTTAGTTTTAGGATCAGAAATGTAAGCAATAAAAAATGCAACATAGTGAACAATGAACACAACAAGATACCCTGGGAAAACCCTCCTTCTCGAGGGAGAAAAACCCAACCAAAATATATCCCTTATATATTGAATGAAAAGAGCATAAATCTGCTTTACAACCTGGCCAAACACAAGGCCGATTTGATGTAATGGATGATAGCACCTCTCTTAGATGTGCATATACAAACACATATGATTTCTCCTTGATATCGATCTGCTTGAAGCAATATTATGATCTGCTGCAAAAGTGCGAACTCCCTCTTGAAGTGCGAATTGTTTCTTGAAAAATCGAATGATCAAATGAATGATCATTGCTTGGTATATATACAAATCAAAGGCGTCTTTTCATTAGAGCACATGTTTGATGATTGAGTTACTTTCAGCTCTGCATTGTTATCAATAGATCCTCCGCCATATGATAGCGCCATTCCCATCTTGGGTTTGGAGTGCACATGCTTGGTGTCGAGTTTGCTTTCCAGCATTGTATTTCTTTTCTGAGTACCTCCGCCATATGGTAGCACCATTCCCACTTTGGGTTGGAGAGAACATTCTTGGCGTTGAGCTTACTTTCAGCATTGTAATTCTCTCCAGTTGCTACTGACGACCCTCTTGCCATATGACAACATCATTCTCATCTCGAGATTGAGTGCACATTCTTGGCAAGGAGTTACTTCCCAATTGCTGGTTTGGGTTTGAGCTAACCTTAACGGGTGCTTCTTGTGCTTCTTGTGCTGGTGTGTTCATTCAAAAATTGAAAAAATTGGGTTGGCTCATTACATATGAGGTGCCCAACTTTCTTTATTTATTGTTGAGTGACAGTAGAGTGCCTAGTGTTGGGGATCTTTTACAGGAGAACCGGGATATTATGAGAGCTCTCCGTGAGAACATTCAGAAGGCACATAATCAACAAAAGCAGTATGCGGACCAAAGGAGAGTTGAACATTCTTTTCAGGTTGGGGATATGGTGTATCTGATGTTGCAGCCCTATCGCCAGTCTACTCTCAGGAGGAGTGGTGCGGAGAAACTCAAGCTACGGTACTACGGATTCTTCAGGATCATCAAGCGGGTAGGCGAGGTGGCTTATGAGTTGGATTTACCGGCATATAGTAGGGTACACAATGTATTCCATGTTTCACGCCTCAAGAAGGCATTAGGACATCGTGTCGTTCCTTCCACAGCTTTACCACCCTTGGATGATGAGGGGAAATTGATTCTGGTACCTGAGGCCATCCTAGATGTCAAAGAGAGACAGTTGCGGAGACGGGTCATCAGAGAATATCTGATTAAATGGAAGGACTTGCCGGTAGAGGATGCTACATGGGAGAGCGAGGACATTTTACAACTTTCGGAGTTGAGATTGCTTGGGGACAAGCAATTTCAGGGAGGGCGGACTGTGATGTTCCCTTCTAGTTAGACACCTGTACATCAATGGATTAGCCTATTATGCTAACCCTTGTAGGCTAATGATTTTGGATAGAGGGTCATTTGTGATGGTCATCGGGTTGTCCGTTAGCAATGTTGATCTTCGGAGTTCAGTGTCAGGGTAATTGTGGTGTTTGGCTTGCTGAAGGTGATTAATAATGTTATTATCTCCCATTTCACGCTTTTTCCTAGGGGACCATGTGTTTTAATTAGAGGGGGTCACTTTATTATTATTTGACACTATTCACTTATAAAGTGAAAATGACAAACTTAAAGTGAATAGTGTTCACTTTAATGAATAGTGTTTTCAATGTTAAAGTATAAATCTCATGAGGAGAAGTTCGACCCATTCAAGCATTGAGTTATTTTCTTCATTTGGCATGTGAGTTTGGCTTTGGAGGAAGAGGGAGACTAGGGTTTCCTGATTTCTGCAGTTTGTGAGCTTGGAGGGGGCTTGGTTTTTCGTATTTGAGCTGCCTGAGGGTGTGAAATACCACCTTAAGGTTGCTGGTCTGAAGTTGAATGCAAATTTTGGTGACATTAGGAGCTGTTTGCAAGTTATTCGAGCTAATTTCTGAGTGGTTTTTGGCTGCCATAGACTCCATTTTCGTTTGCACAGGGGCTGCTTCCATTTTGGAGAGTTTTTGGACTATTTTGAAGAGCTACAACCAACCATCCCTCTCTTGAGGGTTTAATCAGTAAAGGAAAACAAAACGCCTCTTCTAAGAGGCTGCTATCTTTCCAAAAGGGGGCGCCGTAGTCCAAGGAAGCAGCCCATACTGAATTTGGGGGGGAGAAGTTTGGCTTTCAAGAGAAGTGTGCATTTCATTTGGGTTTGGTACTGTAGCAAGTTACTATTCACAGAGCTGTATGGCTGTAAGTTAAAATATGGTATAAGATATATCCAGTTTTAAATCTGATGTAAGTTATCTATTGTATGTATCCTATCATGTAATGAAGAAATCATATTTGACTTCTAAGTCGAGCAATTTACTTAAGGTTATCTCAGTAGTTTAGTTATTTGAAGTTTCAATGGTATTAATATGCTTGTTGGTACCTTTTTAACATTATTGGCAAATGAACTTAAAAACATAAAGGAAATAAATACAAACCCAAACAAAAATAAGACCTACAGAACTCGGTGAAAAACAAATCAGCAGAGTGGTGGAACACTACAAGAGTGCAAAGACTCAATTGTCTCTTGTAGAACTTGTTGCAAAGCATAATAGTATGGCAAAAAGAGGGATGAGAATGAGTACACACAACAACCTAGAGGATTAGGTTGAAGGAAAGTTTGATTTGATGATTTATATGATGGCACAGTTGCTTCATAAGATGAATAGTAATATGAATATGCCTGGACAATTGACGAGCGGATCAAGCGCTTATACAATAATAGTGTAGATGCCACGTAGAGCCACACACAAAGGACTTTCTTGTTTGAACTACGAGACCAACCTGACCTACCTTTTTAAATAAGGAGGTGGAGGCTCTAGACCCTGAAGCCTAGAACTCACTGCTTGATGATATTAGGGCTTGTCATAGAGAATACAAAACTCTTCCCGAGGATATCCGAAGTGAAATCTTGTTCACCAATAATATGAACATGAAGAAGTCCTAGAATGGTTATAGACCTAAGTCTTGGCCACATGTTTTAGAGAGATGTGCAACAAGCTTTAGGGAAGTTGACGTTCTCTATGATGGATCTTTGTTATGTCCCCTTCACAAACGTAAGTAGCGAATAGAGACTCGTAGCTTATTTTAATTCCCGTAGGCTAATTGGGAAGACAAAAAGGAATCATTAATTAATTAGATTAAGTTGTCTAAAGTTCGAGTGGCTTAGTTATATTTAATTTTTTATATAAAGTTGGACAGTTAAATTAAAGGTGTCTTTATGGGTACCCAAAATATAAAAGTTAAATTATAAAGTCACTTAAGATGGGAAAAATAATAATTTTTTAATATTTTTGGAAAAAGTGTATAGAGAGGGGAATTGAGAAGAAAAACTCATTTTTGGCATTTTCATTTTAAAACTCTAGTTGTGGGGATTGAGTGATTGTTCAACATCTGCCCTAGGATGAAAGGCCTGCGACAAATTGGTTTCGTGGACAGAAAGCCTCCTAGCTAATGGTCAGGTGGATTCATATAGGATTCACAACCGTACTAAATATTTGAGGTTTGTAGAGGTTTGAATGAAGCATTGGCATTTCATCTCTAGGTATCGAGGTATTCATTTATTTGCAAATACTATTGAAATATTGGTGAGTGGAATTTCTTCTTTAAAATTTAAATCATGACTGGCTGCCATTTTTGAGTTGTGTTGTTATCAAGATTGTAAAGGAAGGGATTAATCTAGTCTCCCTTTTGTGGATATTGGCATATGGATGTGAGAAGTCTTTTGTGCAGGAGATGGAAGGTTTTATTTAATCTGGTTGTTGTCTCTGTTATTTAATCACCCCATATTTGATATTATCTGTTGGTGGATTGGATTTTATTAACCATTAGCGGCCCACCACATTACATAGTCCACTTGTTGGTCGCACCATTAAAGAAGGGTTTGACATGGCATAAAGGAGTTGGTGCGAGGGTATTGCAGATAGTTGCCGCAACTTCAGAGAGGGTTTTTAAGGCCCCAAAAACTCCAGCCAACCAAGTGGTAAGGACAGATGTAACACTTTCCTGGTCGCGGCGATGAATAGGGAGTTATTGCTTCCTTTTCAAGCCTGATGCGAGGTATTGTTGGCTGCAGCAACCAGTCTAGTGATGATGTGAATGATTACAGCTTCTTTAGGGAGTCAAAGCAACCAGTCTATGTTTATGTGACTTATTTGATTGCCTTAAATCTATGTTCAAGTTCATTTCTTGTTATTTATGCTTGGAACCTTTCAATCTGCACGATATAATAAACCCTTGTTGAAAACAAAAGCTAGAGAGCTTAAGTGCTTTGCGAGAAAAGCAAATTAGAAATTTTCAGACCAGCGAAGGGAAAAATTCAGTTAGAACCTGTAAGGGTTCTTACACCAACTAAGGTGGATGAGGAGTTACAGGATGAATTGAGGGAGAAGCAATTGTGCTATTGGTGCAAGGAGCCCTACAACAGAGAGCATGACTGTCCTTTGAGGCCTAAGGGCGAGGCCAACTGTATGATGTGGGTTTATTATGAGGATTCCAATTCTGAAAATTTAGATCAGCAAACTGCTCCAGAGGATGATGAGGGTGGAAAAGCCTCTATAGAGTTTGGACCTGATGCAAATTTGTCTCCTTTGGTCTTATTTTCTAATATACAGAAAGGGACTTCATTCGGAATCAGGGGAACGGTAAATGGATGGCGTTGCATTGCTATGCTTGACTTTTGAGCAACACATAATTTTATCGATGACGGGTTTGTGGCCAGTTGTAGACTCTAGATAGAGGACTTAGCTAGGTTCAGAGTTAGAGTTGTCGATGGATATACCCTCACTTGCACTAGGCGGATATGTAATCTCACTTTGTTGTTGAATGACTATGAGTTACAGGTTGACTTCTATGTGGTCAACATGGGTGAGATGAACATAGTGTTAGGCATGAAATGGCTGCAAGATATTGGAGAATTTACCCTCAATGTACCTAAAATGGAGATGAAGTTTAAAATGAATGGTAGAGGTTACATGTTGAGGGGAATTGGAGATGGGAGCTTGCATTCTATGTCAGAACCCTGGCGGTTCTCTGCTCAAACCCTAATTTATTGTTTTGTCGTTTTTGCAATTTTTGGTTTTTTTGTGATTTTGGAGGTTTTTTGACAAAAAATGTAAAATGCGATTTCTCTAGAAATTAATGAAAAATTCATAAAAAATTCATAAAGGCGTTGAATGTCTCAAATCGTGCTCAGGAAACAAGGCGCTTCAATTTATTATATTCTTTGAGCTTTTACAAAGTCAAAAACTGAACAAGGAAAGCAACACTGGAAAAATTATTTAAAAACCTGGTATTTATTGAAATGGCGGCTGCAGCAGATATGAGAAAGTACGGCCAGAATTAATGAATGTTTCTCTAGGCTCTCAGAAAGATGCAAACTCCTCTGGTATCCAAATCGCCCCAAATGCAAACTCCAGACTGTGAAAGAAGAAGACGATTTTCCAGATGCAATGAAAAGTACGGCCTTTTTGCTGACTGGTACGGCCTGGTACAGCAAGTACAGAAATGGTACGACACCTTGGGATTTGTGCCAGAACAATAATAAATGATCCTTGCTTGAGTCGCCTTGACTGTCTGATTGAAAACACTGTGAATCTCTGTCTGAATAAATAATTATGCTCAATCTGTGACTTCTGGATGAAATCACCAAGTGCAAGCTTCAGCTGGTATCTCACAGCCTCAGTCTGCCTGATCTCTGAAGAGGTTACGTTCTCCAGAAACGATCGTCTGCCAATAACCCTAGGGTTTGCAAACTCCAAAGCTCAGATGCCAGTAGACAAAATTGAATAATAACATGATAGTTCGATTTTGCCTGTGAAAGGTATATATTTCCTCTTTGAAAAGTTCGACCTAATTCTCCATTAAAATAATCATTTAAATAAATGATTTAATTTTCACTTTTGGACTTAGGAGAAATGATTAATTATTGGCGTCCACTTTTAATGAGCATTAAATACTCATTAAGTCACATTTTAATAATATGTTATAAAGTATAATTAAATACTTTATAATTAAGCCAAATAATTAAATATTTTAATATTTCAATAAAGTGACTTTATTATAAAGTCAAATTATTAAATATTTAATAACTCATCAAATACTCCTTATTTCTCCGTCAAATCACCCAACTGCTGAACTGGGTCGAATCTGAGCTGAATAAGTGCACCAGGTGCCCTGCCCGAAATAGCAGCTTCCGTCTGACCTAACTTTCTAAAAATAGAAAGTTCTCTGAAAAAGCTCTCTGGAAGATTCTGCGAAGGCCCAACCTGACCACTGCAATTCTGGAGCTAACCAACACGAGCAACTGCCAAATATGATCCTCTGAACACTCCTGTCAGCCTACGAGGATCGAATGATAGGCTAACCTCGTCACCAGCTGTGCTGACTAGGATGGGGACATGACAGTCCGCCCTCCCTGAAATTGCTTGTCCTCAAGCAATCTCAACTCTGGATGCTGTAAAATCTCCTCTGACTCCCATGTAGCATCCTCAACTGGCAAATCTCTCCACTTGACCAGATATTCCCTGATCACACGCCTCCGAAGGTGTCTCTCTCTCATATCAAGGATGGCCTCAGGTACTAATATCAGTTTCCCTTCATCATCAAGGGGTGGCAAAACTGGAGAGGGTATAACATGCTGACCCAATGCCTTTTTCAGGCGAGAAACGTGAAATACATTATGGACCTTGCTATCAGCTGGCAAGTCCAACTCATAAGCAACCTCGCCCACACGTCTGACAACACGAAATGGACCATAATAGCGAGGTTTTAGTTTCTCTGCCCCACTCTTCCGCAGAGTAGACTGACGATACGGCTGCAACATGAGGTACACCATATCACCCACCTCAAAACTACGCTCAACCCTCTTCTGATCAGCATACTGCTTATGCTGATTCTGTGCCTGCTGGATATTGTCTCGGAGAGACCTCAAGATGTCCTGCTGACTCTGCATCATATCCCCTGCACTCGGCACTCTGCTATCGCTCAAAATCAAATCCAGAAGATTGGGCGCCTCATACCCATACAAAGCCATGAAGGGGGTCATCTGTATCGTCATATGGTGAGTCGAGTTATAACAATACTCGCACAAATAAATCCACCTCACCCAAGCTCTCTGCTGACCAGCTATATAATTGCGCAAATAACCTTCCACCCACTTATTGACAATCTCTGTCTGTCCATCGATCTGCGGATGGTAGCTGGTACTCAGTGTCAGCTCGGTCCCACAAAGCTTGAACAACTCCTGCCAAAAGTTGCTCATGAACCGGCTGTCTCTGTCGCTGACTATCG
The DNA here is from genome assembly GCA_007258455.2 of Sequoia sempervirens. Classification (NCBI taxonomy): domain Eukaryota; kingdom Viridiplantae; phylum Streptophyta; class Pinopsida; order Cupressales; family Cupressaceae; genus Sequoia; species Sequoia sempervirens. The sequence goes on from VDFB02193867.1 coordinate 224,312,060, forward strand.
TCCGAGGCAATCCATGCAACCGGAAAACCTCTTTGAAGAACAACTCTGCAGTCTGCGATGCTGTGAAAGTAGTCGTAATCGGGAAAAAATGGGCGTATTTAGTCAACCGATCGACCACTACATAGATGCAATCTTTACCCTGGGCTTTCGGCAAACCCGTGATAAAGTCCATAGATAAACACTCCCACTTCCTGTCAGGTATCGGAAGTGGCTGGAGTAATCCAGCAGGATAAGTGTGCTCCTGCTTGTTCTGTTGGCACACAGAACACTCACGGACATACTGCAAAACATCAGTTTTCAGCCCTTTCCAAGTAAACCGTTCCCGAACCATTTTGTAAGTCTTGTAGTATCCAGGATGGCCCGCCATAGGAAGGTCGTGAAAGGCTCTCAAAACTGTAGTCCGTACCTCAGAGTCAGGAACCAAAAGAATCCGCCCCTTGTAAATGATCAAGTCATCTACAACAGTATACCTGTCGTCCTGCTCTGTCCTGTCAATGATGCTAGAAGCCCATGGGTTCTTAGCATACTCAGCTATAATCCGATGCCTCCAATCCTCTGTGATCTGTGCTAAGGCATTCAACTGGGGTCTGCGAGACAAGGCGTCAGCTACTATATTCTGCTTCCCCTTAATGAAAGTAATATCGAAGTCATATGACTGCAGTTTACTGACCCATTTTTGCTGCCTCTCATTCAAGTCTCGCTGTCCAAGGAAATGTTTTAGGCTGTTATGATCTGTGCGAACACTGAATTTGCTGCCTACCAGGTACTGCCTAAACTTAGCCAATGCATGCATAATGGCTAACATCTCCTTGTCATAAATACTGTAAAATCTCTCAGGACCCCTGAGTTTCCTGCTCTCAAATGCAATCGGATGACGCTCCTGCATCAAAACGGCACCAATGCCCTCTCCTGAAGCATCACAGAATAAATCAAATGACTTCGAAAAGTCGGGCAATGCTAGCACCGGACATGAAGTCATGATCACCTTGAATCTATCAAAGCACTCCTGCGCCTGAGGTGACCAAAGGAAAGCCCCCTTCTTCGTCAAGTCGGTAAGGGGTGCGGCGTGACGTGAGAACCCGCTAACAAATCTCCTGTAGAATGCACACAACCCAATGAAACCTCTGAGCTGCGTAAGGTTCTCAGGTACCGGCCAGTCAACAATAGCTCGGACCTTTTCAGGGTCCATACTCACTCCCTTGGCACTGATGATGTGCCCCAGATATAATAACTCCTCCATGCCAAGCTCACACTTGGATTCCTTAGCATAGAAAGACTCGTCTGCTAAGATACCCAAGACTGTATCCAAATGAGCCAGATGCTCATCCCATGACCTGCTATAAACCAAAATGTCGTCGAAGAAGACTAACACAAATCTCCTCAACTGAGCACTAAAAACCCTTCATAGTCGCTGAAAGGTGGGTGCATTGGTTAACCCGAAGGCATAACCAAGAACTCGAGTGACCGCAATGACACCGGAAAGCGGTTTTCTCAATATCCTGCTCCCTCATCTGTATCTGATGGTACCCTGATCTCAAATCAATCTTCGTAAAGAAGACTGCTCCATGCAACTCATCCATCAACTCATCAATACGTGGAATAGGGTACCTGTTCTTGATGGTTCTTTTTTTGAGCTGCCTGTAATCGATGCACATCCGAAGTGATCCATCCTTCTTCTTCACCAATACAACGGACGAAGCGAAAGGGGATTTGCTAGGTCTGATATGACCCATAGCCAACAACTCATTAATAGTCTTCTCTATCTCATCCTTGAGTCGTTTCGGATGTCGGTAGGGAGTGATCATCACGGGCTTTGCGCCCTCCTCCAACTCAATAATGTGCTCCGTACCCCTGTCTAGAGGTCTACCAGGTGGAATATCACTAAACACTCTGGAGTGTTTAGTTCTCAGAATCTGTATGTCAGGGTGGTACTCACCCTTCTGCGGCTCCTGCTGGGCTGGCATCAACATGCACTCAGCCGCCCAGTCAACCATGTCATGACGAATGAGCCTCTCCATCCGTCTGAATGAAACCATCCTAAGATTACTGTCCCGTATTGCCTTGATGACATGTGGCCTTCCGTCAACCTTGAATTTCATCTCCATATCCCGTAGGTTGAGCGTGAACTCACCCAAATCATGTAACCATGCCATCCCTAATACCACATCTGTATCACCCATATTAACAACATAGAATTCAGTCTTGAATTCATAGTTGTTCAATCTCATCGGAAGGTCAGTAATCTTTCTGTCGCACCTGAGAGTGTATCCGTCAGCCACCTTGACTCGGATACCCTCGAAAGCCTCTGTCTGGATACCACGTCTCTCCACTAAACGTGCATCAATAAAATTATGTGTAGCACCTGTATCCAACAAAGTAATCACCTTCTGTCCTGCTAAGAGTCCACGAAGTCGAAATGATCCATCTCTCTGAAGGCTGGTCAAATGGGCTTCCTGTAGCTTCCTTCCACCTTCATGTTCAACTTCATTTTCGGACCTCTCATCATCTGAATGCTCGGAATCAGCTTGCTGGTCTGACAGATCAGATTGCTCTTCGCCCTCGTAAAACCACTCCATTTGGTTATTTTTGACTTTCGGACGAAGTGGGCATATGTGTTTTTCATCATAGGGTGCCTTGCACCAAAAACACAACTTTTTCTTACGTAATTCATTCAATGTTTCTCTGTCAAACGGTGGTGCATTCTGTCTCTTCGGATCCTGTTGATCCTTCCTCCTGTCAAAGGGTCTATTTCTGTCATTGTTTCTATCGAAAGGCCTGTTGGGTCTCGTGTATGGAGTGGACCCTGAATTGAACTTGCTGCGAGGTGCTGCAAGTTCCATGCTTCGTGCCTTCCGCATGGCCTCCTGAAGTGTGGGAGGGTCAAAAGCCTTGACCCAACCTCTCATGGGTTCTGTCAAACCCTCAACAAATAATATAATGAGTCTCCGCTCTGAAATGCCAGTCACCATAACTGCAACTCTCTGAAACTCACCTATGTATGCATCCAAACTGCCTGTCTGTCTGAGCTGAGCCAACTCTCTGAAATACAGTTCTGGATCCTTCTTATCGAATCTCTCTATCAGTCTGCTGGTGAACTCCTGATAGGTATTGACCGCATGATGGCCTAACGTATACATGCCATGGTGCCACCAATCATGCGCTACTCCGTCCAGATGTAAAGTGGCAAATTTAATTGCCTCATCCTCCTGCATAGGCCTAAGTGACAAGTAATTGTCCAATTTCTGGACCCAAGACCTAGCTGATGTCTTCTCTGACCCATCAAAATATGGCAGCGTAATCTTGCTCACCGCATACTGCAAGTCTCTATTCACCTGTGGCTGCTGCTGCTGATGCTGTGGGGGTCTACGATCAAATCTACCTCCTCCTCTGGGTTTATAGACATCTATAAACTCATGAAATGTAAGTGCCTGTCGGATCTCAGGCGCTAAAGACATGTACTCGCCATGAAATCTCGTCAAGTCCGCCACTGACATGCCATTCTGAGGCTGAAACTCCTGATGCTGTACCTGATGCTCTGCTCCTAGAGTCTGAGGTGGAGTCTCTCTAGGTAAGAAAGTAGGCTGGCCTGGCCTACGCTCCTGGTAGATCGGTGACGGCTGTCTAGGTACGGATGCCAATGGCTGATCCACTGGTGCAGTCCCGCTCGTCTGTCCAATCTGAATGTAGTGTGGCTGTGTGGGCGTACACTGTCTAATGGTACCCATCAGCTGATCTCTGCATGTGCCTTCCCTGGATCTCTACGTGCCTCTGTAGGAATCTCAGGATCTGCCATTAGGGTTGCAACACTGTTCTCACTACTGTTAGAACTGGATCTGTGAATCCCAAGTACCCCCGACACTGTCTGACCCTCAGGGATAGGTGGACCTGTCCAATCCTCGTCTTTGCCTGTTCCTACGCCTCTCATATACTGAATAGGATCTCGGCTCATGAAAAGGCAAGCAAAAAGCACTCTGAATACTGAAAAGCACTGAAAGCACTGAAAAGGCACAGGATGGCAGGAGATCTGTGCTCTGATACCACTGTCAGAACCCTGGCGGTTCTCTGCTCAAACCCTAATTTATTGTTTTGTCGTTTTTGCAATTTTTGGTTTTTTTGTGATTTTGGAGGTTTTTTGACAAAAAATGTAAAATGCGATTTCTCTAGAAATTAATGAAAAATTCATAAAAAATTCATAAAGGCGTTGAATGTCTCAAATCGTGCTCAGGAAACAAGGCGCTTCAATTTATTATATTCTTTGAGCTTTTACAAAGTCAAAAACTGAACAAGGAAAGCAACACTGGAAAAATTATTTAAAAACCTGGTATTTATTGAAATGGCGGCTGCAGCAGATATGAGAAAGTACGGCCAGAATTAATGAATGTTTCTCCAGGCTCTCAGAAAGATGCAAACTCCTCTGGTATCCAAATCGCCCCAAATGCAAACTCCAGACTGTGAAAGAAGAAGACGATTTTCCAGATGCAATGAAAAGTACGGCCTTTTTGCTGACTGGTACGGCCTGGTACAGCAAGTACAGAAATGGTACGACACCTTGGGATTTGTGCCAGAACAATAATAAATGATCCTTGCTTGAGTCGCCTTGACTGTCTGATTGAAAACACTGTGAATCTCTGTCTGAATAAATAATTATGCTCAATCTGTGACTTCTGGATGAAATCACCAAGTGCAAGCTTCAGCTGGTATCTCACAGCCTCAGTCTGCCTGATCTCTGAAGAGGTTACGTTCTCCAGAAACGATCGTCTGCCAATAACCTGGGGTTTGCAAAACTCTAAGCTTCCGGATGTGATGAACAAAAGAATTGAATAATAACATGATAGTTCGATTTTGCCTATGAAAGGTATATATTTCCTCTTTGAAAAGTTCGACCTAATTCTCCATTAAAATAATCATTTAAATAAATGATTTAATTTTCACTTTTGGACTTAGGAGAAATGATTAATTATTGGCGTCCACTTTTAATGAGCATTAAATACTCATTAAGTCACATTTTAATAATATATTATAAAGTATAATTAAATACTTTATAATTAAGCCAAATAATTAAATATTTTAATATTTCAATAAAGTGACTTTATTATAAAGTCAAATTATTAAATATTTAATAACTCATCAAATACTCCTTATTTCTCCGTCAAATCACCCAACTGCTGAACTGGGTCGAATCTGAGCTGAATAAGTGCACCAGGTGCCCTGCCCGAAATAGCAGCTTCCGTCTGACCTAACTTTCTAAAAATAGAAAGTTCTCTGAAAAAGCTCTCTGGAAGATTCTGCGAAGGCCCAACCTGACCCACTGCAATTCTGGAGCTAACCAACACTGAGCAACTGCCAAATATGATCCTCTGAACACTCCTGTCAGCCTACGAGGATCGAATGATAGGCTAACCTCGTCACCAGCTGTGCTGACTAGGATGGGGACATGACATTCTATCTCTCTTTGTAGAAAGAAGAGTGGAAGGAGAGTGTAATGTCCCCTTCTCAGATGTGATCATTTCTGTTGACCGTTGGCCTGTTAGTCGGATATTTTACCTTGTTGTCGGCCGTAGTCGGCCAATTGCCAACAAAACTATAGATTAGTAAAGAATAATAATGTCATGTACTTTCGGGAAAACATGTTCAGATTAATGTTATGTTAATATTGTTATGAAGCGTCGTGTCGGTTGGTTATCTAACCACCACCAAGCGTTATATGTAGTTGGTTGGGATAGTCGGGAGATTATTGTGATGATGATGATTCTGAATGAGTTATGTTGTAAGCATTGTGATACTCTCTTGTACATGATATTTCCTGAGAATGAATAAAGTTTCTGGCATTTTACTATGATATCTTTCCATTTACTGTTTTATCCTATGTTCTGCATATTACAAGTTTGCCAGTAGTACGTCAGATTAGAATCCCATTCCGTAGGCAAACATTTGGCGCCGTTGCCTGAACGGACTAGGGCATCATCCACCATGGCAGCGTACCAGCGGAAGAACCTATAAATGCTAATGAGGAACGAGAAGACTCATTGACAGAAGATTTGGTAAATTTGTGGAAAATCTCGCTCCGTGACCACGTACGTAGGGAATCCCACATTCGGGAGATCCCTGAGGAAGTCATCTGGGATCGGCTGGAAGTGAACGACGAGGTGAACCACATCCTGAACCGCATGCCCAGGTTGCTGGCCCGCCATTTCATTATTCTGCAAGACTTGCGAGATGAAGAAGCTCGTGAGCGCCGAAGGCAGCAAATCGTGCAACGTTGTGAAGACAGAACCAAACGTGAAGAGGAAGAACGCGATACTAGTCGGCGCCGCACTTCCGGCAACCAGCAATGATTGCTTGAACAACTAAATGCCCGTACGGCCGAACAAAGACAAGAATAGAGTACCTGATGGGCACAGGACTTTGGAAGAACAAGTTCGGCGATCACTCAGGCTACAAGAGCAGGAAAGTCGGCGAAGACGACTAAGGAAAGTCGGTAAGGAACTAGATGAGGACTTAATTGAAATCAATCAGAGCATAAAAAGAACATATGAAAATTTGAAAAAAATAGACACATCTATTGAATGAGCACACCACAGTTTGATAGAAGGAAGGGACGAAGACCCCTTCAGCACTCCACACACAGGAAAATATAACCCCTATGAAGATGATTTGACTAGTAGCATCAGACGATTTCGAGAGTTGTCACTCTCGGACGACGAGGACGAGTTAAGGAGGGGAAGGCCAGAGCTTAAGACCCCAGGGCAGAGAGAGCATCGGCGGGATCCTGAGAAGACCCATGGTGTTGAGGACACTGACGGAGGACGTGGAAGTGACTCGTACGTGGCCAAGAGTGCTGGTGACGCACAGGGAGGTAGCGAAGAATCCACTAGTCTAATCGGGTCCAAAACACAAGGAGGTCAACAGGGAGGTCAACCGGTAAAGATGGCTCATCCGGATCGGCAAAAGTTGCCGAAATTCATGGGGAATGGCTCTGAGGATCCCGTACGGCATTGCAAGACATGTGAAACAATCTGGATAGCCAGCAGGCAGGATGACCCCGACCAGTGGTTGAAGGCATTTCCAACAACACTCAGAGACAGTGCCATTGATTGGTACTCGGAATTAGACCAAGCGCAGAGAGCCACATGGAGGGTCCTGAAGCAAAATTTTGAAGCGGAGTTCAAACTCCTACGGGACGATAGTGAGATCGTCACAGAAATATATCATACCAAACAAGGCAAGCACGAGAACATACGGACCTACAACAGGAGGTTGAAAGACTTGATCGGAAAGCTGGAGGCACAGCCGGTAGATGGTTTAAAGAAACGATGGTTCATTGAAGGACTGATTCCCTCACTCCGGCGGAAAATGAAAGTAGTACCACCGTCCTCGTACATTGAAGCATACAATCGGGCGATGGATATTGAAAGTGAAAATAGGACCTCCTCGAAGGGGAAGAGGAGGGATGACGATGAGAGTGCCGAGGAAAGTGACGATGAATCGGCAACCGTACAGGCCCTTCGGCGGGATATGATGCGGATAATGAAAGACCTGAAGGCCGACAGGGAAGGATCCAAAGAGGCCAATGAATTATGGTGTATGGACTGTAAATCGGAAGGTCACACAAAGGCAAGTTGCCCAAAAAAGTTATTCTGTGACATCTGCCAGGTTATGGGACAGTCCGTCAAGGAGTGCCCATACAATTTAAAAACCAAAAGTTCGCAAGTATTCTTCACTCAAGGCGAACAATCAACTCCTCCAACCACGCCACCAAAGCCACAGAACAACAATGCATCCCCTGGAGGCTACCGCAACAATCGGCGAAATACGCCGAGAAGCAAAATTCAGTATGATAGCAAAGGACGACCGATGATCCAGTGCCGGAACTGTAATGAATGGGGTCACTTTGCGAGGGATTGTCAGAGCGGCCAGGGCAACGGGGGAAATCTGTGCAAGTGGTGTGGACCGGGTGATCATGATGACACCGACTGTCCGAAGCAAAAAGGAAGTATCAATATGCTGGAAGTCGCTGACGAGGAAGTCTTGGCGATTACAAGGGCACAGTCAAAAAGGGCAAATTATCCAGACCCTCGTACGGAGAAAGAACGATTTCGGGAGGCCAAGACAAAAGTAGAACAAGCAATGGCGAATGAAGGCAAGAACCCGAGAGGTACCAGTACGTTGCTACAGTCGGAGTCGGAGAAGAATATCGTACGGCAGGTGCTTCACACAACCGTACCTATTAAGGTAACTGATCTTTTGCAAACAATGCCTTATCTCAAAGTAGCACTTACAAATGCTATTGGAGAAAATCTTTCGAAGAGTTCACCAGAACGTACGCCAGAAGTGGTAGCCGAGACTTCGGATCCAATGCTCCTAGTGGTAAGCATCGGGAGGAAACCAGCCGTCGTCGAAATGGAAATCTTGGGCATGAGATTATCTAATACTATCGTCGATGGTGGTTCAGGAGTAAATGTACTGCCAGAAGAGACCTGGAAGTGTCTGGGTAAGCCGACTCTTTGGCCCCCGACATTCCACCTCGTGGGAGCAGATCAACATGGTATCAGACCGTTGGGTACACTAATGGAGCAGAAGGTCTCGATTGGCACGCAACTGTTTCTGTTAAATTTTGTAGTCATCCCAATGGAGAAAAAGGTGTACGATGCACTCCTAGGACGGGGATGGCTGATCGCTTCCAAGACAACCCACAACTGGAAGCGGAATACACTCTCAATAGAAAATCGGGGGAGGAAATACACCATTGATCTGAAGAATCAGGCCGTCAATGAGGATCTGGCATCTTCGGCATCTGAATCTGGAGGAGACTCAGATGATGATGAGAGAAAGACAATGGAACCAGATGAAGAAGGGGTATTGGAGATTGGCAGTTGCTCGGAAGATGAGACCAGTTCACTAAGCGGACTGTTTCACTGGCAGATGGAGGATTATGAAGTCTTCCACCCGGATTGCCACATGCTGCAGGTCAAGGAGGGGGAAGTAGAAAAAGATAATGGCTCGACCAGTGAAACATTTCCACCGAGTACAGAGAGTATAAAGAAGGTATGGCAAAACTGGATGATACGCCAGTCCACAAGTTTGAACAGGTACGAGATGAAAAAATTGTGTTGGAATTAAAAAATGAAAAGTATGAAAAAATTAAAAAATTAGAAAAAAAGAAAAGAGATGAAGAGAGAGAAAAAAGAGATGAAAGGGAAAATGGAAAAGAAGAGAGAAGGGAGGAGAGAGAAAATGAATGGAAGCTGGGAAAAATAAAAATAAACGGGAAAAAAGCTATGAAAATAAAAGAAAATAACGGAGTAAGTAAAGAAAAACAAGGCGAATGGGAAGAAAAAGAAAGAGGAGAAAAATAAAAGAAACGAAAGAGAAGTCAGAAAAGAAAGCAAACGAAGGGAGAAAAAATTAAATAATAAATTAAATAAGTCGGCCATCAAGAGAAATATTAAATTAAATAAAGTAAGGTAGATTAAAATAAACGCCTGGAGCATTAAACAACCCGTACGGCCAAAAGGGAAATTGACTGAGGGGAGTAAATGGCGAAAGATTAAGGGAAAGGATATTAAAATAATAAAGAGATGCCAAAACTCGACTAGGAAGCAAGGCGTACGGCCAAGGGTGAAGGCGAGTAAAGAAAAAAATGAAATAAATATAAAACCTCAAATCGTATGGCCATTTGAAGAGGCGATAGGTTGGAGACAAGACAGAACACAGCAAGATCACAGAGGGAAAGAAGGGAGTAAGAACTTGCACGAATTTATCAGTTGCGGAGGCGCACAGGGCATAGAGAAGGAAATCATACGACACTTTTTACTAAGTCTCCAAAGCGTACGGAACTCAGACGTACAGAATTCAGAAGAGCCTGAGGTCGTACGGCATCCAAGGGACTCACACCGTACGGTATTTTCACATTTTCCAGTATTCATTCTATTTGCCAGTAGAAATCGTATGGCCTCTGCAAGTTGGAAATTTCGCCAAGATTGATATCGTACGGCCTGTGCAAGTTAAATTTTTTGCCAAATGCAGCATCGTACGACAATTATGTTGGCCACTGGAGGTCGTACGGCTGTTCCAGACAAAAAATTGTGCCAAGTTTGATATCGTACGGCGCCTTGCTGATCTTCTCCAGGTCGTACGGACATTTTAGACTGAAGTTTGTGCTAGAGTTTACATCATACGGCATCAGTGTATCAGGGATCTTCAAATCGTACAGCACTCAGTCCAGCTGAACTATGTCTTGAAACCGTACGACACCCTCAGTGAGTTGTCTTTTAAAATCGTACGGCCCCAATGCATTATTGGTTTCCTCCCAGTCGTACGACATTATTGCCTCAGGAGATTTCGTACGGCCTCAGCACTGCAGGAGAATCCGTATGGCACCAGCATTTCAGGGGAACTTGCACGAAATTCACAAAATTCCAGGGTCGTACGGCTTCCACAGTTCTTCCAGATCGTGTGGATTTCACAGTGCCTGCAAACCGTACGGATTTCCCAGTCTCTTCAAACCGTACGGCAATTACAATACTTTCCAGTTGTACGGCAGTTCGGCAGTTCTCACCGGCAGTTCGGCAGTTTGGCAGTTTTCGGCAGTTCGGCAGTTCTCATTGGCAGTTCGGCAATTTTGATAGCTTCGGCAGTCTTGAGAGTTATAAAGTCGGCTGGAATCGCCAAACTGACAGAAAGATGGACAAGGGCAAGAAGGCTATGCAGCACCAGCCAAAGGTAGCCTCGGCTGGGAAAAGAAAAAGGACGGACGCCGATAATGAAACGATGACATGGGAGAACCTGACCGGCAACGAGTGCAAACAGTGGTGGCGAAGCACTCTAGACGACCACTCCCTGAAGGTTGCACTTCGACACGCTCGGGTAGACAAGGCTGTGCTGGTGCCCTTTTTCAATTCTCGGGAATTCGAGCCTTGGCTAAAGGTGATGGTGGAGAACTATTGCAGGCATACACACAAGTCAGTAATTGATTACAGAGGTTGCCCAGTGACCATTTCATTTTGGCCGCAGGACTTCGAGCGGGTGTTTGGCATCCCAGCGTCGGGAATAGGGGTTAACAAACCCAAGAGGATGACACAGGAGCATAAGGAATTGTTAGTCAAACAGGTGTGTCGTAGCGACTTGTCAGCCGAAGAACAACATACCATATGGAGCGTTGGCAATCGAGGCCTCCGAAAAAACCACTTAGCAACAGCGGAATGGAAATGCTTGCTTGACCTAATGAAATGCCGACTCACAGGGGCTAGCCGAGCGTCGGACATTGCTATATGGCTGGTTGATTTCATGGTCGGACTCCGTGTTGGCCGAGTATACAACTGGGCGAGGCTACTCACAGAGCGGATGAGGGATTTTTTAGCACAGAGGCATAAGGCCTTCTATATGACTCAGCACGCCATAGCCCTCTTTCTGGATGCCGTTCACACACAGGTGCCCGAGGGCAATTGGGGTCGGTTGCGGCCACTTACTCACCTGGACCCTGGATTGCCGACTGTATTCTACTGGTCGGAACTGGAAGTAAAGCAAACAGGCGAGGGCACAGCTTCCGGAAAGAGGAGGAAACAGAGGGAGGCGTCGATGGAAGAGGAAACATCAGAGGAGGAGGCCTCAGAGCAGAGCGATGCATCTGACGGGGAGGAGCCCATTGACTTATCTTCCTCGCCCTCGGAGTCCAGTCCACCGGCCGATTAGGAGGTGTCCGTTGCCATCGGGGGTCAGGAGGCAAGCGAGATTGACATACCAGTATTGCAGCCGGAAGGATTTACTCTTCTGGCACCGCCAGCCAGCCAGAGTACACATTCAGTCACGTTCACCCTTCCTATTGTGCCAGTTGGAGCCGGGCGAATGTTGAGGGTAGCTGCTTCACTACCAGGTGCATTGCTAGGGTGGGCACCTCTCGCCACCACATCACAGGGGGCAGTCACTATATCGGCGGCATGTTCCACTGCCTCGGTTGAGTTATTGCCAGCAGTTTGTTCCCTTACACCATCGCCAGCATCGGCAGCAGGAACGGGGGGAATGGCAAAGGCCACTGAGGAGACGACTCCAGCCACAGGAGCACCCGGGGTCGCACAGATCGATAGTTGGCTGGGATCGGTAGGCCTCACCTTGGACGTGGCTGAGCAGCCAGACCAGCAGGAGAAGAGTCCCTCGGAGGGACAAGGGGATGAGGAAGGGCCTGTTCACACCCAGCAGAGTGAGACGGCCAGACTTGGCGAGGATACACTTGCACACTCGGAGGTGGAGGCTAGCATAGCAGAGGCACCAGAGACGGCCATTCATGAGCCTCAGCCGGTAGTCAGGGAACCGCCCCAGGAGGAGACAGAACATTGTGCACCGTCTGATGATGAGGAGAACGAGGAGGGTGCTTCCACGGAGGGATTTGTCGTGGAAATGTCACAGCTAGACCCGTCGGACCCAGTGGGCACAGTGCAGCGATACGTGCAGGAGCTCGAGCATATGGGCAGGCTGATGATCCGAGTGGGACAGGTTTCCAGGGACCTGAGGATTGGCCGATCGCCTCTAGCGGGCCAGGAGGTCCACCGCATCCGAGGATTTGTGCAGATGGGGTGTGAGGTTGAGTTCGCACGGATATTTGGCGAAGGGTGGCCAGCAGGAGAGACTCCTGCTATGATGAGAGCCTGGCGGGGTCGACCACCGAGGCTAGTAGGGCGAGATGCAGGCGTTCTGGAGAGTTTATACTACATCGAGCTTGCCTTCCGAGATGTCTTCATTCTGATGAAGCGGCAAATATTTTCCACCGAGGTAGCGGTATCTCGCCGAGTGGATGCCTATAGAATCCTACAGAGGGTTAAGGATGAGTCAGCTGCGACCATCAAGAGCATTCAGACTGACTTAGCTGAACAATCTCGGCTTGCCAGCGAGAGGGGAGCCCGATTGGACATCTTGGAGCCTCAGGTGGCAGCCTTGGAGGAGGAGGCACAACAGAAAGAGGCAGCATGGCAGCAGCGAATGAAAGCGTTGGAGGATCAGTTGGCTGCAAAAGAGGTAGAATTGGCGGCCAAGAATGCAGAAGCAGAGCAGGCAAGGAGCCAACTGATGGAGGCAGCCCGGATGGTAAAGGCGGCGAGGGAGAGGGAGATCCTGGCAGATCGGCAGCTTCGCACACGTACGGAGGAGCTGAGGCGCCTGAGAGCAGAGCATTCTTCCACCACTCCGACGTCATCTGTGCATCTAGGGACGCACTCCCTTCCCCCTACTTCTCAATAATCTTATCTTGCTGTATGTATGTCGTCTGGAAGACGACTTCTCTTTTGGGGGGGATGATGTTAGTCGGATATTTTACCTTGTTGTCGGCCATAGTCGGCCAATTGCCAACAAAACTATAGATTAGTAAAGAATAATAATGTCATGTACTTTCGGGAAAACATGCTCAGATTAATGTTATGTTAATATTGTTATGAAGCGTCGTGTCGGTTGGTTATCTAACCACCACCGAGCGTTATATGTAGTCGGTTGGGATAGTCGGGAGATTATTATGATGATGATGATTCTGAATGAGTTATGTTGTAAGCATTGTGATACTCTCTTGTACATGATATTTCCTGAGAATGAATAAAGTTTCTGGCATTTTACTATGATATCTTTCCATTTACTGTTTTATCCTATGTTCTGCATATTACAAGTTTGCCAGTAGTACGTCAGATTAGAATCCCATTCCGTAGGCAAACATGGCCTATTCTGGAGACCCATAGGCTACGCGGATGGTGAAAATTAGGGTTTCCTGGTTTTGAGGAGGTTGTTGCTTGAAGTTTGGAATTCTGATTGCGGTTTCTTTCTGGGTTTTCAGAGAGCTTCGCAGTGGTATGTTCAGTTTGGCTTTTCGAGAAACTCCACGAATTTACTATTTTTTAGTAAATTCTATTTTTGGCAGTGGACAGGTTGGGTTCAATTCAATTGGTCTTCTTCCTCGGTTGATTCAGCTGGCACTTCAGTTTTTGGCCTTGGGCACATAATTCTTGGAGAGATAAGTATTTTCATTATAATATTATATTTTAATATTATATTCCCCTTTGCCTAGCAAATACAACTTTAAGTTGTTTTAAAAAGGGGGACTTAAAGGGTCCAGGCGCCATGGAGAGATAAGTTATATTTTAAAAGTCAAATATTAAGCTTAATTGAAAAGGACGCCTACTTGAAGGATTGATTTTATTTTAAAAAGTGAAATATTCAACAAGTGAAAAAGGACGCCATCTTTTGGAGGGAAAAGGTGAATTTGAAATTAGGGTTTTGGGTGCCTTCTTGAAGCTTCTAGATGATTCTCTCTTGTCTATTTAATCAGGCCTCAGCTCTTCATTTGGGATCTTTTGTCTACTACACCGTTATGTTGCTGAATTGTCTTCAGGCACTCGCTTCGAGGAAAGCACACCTAGCATTGGCTCATCTTCTTGCTTGAAAGATAGCAACTAGTTGAGAGGTTAGCTTGTAGTTGGGTTATTTGCATTGTAGTTGAGTTTCATTGCACTTGGTAGATGTTATTCAAACATTTTGTCATATTTCAGAGTTGCTGATGTTGCATGGCTGTAGGTGGTTTTCTTTCATAAATCAAAAATACAAAAAGATATTGTTCTGGGTGTTCTTCATATCATCTTGTTAGCTTGGGGCGACCCTACTTGCAAGTTTATAGATTTTTATTTGCTGTTTCTGATTTTTTATTAGCAAAATCGCCCCTATAGGAGGGCCGTACCATTCTGATTGGGTCTTGGGATTTGTGCAAAAAGAACAGAGGCTGTTTGGTGGGGTTTAGGGGTCTCATTTGGGGCGCCTTCATGCTTAGGGCAATCTGCATTTGATTCCATGTCAAAAGAGTGAGAATTGAGCAAGATATGAGCATTTTAATGAGTATTATGTTGCAGATTTCACCATTTTATGTTGCAGGTATGATAAATCAGAATTAAAGAAATTGTCCCTTTGGTAGGGATTGAGCATTAAAAGTTGCGTTTGGTCTTTAGAAGACATTCTACACAATTGCAGCAATGAAGACTTGAAAAGCTCTACATTTAAATGATTATTCTGATATATTGTAAGCTGTTAGTAGTACTATCAGCTATTCTTCTTTATCTTGCATTTTAAGCTATTGTACATTCCCACTGAATAAGTGGAAGAGGCTGGCTTGCCGCCTATTTGCTTTCAGTTGAGTAGTTTAGGGACCCCCTGACCATATGCTCGCCATCACTCGGCGCCATTCTTGGTTAGGGTTACATTCTGTTCATCATGCATTGATCCTCTGACCATATGCTCGTCTGCACAGGCGCATTCTTGGTTAGAGTTCCCTTCAGTTTGCATTTGCATAGATCCTCTGACCAATGCTCACACCTTGCCCACATCGGGATCCTGGTGTACATTCTGGTTAGAGCTACTTTCCGCATCATTTTGGTTTATGCTAACCTTAACGGGTGCGTGCTGAATTGTAATCACATTGCTAAAAACAAAAAAAAATTGGTCGGGCTCATTACAGTGGTATCAGAGCGATGATTCTGCCAACCTATTCCCAACAGTGATTCAGTGGTCAGATGAGTGACAGTGATTGCAGATACTTCACCAGAGGTCAGGCCAGAAGACAGCAGACACAGCTTCCGCCAGTGCCATACGCAGATACTTTATCAGGAGCTTTGAGAGAAACAGGCAGATTAGTTGATACTGGTAAAACAGTTGAGAGCATGGCTGAAAGTCATAAGCAGGCCATGGATGAAAGAGATGAAAGGATGGAAAAGAAATTTGATGGAATGATTGAATTGATGTCCCGGTTACTTGCACGAATGGACCAACAAACTCCTTAGAATTTTACTCCTAATCAAAACCATGCTACAGGAGAAAGCAGTGGAGTCAATGGGAACAATGGGAACAATGGGAACAATGGTAATAGTGGAAGTAGAACTATTGGACAGCATGATGCCATCTCTAGCGGATCAGCCTCTAGGCCGCTCTTTCCTACATTCACTCCGAGGGAAGAACAACAAGTTGAAGCTACCATTCCTTTGGTAGACGATGCCAGGCAAGCCTACATGTAGTATGCCACCCTACCTCCTGATCTTAGAGACCAATGGTCCTTTGATCAATTCTTGAACCAGAGAAACAGAAGAAACGAAGGAAGAGCTGATAACCGAGCTTATATGGCTCCTAGAACTGATTTTCATCAAGCCTTAGGGAAGGTAACATTGGCTCACTTCGATGGAAGTGATAAGTGTTCAGCAAGATCGTGGGTTCAGAAGTTAGACAACTACCTTTCACTTCGTCCCATGCCAGAAGAGGATGCCATCAAGTTTGCAACACTCCATTTAGAGGGAGCTGCCCATGAGTGGTGGTACCATGGTTTGGTCACACTTGGCCATAACCTTATTCGAACCTACGGAGAATTCACCAACAAGCTGATTGAAAGGTTCGACACTAAGGATCCTGAAGTAAGATTTCGTGAGCTTGCACAATTGAAGCAGCATGGCTCCTTGGATTCTTACATTGCTGATTTCCAGAGACTTTCTGTGATGGTGCCCAACATCACCGAAAGAAGATTGGTTGTTTTGTTTTCCGAAGGTTTGGTTGAACCCTTGAAAGGGTGGGTTAAAGCTTTCGATCCACCAAGTCTTGATGAGGCAATCAAGAAGTCTAGAAGTATGGAGTTATCAGCCCCTAGGCCTAAATTTCCGCCTAAGCCTTTTGGCCATAAGAAGGATAAGAGACATTCTTCTAATCAGCACAAGAAGTTTCCACCTAAGTTGACTGAAGAGCAACGTGAACAGCTCAGAAAGGAGGGCAAGTGTTACACATGTTTAGAGCCTTGGACTAAGGGTCATAGATGTCCTGGAAGAGGGCGTTATAATCAAATGGGAACCTATTCTGATTATGAATCAGCATCTGATATGTCAGATCAACAGTCTTATTTTGGGGACAGCGAAGATGAAAGAGCCACAGAAGAGTCCGATCATGAGCAAGGAGTTGGGGGCCCTATTGCCCAACTCTCTAGTTTCCAAAAGAACGAATCTTTCAAGGTTCGTGGTGGAGTTGGAGGTTATCGTATTGTTGCATTAATTGATACTGGTGCAACGCATAACTTCATTGATGAAGGTGTGGTTGCAAAGAGAGGTCTCAAAACTGAAGAATTTGAAGGCTTCAAAGTCATGGTGGCTGATGGGTTTCATATTTCTTGCACCCGAAGAGTTCCTAACATGTCTTTGCAGTTGGGAAACTATGAAGTCAAAGATGACTTCTATGTAGTTACTATTGGTGACACAGATGCAGTTTTGGGCATACAATGGTTACGTTCACTTGGTGAAATCTCTCCAATCTACAAACAATGGAGCTCAAGTTCCAATTTGATGGAAAGAGGGTGGTGTTGAGAGGAATGTCCAATGGTGGCCCTCGAATAGTTTCATTCAAAAGGATGGAGAGGCTGATTAGGCATGACCAAGTGGAGTGGGCTGCGGAATGCATGGTCCTTCCAGCTAGTCCAGTTGAGACAAAGAGGGAATATCCTCCAGATATTCAGTCTATACTCACCAAGAGGAGTAAGGTGTTTGCTGATCTACCTCCTGGACCACCACCTGAAAGAGGAGCTGAGCATGTCATTGAACTCAAGGAAGGGGCCAAACCAGTCATCACAACTCCGTATCGATATCCTAAGAAGCAGAAGGATGAAATTGAGAAGAACATAAAAGAACTTCTGGAGATGGGCTTCATTCGCCCTAGCAAGAGTCCCTTTGCTTCAGCTGTAGTTCTTGTGAAGAAGAAGGATGGCACCATCCGCATGTGTGTAGATTATCGTGCCTTGAATCAAAGCACCATAAAGAATTAGTATCCTATTCCTCGGATTGATGAGCTCATTGATGAGCTACATGGTGCCAAATTCTTCTCAAAAATTGATTTGAGGTCGGGTTATTATCAAATCCGGATGAGAGGTTCAGATGTTGAGAAGACGGCATTTAGATGCTACTATGGTCATTTTGAGTTCCTAGTCATGCCCTTTGGCTTGACTAATGCTCCAGCCACCTTCCAGTCTTGCATGAACAGAGTTTTCCAGAAACAGTTGAGAAAATTTGTGTTGATCTTCTTTGATGATATTCTCATCTTCAGCAAGACGTGGGAAGAACACCTCAAGCACTTGGAGGAAGTGCTCAACACTCTTGAATCAGAAAGTTTGTTTGCGAAAGAATCCAAATGTGAATTTGGAATGAAGGAGCTGCTCTACCTTGGTCATATAATCAGCGCTAATGGGGTGAAGGTTGATCCAGAAAAAATCAAGGCAATTGTAGATTGGCCACCTCTAGAAAATTTGACTCATTTGAAGGGATTCTTGGGTCTTTGTGGCTTCTACAGAAGATTCGTAAAGGGTTATTCTCAAAGTGCTGCTCCTCTTACTGACCTCACTAAAAAGGGGGCTTTCATGTGGTCAGAAAAGGCTCAAAGTGTGTTTGATAAGTTCAAGAAAATCATGAGTTCTTGTCCAGTATTGGCCATACTAGATTTCTCCAAACCCTTCGAATTACAATGTGATGCATCAGGTGAAGGTATTGGGGCTGTTTTGATGCAAGATAAGCATCCTATTGTGTTTGAAAGCAGAAAATTGAGGGGGGTTGAAAGGACCTATTCTATCTATGACAAAGAAATGCTTGCAATCATGCATGCATTAGCCAAGTTCAGACAATATCTGGTGGGGAGCAAATTCGTGGTCAAGACTGATCACAACAATCTCAAGCACTTCATGCATCAGAAGGATTTGAATGAAAGACAACAGAAGTGGGTGAGTAAGCTTCAAGCTTACGATTTTGACATTGAGTATGTCAAAGGGAAGAACAACATTGCGGCTGATGCTTTATCCAGAAGGCCTCATTTGAGCTCATTGTGTGAGCTTACTGCTGATTGGAAGGAGATGTTGCTTGCTGATTATGCCAAAAATCAGTTTGCAACCAGCATTATTGAAGGTACTTTTCATGATGAAAGGTACAAGGTAGTTGATGGGTTGATACACTACAAGGGAAGAATCTTCTTGGTGGCTGATTCTAAACTTAAGAAGAAGATTTTGATGACTTTTCATGACATTCCCCTTGTTGGTCATCAAGGGTACTTCAAGACATATAGGCAGATTCGAGAGAGGTTCTCTTGGAAGGGGTTGAAAGATGATGTTCAGCTTTACATCAAGGAGTGTAGCACTTGTCAAATGAACAAAAATGAGCACTCTCCCAGCTAGTCTACTGCAGCCACTTCCCATTCCAAATAAAAAATGGGAAAGCATCTCGATGGATTTCATCACCGGATTGCCTAGGGCTCAAGGCAAAGATTGTATTTATGTAGTGGACAGATTGACCAAGTTCGCTCATTTTTTTGCCATCTCTAGCTCATTCTCAGTAGCTCAAGTTGCAGATTTGTTCTTCCATGAAGTGTTTAGATTGCATGGATTGCCTAAAAACATAGTGAGTGATAGGGACAGCAAGTTCCTAAGCACCTTTTGGCAAGAGATTTTCAGGATGAGTGGTACAGTGCTTACTCCGAGCACTAGCTATCACCCTCAAACAGATGGTTAGACGGAGATTGTGAACAAATGGTTGGAGGGCTATCTCAGAAATTATGTCTCGGAGCAGCAAAGAGCTTGGGTGAAATGGCTCCACTTGGGAGAATATTGCTACAACTCATCTTTCCACATGTCAATAAAGATGTCTCCATTCATGGCCCTCTATGGTTACGAGGCTCCTAGCTTTGCTGATTTAGTGTTTGGCGATAGCAAAGCTCCTCAAGCCAAGGATTGGTTGCAGCAAAGCCAAGATGTTTTGAAATCCTTGAAGGACAACCTTCAAATGGCACAAAATCAGCAGAAGATGTACGCTAATCAGCAGTGTGTTGAGTGCTCATTTGAGGTTGGTGATATGGTTTATCTTCGACTTCAACCTTATAGACAGTCCACACTTAAGAAGAGTGGAGCTGAGAAGCTTAAACCTCGCTTCTATGGGCCATTCAAAGTTGTCAGAAAGGTTGGAGCAGTGGCTTATGAGTTGGAACTACCTTCGAGTAGTAAGGTCCACAACGTTTTCCATGTGTCTCGCCTCAAAAAGGCACTTGGACACAATGTTGTGGCTTCATCACAGTTGCCTCCTTTGGATGAAGAAGGGCAGTTGACCTTGGTTCCAGAAGAGATTATTGATTCCAGAGAGCGTTCCTTGAGGAGGAGAACAATCAAAGAGTACTTGGTGAAGTGGAAGAATTTACCTTTGGAGGATGCTACTTGGGAGAATGAGGAGATTCTACAGCATCCAGACTTGTGATTGCTTGAGGGCAAGCAATCTTGGGGAGGGCGGACTGTAATGTCCCCTTCTTAGATGTGATCATTTCTGTTGACCGTTGGCCTATTCCAGAGACCCGTAGGCTACGCGGATGGTGAAAATTAGGGTTTCCTGGTTTTGAGGAGGTTGTTGCTTGAAGTTTGGAATTCTGATTGCGGTTTCTTTCTGGGTTTTCAGAGAGCTTCGCAGTGGTATGTTCAGTTTGGCTTTCTGAGCAACTCCACGAATTTACTATTTTTAGTAAATTCTATTTTTTGGCAGTGGATAGGTTGGGTTCAGTTCAGTTGGTCTTCTTCCTCGGTTGATTCAGTTGGCACTTCAGTTTTTGGCCTTGGGCACATAATTCTTGGAGAGATAAGTATTTTCATTATAATATTATATTTTAATATTATATTCCCCTTTGCCTAGCAAATACAACTTTAAGTTGTTTTAAAAAGGGGGACTTAAAGGGTCCAGGCGCCATGGAGAGATAAGTTATATTTTAAAAGTCAAATATTAAGCTTAATTGAAAAGGACGCCTACGTGAAGGATTGATTTTATTTTAAAAAGTGAAATATTCAACAAGTGAAAAAGGACGCCATCTTTTGGAGGGAAAAGGTGAATTTGAAATTAGGGTTTTGGGTGCCTTCTTGAAGCTTCTAGATGATTCTCTCTTGTCTATTTAATCAGGCCTCAGCTCTTCATTTGGGATCTTTTGTCTACTACACCGTTATGTTGCTGAATTGTCTTCAGGCACTCGCTTCGAGGAAAGCACACCTAGCATTGGCTCATCTTCTTGCTTGAAAGATAGCAACTAGTTGAGAGGTTAGCTTGTAGTTGGGTTATTTGCATTGTAGTTGAGTTTCATTGCACTTGGTAGATGTTATTCAAACATTTTGTCATATTTCAGAGTTGCTGATGTTGCATGGCTGTAGGTGGTTTTCTTTCATAAATCAAAAATACAAAAAGATATTGTTCTCGTGTTCTTCTTATATCATCTTGTTAGCTGAAAATTCCTGCACCAGTTTATAGATTTTATTTGCTGCTTCTGATTTTTATACAAAATCACTTCTATAGGAGGGCTCGCATCTATCCCGCTTCAACCGACCAAACGCCCCTGCGCAGTCCAACCCGCCTGGCGTCCGCCCCATCCGTTAGTTCGGTAATTTCTTCCAGAGCAAGATATGAGCATTTAATGAGTATTATGCTGCAGATTTCACCATTTTATGTTGCGTGGCGATAAATCAATTAAAGAAATTGTCCTGGTAGGATTGAGGCATTAAAAGGCGCTTGGTCTTTAGAAGACATTCTTTTGACACCGCAGCAATGAAGGACTGAAAACTCACATTTAAATGATTATTCTGATATATTGTAAGCTGTTAGTAGTACTATCAACTATTCTTCTTTATCTTGCATTTTAAGCTATTGTACATTCCCACTGAATAAGTGGAAGAGGCTGGCTTGCCGCCTATTTGCTTTCAGTTGAGTAGTTTAGGGACCCCCTGACCATATGCTCGCCATCACTCGGCGCCATTCTTGGTTAGTGTTACATTCTGTTCATCATGCATTGATCCTCTGACCATATGCTCGTCTGCACAGGCGCATTCTTGGTTAGAGTTCCCTTCAGTTTGCATTTGCATAGATCCTTTGACCAATGCTCACACCTTGCCCACGTCGGGATCCTGGTGTACATTCTGGTTAGAGTTACTTTCTGCATCGTTTTGGTTTATGCTAACCTTAACGGGTGCGTGTTGAATTGTAATCACATTGCTAAAAACAAAAAAAAAATGGTCCGGCTCATTACAGAGAGAGAAGGAGGTGGTACAGGAGGTGTGCGAGTTAGTGCAGGAGTTTGACTCTACTTGTTTCTCTAGCAGTTTGGAGATGGATGACTCAAATCAGCATGGAGTAGTTGTGTAGTTTGTTAATAATCCATTATTTGAGTTTGATGTTGGATTGGTTTATGACAATCCACTCTTCAAGCTTGATGTTGATCTTCCTCCAGATACCAGTACAAAGTTGGGTGATAATCGCAGTGTTTGGGATCCTTCTAGTGCATCAGGATTCCAGGCAGGGCTCACTGAGGAGTTTTTTAATGTGTACACGGTGAGGAGTGCCTACAGTTTTTCTTTTGATTCACTTGTACATGATTTGTTTTAGATTCACAGTTCTAATGTGCACGTGGTAGACAGTTGGTATGATATCTTACCTTGCACATATATGGGAAGCAAACTTTGTTAGTATTCTGAGTCGTGTCCCCTTGAGGTTCATA